>OU342743.1:342354436-342472834 GCA_910589775.1 Avena eriantha | reverse complement strand
AACCACCACCAGAGTCATTGCATGTGTGTTCTTTTCCTAAACCACCACCAGAGTCATTGCATGCCTGTTCTTTTCCTAAACCACTACTAGAGTTATTGCATGTGTGTTCCTTTCCTAGACCACATGGATCCACCAGAGTCATTGCATGTGTGTTCCTTTCCTAAACCACCACCAGAGTCATTGCATGTGTGTTCTTTTACTAAACCACCACTAGAGTCATTGCATGTGTGTTACTTTCCTAGACCACATTGATCCACCAGAGTCATTGATGTGTGTTCTTTTCCTAAACCACCACCTGAGTCACTGCATGTGTCTTCCTTTCCTAAACCACCACTAGAGTTATTGGATGTGTGTTAATTTCCTAAACCACATTGATCCACCATAGTTCTTGCATTTGTGTTTTTTTCCTAAACCGCCACCAGAGTCATTGCATGTGTGTTCTTTTCCTAAACCACCACCAGAGTCATTGCATGTGTGCTCTTTTAGTAAACCACCACCAAAGTCATTGCATGTGTGTTCTTCTCCCAAACCACATGGATCCACCAGAGTCATTGCATGTGTGTTCTTTTCGTAGACCACATGGATCCACCAGAGTAATTGCATGTGTGTTCCTTTCCTAAACCACCACCAGAGTCATTGCATGTGTGTTCTTTTACACCACTAGAGTCATTGCATGGGTGTTCCTTTCCTAGACCACATTGATCCACCAGAGTTATTGCATGTGTGTTCTTTTCTTAAACCACCACCAGAGGCATTGCAGGTGTCTTCCTTTCCGAAACCACCACTAGAGTCATTGAATGTGTGCTCCTTTCCTAAACCACATTGATCCACTATAGTCATTGCATGTGTGTTTTTTCCTAAACCACCACCAGAGTCGTTGTAGGTGTGTTCTTTTCCTAAACCACCACCAGAGTCATTGCATGTGTGTTCTTTTCCTAAACCACAACCATAGTTATTGCATGTGTGTTCCTTTCCTAGACCATATGGATCCACTAGAGTCATTGCATGTGTGTTCCTTTCCGAAACCACCACCAGAGTCATTGCATGTGTGTTCTTTTACTAAACCACCACTACAGTCATTGCATGTGTGTTCCTTTCCTATACCACATTGATCCACCAGAGTCATTGCATGTGTGTTCTTTTCGTAGACCACATAGATCCACCAGAGTCATTGCATGTGTGTTCCTTTCCTAGACCACATGGATCCACCAGAGTCATTGCATGTGTGTTCCTTTCCGAAACCACCACCAGAATCATTGCATGTGTGTTCTTTTACAAAATGACCACTAGAGTCATTGCATGTGTGTTCCTTTCCTATACCACATTGATCCACGAGAGTCATTGCATGTGTGTTCTTTTCCTAAACCACCTTAGAGTCATTGCATGTGTCTTCCTTTCTAAACCACCAATGGAGTCATTGCATGTGTGCTTATTACCTAAACCACATTGATCCACCATAGTTATTGCATGGGTGTTGTTTACTAAACCACCACCAGAGTCATTGCATGTGTGCTTTTCCTAAACCACCACTTGTCATTGAGTGTGTCTTCTTTTCCAAAACCACCACTAGATTCATTGCATGTGTGTTACTTTCCTAAAGAACATGGATCCACCAGAGTCATTGCATGTGTGTTATTTTCTTAAACCACCACCAGAGTCATTGCATGTGTGTTCTTTTCCCAAACCACCACCAGAGTTATTGGATGTGTCTTCCTTTCCTAAACCACCACTCGAGTCATTGGATGTGTGTTCATTTCCTAAACCACATTGACCCACCATAGTTCTTGCATGTGTGTTTTTTTCCTAAACCACCACTCGTGTCATTGTATGTGTGTTCTTTTCCTAAACCATCACTAGAGTCATTGCATGCCTGTTCTTTTCCAAAACCACTACTAGAGTCATTGCATGTGTGTTCCTTTCCTAGACCACATGGATCCACTAGATTCATTGCATGTGTGTTCCTTTCCTAAACCACCACCAGAGTCATTGCATGTGTGTTCTTTTACTAAACCACCACTAGAGTCATTGCATGTGTGTTCCTTTCCTAGACCACATTGATCCACCAGAGTCATTGCATGTGTGTTCTTTTCCTAAACCACCACCAGAGTCATAGCATGTGTCTTCCTTTCCTAAACCACCACTATAGTTATTGGATGTGTGTTCATTTCCTAAACAACATTGATTCACCATTGTTCTTGCATTTGTGTTTTTCCTAAACCACCACTAGAGTCATTGCATGTGTGTTCTTTTCCTAAACCACCACCAGAGTCATTGCATGTGTCTTATTTTCCTAAAACACAACTAGATTCATTGCATGTGTGTTCGTTTCCTAAACCACATGGATCCACCAGAGTCATTGCATGTCTGTTCTTTTCGTAAACCACCACCAACGTCATTGCATGTGTGCTCCTTTCATAAACCACACTGATCCACTAGATGTCATTGCATGTGTGTTCTTTTCCTAATCCACCACTTGAGTCATTGCATGTGTCTTCCTTTCCTAAACCACCACTAGAGCCATTGCATGTGTGTTCCTTTCCTAAACCACCACCAGAATCATTGCATGTGTGTTCTTTTACTAAAGTACCAGTGGAGTCATTGCATGTGTGCTCCTTTCATAAACCACACTGATCCACTAGATGTCATTGCATGTGTGTTCTTTTCCTAATCCACCACTTGAGTCATTGCATGTGTCTTCCTTTCCTAAACCACCACTAGAGCCATTGCATGTGTGTTCCTTTCCTAAACCACCACCAGAATCATTGCATGTGTGTTCTTTTACTAAAGTACAAGTGGAGTCATTGCATGTGTGTTCCTTTCCTAAATCACATAGATCCACCAGAGTCATTGCATGTGTGTTCTTTTCCTAAACCACCATAGAGTCATTGCATGTGCCTTCCTTTCCTAAACGACCACTTAAGTCATTGCATGTGTGTTCATTTCCTAAACCACATTGATCCACCATTGTTATTGCACGGGTGTTTTTTCCTAAACCACCACCAGAGTCATTGCATGTGTGTGCTTTTCCTAAACCACCACTAGTAATTGCGTGTGTCTTCTTTTCCTAGACCACCACTAGATTCATTGCATGTGTGTTCCTTTCCTAAAGCACATGGGTCCACCAGAGTCATTGCATGTGTGTTATTTTCTTAAACCACCACCAGAGTCATTGCATGTTTGTTCTTTTCCTAAACCACCACCAGAGCCATTGCATGCCTATTCTTTTCCTAAACCACTACCAGAGTCATTGCATGTGTGTTCCTTTGCTAGACCACATGGATCCACCAGAGTCATTGCATGTGTGTTCCTTTCCTAAACCACCACCAAAGTCATTGCATGTGTGTTCTTTTCCTAAACCACCACCAGAGTCATTGCATGCCTGTTCTTTTCCTAAACCACTACTAGAGTTATTGCATGTGTGTTCCTTTCCTAGACCACATGGATCCACCAGAGTCATTGCATGTGTGTTCCTTTCCTAAACCACCACCAGAGTCATTGCATGTGTGTTCTTTTACTAAACCACCACTAGAGTCATTGCATGTGTGTTACTTTCCTAGACCACATTGATCCACCAGAGTCATTGATGTGTGTTCTTTTCCTAAACCACCACCTGAGTCACTGCATGTGTCTTCCTTTCCTAAACCACCACTAGAGTTATTGGATGTGTGTTAATTTCCTAAACCACATTGATCCACCATAGTTCTTGCATTTGTGTTTTTTTCCTAAACCGCCACCAGAGTCATTGCATGTGTGTTCTTTTCCTAAACCACCACCAGAGTCATTGCATGTGTGCTCTTTTAGTAAACCACCACCAAAGTCATTGCATGTGTGTTCTTCTCCCAAACCACATGGATCCACCAGAGTCATTGCATGTGTGTTCTTTTCGTAGACCACATGGATGCACCAGAGTAATTGCATGTGTGTTCCTTTCCTAAACCACCACCAGAGTCATTGCATGTGTGTTCTTTTACACCACTAGAGTCATTGCATGGGTGTTCCTTTCCTAGACCACATTGATCCACCAGAGTTATTGCATGTGTGTTCTTTTCCTAAACCACCACCAGAGGCGTTGCAGGTGTCTTCGTTTCCGAAACCACCACTAGAGTCATTGAATGTGTGCTCCTTTCCTAAACCACATTGATCCACTATAGTCATTGCATGTGTGTTTTTTCCTAACCCACCACCAGAGTCGTTGCAGGTGTGTTCTTTTCCTAAACCACCACCAGAGTCATTGCATGTGTGTTCTTTTCCTAAACCACAACCATAGTTATTGCATGTGTGTTCCTTTCCTAGACCATATGGATCCACTAGAGTCATTGCATGTGTGTTCCTTTCCGAAACCACCACCAGAGTCATTGCATGTGTGTTCTTTTACTAAACCACCACTACAGTCATTGCATGTGTGTTCCTTTCCTATACCACATTGATCCACCAGAGTCATTGCATGTGTGTACTTTTCGTAGACCACATAGATCCACCAGAGTCATTGCATGTGTGTTCCTTTCCTAGACCACATGGATCCACCAGAGTCATTGCATGTGTGTTCCTTTCCGAAACCACCACCAGAATCATTGCATGTGTGTTCTTTTACAAAATGACCACTAGAGTCATTGCATGTGTGTTCCTTTCCTATACCACATTGATCCACGAGAGTCATTGCATGTGTGTTCTTTTCCTCAACCACCTTAGAGTCATTGCATGTGTCTTCCTTTCTAAACCACCACTGGAGTCATTGCATGTGTGCTTATTACCTAAACCACATTGATCCACCATAGTTATTGCATGGGTGTTGTTTACTAAACCACCACCAGAGTCATTGCATGTGTGCTTTTCCTAAACCACCACTTGTCATTGAGTGTGTCTTCTTTTTCTAAACCACCACTAGATTCATTGCATGTGTGTTCCTTTCCTAAAGCACATTGATCCACCATAGTTATTGCATGTGTGTGTTTTCCTAAACCACCACCAAAGTCATTGCATATGTGTGCTTTTCCTAAACCACAACTAGATTGCATGTGTGTTCATTTCCTAAACAGCCACTAGATTCATTGCATGTGTGTTCCTTTCCAAAAGCACAAGGATCCACCAGAGTCATTGCATGTGTGTAATTTTCTTAAACCACCACCAGAGTTATTGCATGTGTGTTATTTTCCCAAACCACCACCAGAGTCATTACATGTGTCTTCCTTTTCTAAACCACCACTCGAGTCATTGGATGTGTGTTCATTTCCTAAACCACATTGACCCACCATAGTCATTGCATCTGTGTTCTTTTCCTAATCCACCACT
Source organism: Avena eriantha (assembly GCA_910589775.1). Taxonomy (NCBI): domain Eukaryota; kingdom Viridiplantae; phylum Streptophyta; class Magnoliopsida; order Poales; family Poaceae; genus Avena; species Avena eriantha. The sequence goes on along the minus strand of OU342743.1, from coordinate 342,467,545 downwards.
TGAGTCATTGTATGTGTGTTCTTTTCCTAAACCACCACTAGATTCATTGCATGTGTGTTCGTTTACTAAACCACATGGATCCACCAGAGTCATTGCATGTCTGTTCTTTTCGTAAACCACCACCAACGTCATTGCATGTGTGCTCCTTCCATAAACCACACTGATCCACTAGATGTCATTGCATGTGTGTTCTTTTCCTAATCCACCACTTGAGTCATTGCATGTGTCTTCCTTTCCTAAACCACCACTAGAGCCATTGCATGTGTGTTCCTTTCCTAAACCACCACCAGAATCATTGCATGTGTGTTCTTTCACTAAAGTACCAGTGGAGTCATTGCATGTGTGCTCCTTTCATAAACCACACTGATCCACTAGATGTCATTGCATGTGTGTTCTTTTCCTAATCCACCACTTGAGTTATTGCATGTGTCTTCCTTTCCTAAACCACCACTAGAGCCATTGCATGTGTGTTCCTTTCCTAAACCACCACCAGAATCATTGCATGTGTGTTCTTTTACTAAAGTACAAGTGGAGTCATTGCATGTGTGTTCCTTTCCTAAATCACATAGATCCACCAGAGTCATTGCATGTGTGTTCTTTTCCTAAACCACCATAGAGTCATTGCATGTGTCTTCCTTTCCTAAACCACCACTTGAGTCATTGCATGTGTGTTCATTTCCTAAACCACATTGATCCACCATTGTTATTGCACGGGTGTTTTTTCCTAAACCACCACCAGAGTCATTGCATGTGTGTGCTTTTCCTAAACCACCACTAGTAATTGCGTGTGTCTTCTTTTCCTAGACCACCACTAGATTCATTGCATGTGTGTTCCTTTCCTAAAGCACATGGGTCCACCAGAGTCAATGCATGTGTGTTATTTTCTAAAACCACCACCAGAGTCATTGCATGTTTGTTCTTTTCCTAAACCACCACCAGAGCCATTGCATGCCTATTCTTTTCCTAAACCACTACCAGAGTCATTGCATGTGTGTTCCTTTGCTAGACCACATGGATCCACCAGAGTCATTGCATGTGTGTTCCTTTCCTAAACCACCACCAGAGTCATTGCATGTGTGTTCTTTTACTAAACCACCACTAGAGTCAAGGCTTGTGTGTTCCTTTCCTAGACCACATTGATCCACTAGAGTCATTGCATGTGTGTTCTTTTGCTAAACCACCACCAGAGTCATTGCATGTGTCTTCCTTTCCTAAACCACCACTAGAGTTATTGGATGTGTGTTCATTTCCTAAACCACATTGATCCACCATAGTTCTTGCATTTGTGTTTTTTTCCTAAACCACCACTAGAGTCATTTCATGTGTGTTCTTTTCGTAAACCACCACCAGAGTCATTGCATGTGTCTTCTTTTCCTAAAACGGAACTAGATTCATTGCATGTGTGTTTGTTTCCTAAACCACATGGATCCACAAGAGTCATTGCATGTGTGTTCTTTTCGTAAACTACCACCAAAGTCATTGCATGTGTGTTATTTTCCTAAACCACAACTAGCATCATTGCATGTGTGTTCTTGTCCTAAACAACATGGATCCACCAGAGTCATTGCATGTGTGTTCCATTCCTAGACCACATGGATCCACTAGAGTCATTGCATGTGTGTTCCTATCCTAAACCAGCACTAGAGTCTTTCCATGTGTGTTCTTTTACACCACTAGAGTCATTGCATGTGTGTTCCTTTCCAAGACCACATTGATCCACCAGAGTCATTGCATGTGTGTTCTTTTCCTAAACCACCACCAGAGTCATTGCATGTGTGTTATTTTACTAAACCACCGCTAGAGTCAAGGCATGTGTGTTCCTTTCCTAGACCACATTGATCCACCAGAGTCATTGCATGTGTGTTATTTTGCTAAACCACCACCAGAGTCATTGCATGTGTCTTCCTTTCCTAAACCACCACTAGAGTTATTGGATGTGTGTTCATTTCCTAAACCACATTGATCCACCATAGTTCTTGCATTTGTGTTTTTTTCCTAAACCACCACTAGAGTCATTGCATGTTTGTTCTTTTCGTAAACCACCACCAGAGTCATTGCATGTGTCTTCTTTTCCTAAAACAGAACTAAATTCATTGCATGTGTGCTTGTTTCCAAAACCACATGGATCCACCAGAGTCATTGCATGTGTGTTCTTTTCGTAAACCACAACCAAAGTCATTGCATGTGTGTTATTTTCCTAAACCACAACTAGCGTCATTGCATGTGTGTTGTTGTCCTAAACCACATGGATCCACTAGAGTCATTGCATGTGTGTTCCTTTCCTAGACCACATGGATCCACTAGAGTCATTGCATGTGTCTTCCTATCCTAAACCACCAGAGTCATTGCATGTGTGTTCATTTACACCACTAGAGTCATTGCATGTGTGTTCCTTTCCAAGACCACATTGATCCACCAGAGTCATTGCATGTGTGTTCTTTTCCTAAACCACCACTAGAGTCATTGCTTGTGTGTTCCTTTCCTGAACCACCAGAGTCATTGCAAGTGTGTTCTTTTCCTAAACCACATGGATCCACTAGAGTCATTGCATGTGTGTTCCTATCCTAAACCACCACCAGAGTCATTGCATGTGTGTTCTTTTACACCACTAGAGTCATTGCATGTGTGTTCCTTTCCAAGGCCACATTGATCCACCAGAGTCATTGCATGTGTGTTCTTTTCGTAAACCACCACCAGAGTCATTGCATGTGTGTTCCTTTCCTGAACCACCACCAGAGTCATTGCATGTCTGTTCCTTTCAAAAACCACATGGATCCACTAGAGTCATTGCATGTGTGTTCCTTTTCTAAACCACCACCACAGTCATTGCATGTGTGCTCCTTTCAAAAACCACACTGATCCACTAGGTGTCATTGCATGTGTGTTCTTTTCCTAATCCACCACTTGAGTCATTGCATGTGTCTTCCTTTTCTAAACCACCACTAGAGCCATTGCATGTGTGTTCCTTTCCTAAACCACCACCAGAATCATTGCGTGTGTGTTCCTTTACTAAACCACCAATAAAGTCATTGCGTGTGTGTTCCTTTCCTATACCACATTGATCCACCAAAGTCATTGCATGTGTGTTATTTTCCTAAACCACCATAGAGTCATTGCGTGTGTCTTCCTTTATAAACCACCACTAGAGTCATTGCATGTGTGTTCATTTCCTAAACCACATTGATCAACCATAGTTATTGCATGTGTGTATTTTCCTAAACCACCACCAGAGTCATTGCATGTGTGTGCTTTTCCTAATACACCACTAGTCATTGCGTGTGTCTTCTTTTCCTAAACCACCACTAGATTCATTGCATGTGTGTTCCTTTCCTAAAGCACATGGATCCACTAGAGTCATTGCATGTGTGTTATTTTCTTAAACCACCACTAGAGTCATTGCATGTGTGTTCTTTTCCTAAACCACCACCAGAGTCATTGCATGCCCGTTCTTTTCCTAAACCACTACCAGAGTCATTGCATGTGTGTTCCTTTCCTAGACCACATGGATCCACCAGAGTCATTGCATGTATGTTCCTTTCCTAAACCACCACCAGAGTCATTTCATCTGTGTTCTTTTACTAAACCACCACTAGTGTCATTGCATGTGTGTTCCATTCCTAGACCACATTGATCCACCAGAGTCATTGCATGTGTGTTCTTTTCCTAAACCACCACTAGAGTCATTGCATGTGTCTTCCTTTCCTAAACCACCACTAGAGTTATTGGATGAGTGTTCATTTACTAAACCACATTGATCTAGCATAGTTCTTGCATTTGTGTTCCTTTCCTAAACCACATTGATCCACCAGAGTCATTGCATGTGTGTTCCTTTCCAAAACCACCACTAGAGTCATTACACGTGTGTTCTTTTCCTAAACCACCACAAGAGTCATTGCATGTGTATTCTTTTCCTAAACCACCACTAGAGTCATTACATGTGTGTTCCTTTCCTAAACCACGTGGATCCACCAGAGTCATAGCATGTGTGTTCTTTTCCTAAACCACCACTATATTCATTGCATGTGTGTCCTTTTCCAAAACTACATGGATCCACCAGAGTCATTTGTTGGTTGGATACCCCCGGGTAGGGTCACGACAGGGTATAAAGTCTGAGTTAGCCGAGGTACGGCGCGGTCAAAGCGAATGCTGGTCGGGTCTCCTCAAAGGAGGACGACTTACGGGGTAACCTGGCCTGTTGGGTGCTCGTCTAATATTGACCCGGCCGAGATAAAATATATGTCGGCTATGTTTGATTTACCTTGTTGACAGGTACCCTCATAGCCGGGTTAACCAAGCATTAGCTGGGTTATCACTTGGCTTCCAAGGGAAGGAAGGAATTTCTCGGTGGTCAAAAGGTGGCCTTTGTCCATTGTAGCGTGAGCGAAGCGGGCAGAGGGAAGGACCAGCGGGGCGTGGCTGACAAAGGTGATGCAGCCGGTATTGGCTGACGCTAGCAATGTATGGTGATGCAACACCATAGAGAGGCTCAGGGATGCTTACGCACTGAGTCTGGACTAGCCATTTAAAGTGAATAAAGAGGCATCTTGCTTTAACCAAAGGGTATATTTGGGGAATATATTTCCACGTGTGCCCTAAATTTGTAACTTGGGCTCCCCTATATAAGGAGCACCAGGGCCTCCTTAGCAGGGGATCGATCATTCTATGAAGGAAGAAGCCTAGAGTTTTGTAGTGTGAAGTAAGAGAACTAGTCTCCTTCCCACGAACAGCTCGAGGAGACCTTGTAATCCACATCTAACAAGAGAGAAATACAAACACATGTGTGTGGAATCACCACACTATCCCTCCATGGATTCCCCTGGCGCACATTGGCCCCATCTATAGCCTATCCATGGTATCTGTCATGCCACCACCATGATAGTTGGCGCCCACCGTGGGGCTAGCGGTGATAGCAGGGGGGGGGGGGGGGGAATCTGGACAGGAAACATCTTCGGCACCGGCAAGCGCGTCGTCTCTGGGGTTGTTCAGCGCTTTGGAGCGCTAGATTACATAAGCGACAATGTTGGGAGCTTCGACAGGCGCCCTCCACTGTTCAACAGCCTCTTCATCAAGCTTAGCGCCCACAAGATCTACATCGGTGTCGATGAGTCCTGCATACACCCGCAGCACGTCATCGAAGGAGGCAAACCACCTCTCAGCGCGGCTCGTGGCACGCGCATCACCCGCCCCAGTAGCTGCGTTGAGGTCATGATGACAGCGCCAAACACATTAGCAGGCAAGGATACGGCGCTAGAGCCGGATGCAACACCCAAGCCGGCAAGGACCAGATTCCCTCCACTAGAGAGGCTAGAGAACATATTGTAGCATGCAATAGATAGCTTAGCAGTACCCATAGCGCTGGTAGTAGATCCGGCTCAGGCACATAGGCTGAGTTAGAGGAAACTAGGCAGAAAATGCTAGCTGGTGCGAAAAAGTAGTTGAGTTACAACAATCACTGAATATCACTCTACATGAGTATGCAAAGGAAAACCGCATAGGTGGAGTAAAAATCCGAGGTAGAAACCTGATTACTGAGATTGATAGGGAATATGTGCCTAGGCTAGGTCAAACAGAGATGATAGTAACTGCGAGGCTGGAGAGGTATAGTACTCCGGCTAAGCCCTCAGGGCTGCCAATTTAGCTGCCTCCGAGTTAGAAGGCTTAACCGGAGAAGCCCGAGAGAGGCAATAGGAAAGATTTAACCACTTGTTGAGGGTAGCATGTCAGCAGAATGAGGAGATAAACAAGGCAAATCCGGCACAACCCGGAGCATCACACGTAGTTTATTCAGCAAGAAATAACTAGGCTAAGTCTGTTCGACCTGCGTTGTCCCCTAGTCACGGCCCTAAGAGAGAGGAAGTGGTAACCTTGGGGAGAAGAGACAAGCAAATGCTCCCGTATGACCCGGTAAAAGAAGGAAAAGGAAAAGCAGTGCAAGTTGATGAGGATCGTCATAGTGCCAGCCGAGGTGAAGCTAGCCTAGGTAACTGCGACTAAGGCAATGCCGGTCAGGGGAACAGCGCCAACGGCAATGCTGGATAGCGTTATCCGGCGGCAACAGGGCAAAATGCATCTCGGCAACAGCAGCAGCAGTACGCACCTCGGTAAGAGAGAAGTGCTGGCCCAACAATGAAGCAGCAAAATGCTCGTCCGGGTCAAGACAGGTACACCGATGGTTACTCAGCAATGATTGATGCCGGATTCCCTAGGCCAGAGCATCATGTGATTGGATAAAGGTTGGGAAGCAGGAATTTGCAGCTAGATGATGCAAGACTGAAGTTGGACCAAATATGTAGGTCAGAGCTGATTGAGGTGCAAGGTCCTCCGGGTCTGACATGTTTTGGACCCTAGATCATGAGAGAACCGCCAGTGTTGAACTTCCAATTGGCAAGAGGAACAAATACATACGATGGTAGTACAAAGCCGGATGATTGGCTCATTGATTACGCAACTGCAGTGAACATTGTTGCAGGTAATTTGAGATGGGTGGTGAGATATGCGCCCCAGATGATGGAAGGACCAGCAAGGGTTTGGCTGAACAACTTGCCGCCAGGAAGCATCAATTGTTGGCTAGATTTCGAGGAGTTGTTCATCAGTAACTTCTCGAGCACCTACAAGAGGCCGAATAGGCCATAGACTTTGGCGTTATGCAAGCAAAGACCAAATGATCCTGACCGAGAGTTTCTGACTCAGTGGTGTAATGTGCGCAATTCCTGTGAAGGGGTAATTGAATCACAAGCAATCATGTGGTTCTCCTATGGTTGTAGATACGAAAGTGTGTTGTGGTAGAGGTTGCAGCGAGATATGCCAACTACCTTGGATGAGACGATCTGGATCGTGGATTCGTATGCTTTGGGAGACCCTACCCAACCTCGGCTAACATCAAGAGAGTCGAATGAGAAATACTACAACAGAGATGGTTCCGGATCATCCAGAAGGGATGATCATTCGGATTACAAGTACAACTCGGAGCAAGTGGCGGCTATAGACTGGGATCAGCCCAATGCCAGTGCTAGCCAGATCCAGAAAACTAGAGGGTAACATTGGTAGAAAAAGGGTGAAGGTAAGAAGCCTTGGATGCCAGAGCAGAAGAAACAGTGGCAGGAAAGAAAGGACCATCCGAGATACACGTTCGAGTCTATGTTGGATCAGCCATGCAAGTTCCATACACCAAGTCCAAATAGTCCAGCGAATCATATGACCTGACAATGTGAATGGATGAGGAAGTTAGAGTAGGGTAGCTCGGGGAATGCTCAGGCACCTCGGCACGATGCACCTTGGCATGATGGACCTCCACACGAAGCACCTCGGAATGAAGCACCTCGGCAGCAACTTCTCACTGGGGGAACATACAACAGGTGATGTTTCCTCCACCTCCTTCGAGATATGAGAATCAGGAAAGGAGGGATGCAGTGCCTCAAGTGAATAACCAACAACAACAGGAGCAGGGGTATCACGACAATGAGGGGAGAAATGAGTACAGAGAGCATCATCAAAGTTACTATGTGTTTACCACTGAAGAAACTGATAGAAAGAGCTTGCAACACTGACATATGGAGGTGAATGCAGTGATGCCGGTTGTGACGAGGTATATGCCTTGGTCAAATCAGGAGATTACACGGAGCATCAAGTATCACCCAAATCTTATGCCGAGTCCTAGGACCTACGCGCTGGTGCTAGAACCGATGTTCATTAGGCTGAATATCAACATGAGGTTCTCCAAGATATTGATAGACAACAGCAGTAGCATGAACATCATGTATAAGGATACCATGCACAAGTTGGGAGTATCAGAGAACATTGATGACCCAAGGGTATAGGGGGAGTATCGCAGTATTTTCGATAAGTAAGAGTGTCAAACCCAACGAGGAGCAGAAGGTGCTGGCTAGTTGTATGGATCAGGAATTCTCTACAAATACTTAGCAAACGGATTTTTAGGGGTTTTCGATAAACCAAGTAAACAAAGTACGAGTAAATAAAAGATAGTAAGAATAAATGCAGCAAGTGGCCTAAAGCTTTATACAGCAAAGGACAAGCCGGTTGTATTTCTATAGATGACCAAACGTTCTCGAGGACACATGGGAAGATTGTCAAGTGCTTTCGCTTCATATAGCTGATTAATCTTCTTTAGCTTGCGAAGTGTTGTGTGGGTGAACCGGTGCTAATGTACTGCCCCATCCAAGACTAAATACATACTTGTGATTAAACCCCTTGCCAACATCCGTAAGTACAAGAAAGTAATTAAGGTAGAAACCTAACCACAACTTTAAACTCTAAGACCCTTACGTCCCTTGTGCAATGGTTTCCTAACGGGGGTTCAGGTTTCTGTCACTCCGGCAACCCCTACGATTAGTAGCCAAATACACAATGCATTCCCCTAGGCCCATATAGGTGAAGTGTCATGTAGTCGACGTTCACATGACACCACTAGAAGAAGTACACCACAACTTAAATAACAATCTATTGAATCTTTCTCAACGCAACTCCACTACTAACAACAAGACTTCTCCCATGTCCTCAAGACCAAAACGAACTACTCACAAGACATCATATGGATCATGATCAGAGATGGAATAATGATGTATAACAATCTGAACATAAACAATAATTCAATGGTGCACTCAATAGCATCAACTACAAAGAGTAATCAACACCTGGAAAGTTTCCCCTATGAACTATGCAAGATTCAACGCAATTGTTACAGCAATATGGAGATGGTGATGAGGGTGATGATGGTGATGATGATCCCGATGAAGTCTAGCTTGATGGTGGTGTTGATGGCGACGATCTTCCCTCTCCGGGAAGGAATTCCCCCAGAAGAAATCTGTCTGCCGAAGAGATCTTTCTCTCTCGGTGTTTTTCCGCCCCGCAGAGGCGGCGGAATCTTCGCGAATTTTGCCTCCAAACAGCACCTTTTTCATCAGAATCCTGACTACAGCGGTCCATGCTCCAAAAGTCATCAACCATGCAAAAATAGATGAAATAACATAAGTATCAGCTCTCAGTACGAAATATATTAATGAATAATAGTGAATTAAGACATAGAATAGTGATGCAAAATGGACGTATCAACTCCCCCCAAGCTTAGACTTCGCTTGTCCCCAAGCGAAATTGAGCTCAATAAACATGGCCTCAGGTTTATGGAGTGAAGAGTCGATAAAAGAATACGGACACGAAGCATCAGATTCATCAAATACATAGATCATAATAGAAGACAACTCACTATTATATAACTCAACTTGCAATGAGTAAAGGAAACACAATAAGGATACATAAAGTGAATCATAATTGGTAATGGCAAACTTAGCTCTTGGTCGAAGAATAGTTGATAATTTGCTGGAATTCACAAATAGCTGGTTTTCAAAGAAAGCTTTCAAAGTAGTAAACTTTCAAGATAAGAGCAATGTGCAAAACAAGGAACATAAGAAACATGAATGCATAAATCATCATATGAATGAATGAAACACATCAACTCAAAATACTTGCTGAGATAGAAGGGAATAGGTTTACTGACTCAATTGCAAAGTAAAAGAAAGGCCCTTCGCAGAGGGAAACAGGGATTGCAAGTCTCATTGCCCCTATCATAGGCATCTTTTGGTGATTAAGGTTAAAGTGACACAACTAAGAGGATATGCTTGACAAGTTATAAATTGAAATCTCAAGCCCCTTACTTATGAGTACCGATCCTCATGCTACTCAACTTCAGTCACGAGCAAGCTCTTGTCATTGTAAATACATGCGTATCATTGAGAACCGCCAACGGGGTACCCCTTGCACATGACATAGGAGCTATCCCATAATCAAAATGATAAGGCAAGCAGACAGTGAGCATCTCAGTGATCTTTTTATTTTCTATTTGCATAGGTTTTTATTGAGGATGCTTCATAGAATGCTCACTATAGTTATGATGCAAGTTTCCACCATGATTAGGCATGTCTTAGGCTAGCGGCCCAGGCGTTTCGCTAACACACATATAAACTCCATGATCTTACAAGTTCCACTTTTATTTCACACCGTCGAGATCCATAAGCAAAAGAACATGATATCAACTAGGGACAAAGTACCAAATGAAGTGTTGAAAGCGGTCCCCATGATACATGGTTCGGCTAACTTCAAATCATAAAGCGCAAGCATATACGCAACAAAGAAGGACCCAATGGTTCAAGTTTATTAAATGCAAGAAAGTAAAGTGTGCCATCAAGTTCATGAGAGCTTTAATCACTAATTTTCTCATAACAAGTTTAATTTGGGAGGTAGATAAAACAAGAATTTACTTGGAATAGCAATGATGCTACTAGGTAGGTATGGTGGACACAAATGGCATGGGTTTTGGTTTAAAGGAGATGGATGCACGAGAGGAATACCCTCTCAATACAGGTTTTTGGCTAGCAAGGCTGGGTAGCAAGTACAAGAGTTGAGGTAAACAACCAAACATACAAATGATAAAGACAAACATTCAATCTTCCTTGGAAGCACAAAAGATCTTAACTAGAGAATACTAGACTTATGAGCAAATCAAGAAAGAAAGATGATGAAATAATTTTTCACTAGAGTACTACTATCTTTTTCTTTTCAACTCTCAAAAAGGTGTTGCTACTGACCAAGCCAGGTTTGCCGAAACCACGAAATTAACTCAATGATCCCACAGTGATACCAATACTAACAACAAGATCAATTATATAACCATGAATTGAAAACTAACATAAGCTATGCAAAAGAGTGAATGATAGAACTTCCTATAATATTCCATAACGGAAACTCACACCAAGGGATACATATCTAACGAGAGAGGGGACAGTTCCATAATGCAAACCATACTACATAATAACTCCTCTATTCATGATATGACTCTACTAAAAAGGTAAAAAGATAGAAGATAGTGATATGATATCGCGGCACTCCCCCAAGCTTGGAACAAACCAAGGGGATGCCAAACCTGATGACGAATTACTCCTTCGGTGGTGGTGGTATCCTCTCGATGAGCTCTTTGATCAGATTCCCCAAGTCCTCAATCTCGAAGGTGAGATTACGAATCAGCTGTGAATTTTGCTCAATGGGGCTCATGATCATGTCGTGTTGAGAATTCCAGCTCTTGCTATTCTTTCCCCACTCTTCCTCCTTGAAGTCTTCTTTTCCTGCATGGCTAGAACGAGGCATATCCCAAATGGAGGGTAATTTCTCCTTGGGCATATTCTGGTATTGATGCTCATGGATAAGGGTATGGAAAGGATTCTTGGTGCATGGAGAAGTTGTCCGTGGTGCCAAACAGTGACGCGGAGGCTTCCCTCCAGTTGACATCTGTGCAATCCTTTTGATCCTGGCAGGGTTTGCCACCACTCCAATGCTTGCAACTGTAGTGCCGGTGTGCGGGTGTTGGTCTTCCTCCTCTTCACCTTCACTCTTGATCTCCTTCTCCTTCCCGGGGTCTTGGAGGTCTTCCTCCATAGGTTCCTTCCCTTTATCCTTGGCGGACACCATTGTGCTTCTAAGCCTTCAAAGAGTGTGTCCTGGCGGAAACAGATTGAAAGAAAAACACGACGAAAACATGATATACGGACCTTAGGGGATCCGGGGGGTTATATATTACGAAGTTTCATATCAAAAGGAAGGTACTGGGAGAAAACGAGTCGGAGGCGGAGTCTTGGGTGGCCTCACCACCTGGTGGCGCAGCTAGGGGTGGGCCCGCGCCATGGGGTGGTGTGAGCCACCCCGGCTCCGGTTCCATCCCTTTTTCACTTAGTAGCTTTCCATATTGGCTAAAAACTGCAAAAATATAGTTGTATTGTATTTTCGCGGAACTTTTCTTACCAGAACTGTTACCTAGTTGGAAACGAACTCTGCAGGTCTCTGAATTTCGTATCTAGTAGATTCTTCTGGAGTCACCACTTGAATATCATCGATATCTTCATCTTCATATATTTATTACTTGAGTCATAAAACCCTTCTCTTCCTTATTACACCATTGTCTCCACTTCCTGGAAATTTCTTTCACACAAAACTTCACACCGTTCTTATTAGCAACATTAGTATAAGTGAAGTGATAAAATTTTTTGAGTCCAACTTCAACTAAAAAACCATCAAAACATAATCTACTGTAGCAACTCCTTCCGAAAACCCAAAAAGAATTCAAAAAGGAAATCGAATAAAGAAGCAAATGCAAGAGTGGCAAAATCTGTCAAAACAGACCAGAAGGTAAAGATCAATTTTTTAGAAACTCTTCTGTTGCTCAAATCAAAAAGTTCAAAACTAACGAAAGTTAAATAACAACCTGGGGCAGAACAACGAAAAATTACAGCTCAATCCGACATACAGATATCTCTCAAGAAGTTTTACAGTGAAGCACAAAAATCTGTTTTGGGACAGCAACTTCCCCAAATATTACCTCTCTCTCATTAGAGGTTGATCTTGACACAAAAACCAAACAAAACGGATAAGGAGCGGTTATTACCAAAGTAATAACTTCCAAGACTCAAAGAAACAAAAACAAACTAAAAGCAAAAACAAATTGGGTTGTCTCCCATAAAGCACTTTCTTTATAACCATTAAGATGGGCATGATAATTTTGAAGAAGCTCTCATAAGGATATGAATTGAAGTGAAAGAGAGCATAAAGAAGCAAAAACACACACATTTAAGTCTAACCCACTTCCTATGCAAGGGGATTTTGTAAAAAAACAAGTTATTGAAACCAAAGGCAACTTGCATAAGAAGGCAAAAGAAGTGCAACATGAAATCTTTTAGCATAAAACGGGGAAACTTGATATTATTGAGATGCATAAGAACACTTTTCCCTCTCTCATAGTATCTTTCAGTATCATGCATAAACTTAACAATATAGCTATCACAAGTACCATCATAGAAATGATCACTTATTCTAACAGAAAACATAGGAATACTAGCTCTCATAACACTACTTTGTGAAACAATATTAGAGGTATCCTTACAAAGGATATGGTGTCCCTCTTTTTCATATATAGTAACAATGTCCTTCACATTTGCTACTATAGGTTCATCAACCATTTGTTTATCAGGTTCAACAACTTTGTTCATACTTTCATTAACCATACTAGCTATCATAGAATGTTCCTTTACTTTAACTGGGAAAGGCATTTTCTCAATATAAGGTTCAGGTAAAACATGATTAGCAGTATAAACTTCAGTATTTCTTGCAAGAACACTCTTAGCAATATCTTTATAAGGTTCATGATACTTATTCCACTTCTTTTTAGGCACTTCAATGTAGGAAGAAAAGGCCTTAAAATAAGAAGCAATAGCTTGGGAGTCTAGACCGTAAGCATTTTTAATATTTTGAAAGTCATCAGTTCCCATAAAATCATAATTTATACCTGACTTTCTACCTTTGTCATTCTCCCAAGCTTCAGCATTGTCTTGAATACAATCTAGAAGGTCCCATTTAGCTTCTTCTTTCATGCGAGTGAATGATCCAGCACAAGAAGCATCCAATAAATCCTTGTCATGTAGAGGGAGCCTTGTATAAAAGTTATTGATAATAATATTGTTGGGGAGCTCATGAATGAGACGTTTGAGCATTAGTAACTTCAATGTCCCGCAAGCTTGAGTTGTACTCTCTCCATCAAGAGGCCAAAAGTTGTATATTTGATTCCGATCTTTATGAATCTCACTAAGAGGATAAAACTTTGAATAAAAGAGAGGCACTATTTCCTCCCATTCCAGAGCTTGACCATTCTTTAGCAGCTTATACCATTCCTCAGCTCTTCCTTTCAGTGATAATGAGAATAACTTCTTCTTAACTTGATCTGTAGTAATACCTGCACACTTGAACAACCCGCATAATTCGTGTATAAAGAGTAAATGATCACCAGGATGGACAGTTCCATCCCCAACATAGTAGTTATCCATAACACAATCAATAATTCTTGTAGGTATTTTGAAAACATCTTTCTCAGCAGGTGGTGGCATATCTACTACCTTAGTAGTGGTAGTAGCATTACCAAATAAGAAACTCAGCGAATTATCCATAACAAAAATAAAGCAACTAGCAGAAGTAAACAATACTCACATAGAAGTTTCCGTTACCAGTTCCACTCTCTAATAGCGCTTCACTCCCCGACAACGGCGCCAGAAAATAGTCTTGATGACCCACAAGTATAGGGGGTGTATCGCAGTATTTTCGATAAGTAAGAGTGTCGAACCCAACGAGGAGCAGAAGGTGCTGGCTAGTGGTATGGATCAGGAATTCTCTACAAATACTTAGCAAACGGATTTTTCGGGGTTTTCGATAAACCAACTAAACAAAGTACGAGTAAATAAAAGATAGTAAGAATAAATGCAGCAAGTTGCCTAATCCTTTATACACAAAGGACAAGCCGATTGTATTTCTATAGATGACCAAACGTTCTCGAGGACACATGGGAAGACTGTCAAGTGCTTTCGCTTCATATAGCTGATTAATCTTCTTTAGCTTGCGAAGTGTTGTGTGGGTGAACCTGTGCTAATGTACTGCCCCATCCAAGACTAAATACATACTTGTGATTAAACCCCTTTCAAACATCCGTAAGTACAAGAAAGTAATTAAGGTAGAAACCTAACCACAACTTTAAACTCTAAGACCCTTACGTCCCTTGTGCAATGGTTTCCTAACGGGGGTTCAGGTTTCTGTCACTCCGGCAACCCCTACGATTAGTAGCCAAATACACAATGCATTCCCCTAGGCCCATATAGGTGAAGTGTCATGTAGTCGACGTTCACATGACACCACTAGAAGAAGTACACCACAACTTAAATAACAATCTATTGAATCTTTCTCAACGCAACTCCACTACTAACAACAATACTTCTCCCATGTCCTCAAGAACAAAACGAACTACTCACAAGAAATCATATGGATCATGATCAGAGATGGATAATGATGTATAACAATCTGAATATAAACAATAATTCAATGGTTCACTCAATAGCATCAACTACAAAGAGTAATCAACACCAGGAAAGTTTCCCCTATGAACTATGCAAGATTCAACGCAATTGTTACAACAATATGGAGATGGTGTTGAGGGTGCTGATGGTGATGATGGTGGTGATGATGGTGATGATGATCCCGATGAAGTCCAGCTTGATGGTGGTGTTGATGGCGACGATCTGTCTGAGAAGGAATTCCCCCGGCAGAAATCTGTCTGCCAGAGAGATCTTTCTCTCTCGGTGTTTTTCCGCCCCGCAGAGGCGGCAGAATCTTTATGTGGTCACTCCCTGAGTCTTAGGGTTTCGTGGGGATGATATATGCTAGAGGAGAGAGGCTGGAGTGGGCCAGGGCGGCCACACCACTCCCAGGCGCGGCCTAGACCTGCCCGCGCCATGGGGTGGTGTGGGCCCCCTATGGCCCACCTCCACTCCATCTTCTGGCATCCTGAGTCTTCTGGAAAAATAGAATTTTCCGTATATTTTCCCGGATTTTCTTATCTTCACGAATTTTGCCTCCAAACAACACCTTTTCCATCAGAATCCTGACTGCAGCGGTCCATGCTCCAAATGTCATCAACCATGCAAAAATAGATGAAATAACATAAGTATCACCTATCAATACGAAATATATCAATGAATAATAGTGAATTAAGAAATAGAATAGTGATGCAAAATGGACGTATCAAACATGCTCCGAGCAACAAGGACAACTTTTCATGGCATTGTGCCGGCTATCTCCTGTGAGCCCATTGGCAAGGTCCGGGTTGGCGTGCTATTCGGCACAAGGGACAATTGCCGGACTGAGAACTTGGAATTTGAAGTTGTGAACTTGGAAAGTGCATATCACGCGTTACTCGATAGGCCTCCACTAAACAAGTTTATGACAAGTACTCACATCAGTTACTTGAAGATGAAATTTCCCGGACCAAGGGAAGTGATTACCATAGCTGGGGACTTCAGACGTTCTATCGAATGTGCTTCCACCAGATCAAACCTGGCCGAGTCACTGTGATTGCTCAAGAGAAGAGGAAAATTCTAGATGTGGCTGCATTGGCTCAGTCCATGCAGTAGCATATGCCGGCTCTTACTAACCCACATGGGAGTGTCTCATTTCATGCGACAAAAGATACAAAGAAAGTGCCTGTTGACGACCAGTTCCCAGAGCGCACCGTAACTATTGGTGCCGGGTTAAGTGACAAATAGGAAAGCGAGCTCATCAACTTCCTCCATGAGAATCATGGTATTTTTGCTTCGTCTACACAGGACCTGCAAGGTGTGCTGAGGGAGTTAGCCGAGCACTCTTTGCATGTAAGACCCGGAGCAAAGCTGGTGAAGCAACCTCTCTGCCGCTTCGCGAAAGACAGGAGAAAAGCCATTGGAGATGAGATAGCTTGCTTCCTTTCAGCCGAATTTATCATGGAGGTACTTGACCTGGATTAGCTCTCTAATCCGGTGCTCGTGGTAAAGAAGAAGGATGATCCGAATGTGGCAGTGTTATGGAGCATGTGTATAGATTACACAAACCTGGATAAGGCGTGTCCAATAGATCCATTTCCTCTACCGAGAATAGATCAAGTCATAGACTCAACTGTTGGATGTGAACCGTTGTCATTCATAGATGCATATTCTGGTTTCCACCAGATACCTCTGAATCCGGATGATCAAATAAAGACTGCATTTATCACCCTGTACAGGGCTTATTGTTATTGCACTATGCCGTTTGGTTTACGTAATGTTGGAGCAATGTATCAACGATGCATGCAAAAAATTCGCGAACCTCAGGAGATTCCGGATGAAGCTTAACCTAGAAAACTGTACCTTTGGTGTGCTGGAAGGGAAGTTACTCGGTTTCCTTGTATCTAGCCGAGGTATAGAGACTAACCCCACAAAAATCTGAGCCATAGAGAAAATGGAGCTACCAAATTGTCTTAATGATCTGCAGAAGTTTACGGGTTGCCTGGCATCATTAAGTCGGTTTGTAAGTCGGTTGGGAGAGAAAGCATTGCCCCTCTACTAGTTAATGAAAAAGGCAGACAAGTTTACATGGACACCGCAAGCTGATAGCGTGTTCCAAGAATTAAAAAGATGTTGTCCTCTGCACCAATACTAGCCACGCCAGTACCCAAGGAGCCAATGTTGCTCTATATATCCGCGACCAACCGAGTCATAAGTGCAGTAATAGTGGTGGAACGCGATGAAGAAGGAAAGTTGGTGCAAAGACCAGTGTATTACCTGAGCAAGGTATTATTAGCTTCAAAACAGAATTACCCTCATTACTAAAAGATGGCATATGGTGTGTACATGGAAGCTAAACAACTTAAGCATTACTTTGAGGAGCACCCCATGAAAGTGGTATGTGAAGCACCCATATCCGATATTATGGGCAACAAAGACACTAGCTGCCGAGTTGCAAAATGGGCAATTGAGTTAGCCCCATATGCACCGTAGTTTGATAGAAGATATGCGATCAAATCCCAAGCTATGGCAGATTTCTTTGTGCATTGGGCTGAGATGCAATATGAACCACCTTTGTCGGACTCCAATTACTGGCGAATGCACTTTGATGGATCAAAGATAAAGGAAGGATTGGGGGCCAGGGTACTGCTTACCTCGCCCAAGAAGGATCAGCTGAAATATGTCCTCTAGATCCATTTTAGTGCATCAAACAATGTTGCCGAATATGAAGCACTAGTGCATGGACTCAAAGTAGCGAAGGAAGTAGGAATATGTCAGATACAGTGTTTTGGAGACTCGGGTTTTGTAACACACCAAGTGTCTGGCAACTAGGATGCTCTGAACGCGAACATGGCACTTTATAGATTCCATGTCCAAAAGACAAGTGGTCTCTTTGATGGGTGTGTATTCCATCACGTACCTCGGATTGAAAATGAGGCACCCAACGTGTTATCTAAGTTCGGGTCATCTCGGCGGCCAATCCTGCCAAATGTTGCGTTGGAACACTAGAGAAAACCATCCATTACACCATCACCGGAATCCGACTCAATTTATGTCCCGGCCCTCTCCCCATCAGAAGTTACTCCTATGGATACAAACTGGGCAAGCACCTCAGCAAACCCGAGGACTGCTTGGACAAACCCGGGGACTGTCGCGCAGAACCCGAGGACTGCTCAGCTTGATCTGGCTGGAGTTATGTCGGTCGATGCAATGGAAATAGACCAAGAACTTTTCCCCGTTCGAGCTATACCTGCATGGGAAACACCAATATTTGAATTCCTAAAAGAGGGAACCTTGCCGGATGATGAGGTACTCTCAAGGCAAATCTAGGGAAGATCAAAGGCATACATGATTATCAATGTCGAGTTATACAAAAGGAGTGTCACTATTATGCTGCAGCGATGCGTAGACCCGGAAGAAGGGCTTGACATCTTCCGAGAAATCCATCAAGGAGAATGTGGTCATCATGCATCCTTTAGAGCATTAGTGGAAAATGCTTTCCGGCATGGATTTTATTGGCCAAGTGCCTTGGAGCAAGTAGAGGATCTTGTGAAAAAGTGCAATGGCTGTTAGATGTATGCCACAAAGACACATATGCCAATGTCAGAACTGAAAACTATACCTATCACTTTGCCATTTGCGTTATGGTGTTTGGATATGGTCAGACCATTTAAGCCGGCAAAGGGAAACATGACTCATATCCTAGTGATGGTGGACAAATTCATCAAGTGGATTGAAGTGAAGCCAATCAGGAAATGTGATGGGGTAACTGCTGTGACATTCCTCAAAGATATAATCTTGAGATATGGCTATCCCCATAGTATCATAACTGATAATGGCACAAACTTTGCTGAAGGAGAATTTGTGAGGTTCTGCTAAGAGAAGAAGATCCGGCTAGATGTTGCCTCAGTAGCCCACCCTGCAGTGAACGAACAAGTGGAAAGATCCAACAAACTAGTTTTGTCTAGGATAAAACCTCGGCTCATAGAGCAGCTGCAAAGATCAGCGGGCTGCTTGATAGAAGAAGTGCCAGCGGTATTATGGATTTTAAGAACAACTCTGAATCGATCAACAGGATATACGCCGTTCTTTCTGGTATATGGGATAGTAGCTATACTACCAGCCGACATAGAGCATGATTCGCCAAGGGTCACCCAATACATAGAAGCCGAAGTGCACGAAGCCTAGCAAAATGATGTTGATCTGCTTGAAGAAGTGAGAGAACTGGCCTTATCCAGATCTGCCATATATCAGCAAAACCTCCAACGCTACCATAGCCGGAAAGTAAACCCCCGAGTCTTCCGGGAAGGTGATCTCATACTTCAGCTGGTGCAGCGCACTGCTGGCATGCATAAGTTATTCCCTCCATGGGACGGACCTTTCATTGTAAGCAAAGCTCTGCACAATGATTCCTACTATATTATCAATGCACAGCCACAGGAGAAGGACAAGGCGGACAGGTCCGGCAAGGAATCTAAGCGTCCATGGAATGTAGCCCTACTTCATCCATTTTACACCTAGCAAAGAGGTGAATGTATCCGAATCACTCATATGTTGGTATGTATGTCGGCAATGAGCATATCAATGAAACTTAGGCACTCCTAGAGGAAACTCGGGGACTGCCTTAATAATTGTCTTTTCTGTATTTACTTTATATATGTCGGCTAGATTAAACTACTTAAACCTTAGCCAGATTAGTAGTGTGGAGGCACCAAAAACCTAACTCTTCGACTTTGCTACTGCCCAACAAGAATTGGCTTCATGGCAAGCAAGAGCACAAATTTGGAATTGCAAAGCACATGAAAAACGACTAAGGAAAGGAACGTAATCGAGCCGACACATGTTATTCAGACTAACCATGTATCTACTCTATTTATGTTATGTTGAATTATTTTGAGCTAATCCCAAAGTTTGAAGTATTGTTAAGCCAATTTTTTGATCTCGGACGCGTAAGCCAAAAAATCGAAACAAGGTAGACGCGAGCCGAATCATAAAATTGGGGGAACAAGAAAAGGAAACTCGGGGACTCTACCCAAGTTAATCCGACATTAATGACTTAGTAGCAAAACACAAGCAATTGTAGAAAAACGAACCATTGTGCTTAAATACAACTGCACCTGGCATACCGGGGATCTGATGATTATCAAAGTGTTTTTCAATCATGGATGTTGGGGGGATATCCCCGGGTAGGGTCACGCCGGGGTATAAAGGCCGAGATAACCGAGGTTCGGCAAGGTCAAAGCGGATGCTGGCCGGGCCACCTCAAGGCAGGCCGAATCACGGAGTAACCCGGACCAGGGGGCGTCCACCTAACTTGGTCTCAACCAACTTAAGACGTAAGTCGGAAAGATGTATCTAACTTTCATGTAGGAACGGGTGTGGCCAGATCAACTACGATCCGGGTCATGTCAAGCTTCTAGGAGAAGGAAGGAATCTCGCTGGTCAAAAGTAGCCCCGGTACGCACGGCATGAGCGAAGTGGACAAAGGCAGGACCAGCGAGGCGTGGCCGACAAAGGTGACAAAGCCAATGTCGGGTGACGCAGGCGCTGCAGAGGCTCACATAGCCTCTACATGGGTGACGCGGGGGGAAAGTAACCCGGTCGGCTTACTATTTTAGGAGGAGGCATATTCCCTGGAATATGCCTCCACGTATGCCCTAAGTGGAGACCTAGCCACCCCTATATAAGGAGTGCTAGGGCCTCTGTAAGAAAGGTTAGGTTCTACGGGTTGGTCTTGTACGGGTTAGCTAGTGGCGAGAGTAAGAGAGTCCCTTCTTCCTCCTCTCCCCAACACAGCTCTAGGAGCACTTGTAACCCTTGGAAGTGAATCAGATATAAAACTTCTGTGTGTGGAATCACCTCACTATCCCTCCCTGGATTCCCCTAGTGCATATTAGTCCCCACCTTTAGCCTATCCATGGCATATGCCGTGACACCACAACGACAGTTGGCGCCCACCGTGGGGCTAGCGGCGCTAGCAGGGGTCAAGATCCGGACGGGAAACATCATCGGCACCGGCGAACACATCATCTCCGGGCTCGTTCTGCGCTGGACTTTGCCAGCGACAACGCTGGCTGCTTCGTCACGCGTCCACTTCCGCGCAACGGCCTCCTCGTCAAGCTCGGCACGCACAAGGTCTACGTTGCTGTCGATGTGTCATGCATTCATCCGCGGCACGTCGTCGAGGCAGGGGAGCCACCCCTTAGTGTGGTTCATGGGGCGCGTATCACTCGCTCCCCGGACCGTGCTGAGGTGATGATGACTGCGCCTGGTGCAGGCGCAAGCAAGGATCCGGCACCGGATCCAGAGGTAACGCCTAAGGCACCGAGGAAAGGTAGAGGTCCTCCACTAGAGAGGCCTGAGAATGTGCTGCGGGAAGCGATGGATAGCTTGGCAAACCCTGTAGTAGCAGCAGTAGATCCGGCTCAGGCATAGGCCGAGCTAGAGGAAACTAGGCAAAAAATACTAGAGGGTGCGAAAAAGATAGCCGCGGCTCAACAGTCGTTGAACATGACGCTGTGTGAGTATGCAAAGGCAAACAAAGTTGATACTGTAAAAGTGAAGGGGAGAAACCTCATAAGTGAAATGAACAAAGAGGGAGACACTAGGGTTGAGGAATCAGAGAACTGTTTGTCCGTGGGGCTGAGGTATAGTACCCCGGCTAAGAACCTCAGAGCAGTGGATGCTGCTGCATCCGAGTTAGTGGGTCTAACGGGTGAAGCCCGTCAAAGACAACAAGATAGGGTCAATGAGTTGGTTCGGATCGCGAACAGGCAAAATGAGGAATTGCTCAGGGCTAACCCGGAGAGAGCTGGGGCCTCCAAGATAGTTCATTTGACGGTGGGTAACCCGGAGAAATCCGCTGGAGCCGCATCGTCTCCTCATGGTGGTCCTAGGAGAGAAGAAGTAGTAACCTCGGCCAGAAGGAACAAACAGATCGTCCCGTATGACCCAACACGGGCAGGGAAAGGAAAACAAGTACAGAAAAATGATGATCGACGAAGTGTGAACCGAGGTGAAGCTGGCCGAGGTAACCGCGACCAAGGCAATGCCGGTCAAGGAAATGCTGTAAACGGCAATGCCGGATAGCGAAACTCGGCAGGAGCAGGACAACCGCAGCAGCGGAATATACCAAAGCAAGAGCAAAGTGCTGGCCGAGGTATGCAACAGAGAGCTGCTCCACGAGAGCAAGACCGGTATAACGATGGAGATTCAGAAATGGTGAACACAGGATACCCAAGGCCGGACTATCATGTGATAGGGTCAAGATTGGGAAGCAGGGATTTGATGCCTGATGATGCCAGGTTGAAACTGGATCGACTGTATAGGTCGAAACAGATCGAATGTCAAGGTCCACCAGGTCCTGCATGTTTTGGGCCCCGGATCATGAAGGAGCCGCCGGTACCTAACTTCCAGTTACCCAGAGGCACAAAGACGTATGACGCAGTACTAAGCCGGTGGATTGGTTGATAAACTATGTTACAGCTGTGAAAATTGCTACAGGCAACTTAAGATGGGCTGTGAGATATGTACCCCAAATGTTGGAGGCGCCAGCAAGGGTATGGCTGAACAATTTGCCGCCCGGAAGTATTAACTGCTGGATCGATTTTGAGGAAATGTTTATCAGCAATTTCTCAAGTACGTATCAGAGGCCAAATAGGCCACAAACCCTAGCTATGTGTAAGCAGAGACCGAACGAGACGAACCGGGAGTTTTTAACCCGGTGGTGTACCGTGAGAAACTCATGTGAGGGTCTTATAGAGTCACAGGACATAGCGTGGTTTGTGCAAGGGTGTAGATATGCAAGTGAGCTGTGGCAGAAGTTGCAAAGGAAAATGCCAACCACGTTGGCAGAGATGATCCGGATTGCTGATTCGTATGCTTTGGGTGATCCGACTCAACCCAGGCTCGTGTCAAACGAGTCGATTGAGGAGTACTACCAGAGAGATGGAGCCGGATCATGCCGGAGGAATGATTACAGAGGGAAAAGAAGAGATGACAGACCGAACCACCGGTACAGTTTGCAACAAGTTGCAGCTGTGAATCAAGATCAGCCCGGAGCAGGAGGCAATCAACATCAGAAAACTGGAGGGGGACAATGGACACCAAGAAATGATGGCAAGAAAACTTGGACGCCAGAGCAGAAGAAACAGTGGCAAGAAAAGAAGGACCGTCCGAGGTATACTTATGAGTCGATGTTGGATCAGTCGTGTAAATTTCACACGCCAAATCCGAGTAACCCAGCTGGACATACAAGAGGCAATGTTAGTGGATGCGTAAAATAGAACAAGGTGGTTCGGGGAATGCTCACGCACCCCGGAATGATCAACCTCGGCAGGAGTTACCCCGACAGCAATTGCTCTCCGGAGCGAACACGCAACAGCTAATGTTTCCTCCCCCGCCGCCGAGGTATGATAACCATGAGAGAAGGGATGCGGTGCATCAAGTAGAAAACCAGCATCAGCCGGATTAGAGGTACCCTGGAAATGAGGGGAGGAATGAGTACAGAGAGCATCATCAGAGTTACTGTGTGTTTACCACCGAGGAAACAGATAGAAAGAGCTTGCAGCGCCGACATATGGAGGTGAATGCGGTAATGCCAGCAGTGACGAGGTATATGCCTTGATCGGACCAGGAAATCACCTGGAGCATTAAAGATCATCCCAAGCTTATGCCAAGTCCTGGTTCGTATGCGTTAGTGCTGGATCCGACATTCATTGGGCCTATCATCAATGTAAGGTTCTCCAAGGTACTGATTGACAATGGCAGTAGCATTAACATCATGTATGCAGATACAATGCGCAAGTTGGGTATCTCGGAGAACATGCTCCAGGCTACAAGGACAACTTTCCATGGTATTGTGCCCGGCATTTCTTGTGAGCCCATAGGCAAGGTCCGGGTTGACGTATTGTTCTGCATGAGAGATAACTGCCGAACTGAGAATTTGGAGTTTGAAGTGGTGAACTTAGAAAGTGCGTATCACGCATTACTCGGAAGACCAACACTGAACAATTTCATGGCAAGTTATCACATCAGTTACTTGAAGATGAAGTTGCCCGGGCCAAACAGAGTGATTACTATTGCTTGAGATTTCCGATGTTCCATTGAGTGTGCGTCGGCCGGGTCTATCCTAGCTGAGTCACTCGTGATCCCGCAAGAGAAAAGAAAAATCCAAGAGGTGGCGGCATTGGCTCAGTCCGCGTAGCAGTATATGCCGGCGCTGAGTAACCCGCATGGGAGTGTCTCATTCCAAGCCACGAAAGATACCAAGAAGGTGCCTGTTGATGATATGTTCCTAGAGCGCACCGTCACAATTGGTGTCGCGTTAAATGCAAATAGGAAAGGGAGCTCGTCAACTTCCTCCGTGAGAATCAGGACATTTTTGCTTGGTCCACACAGGACTTGCAAGGTGTTCCGAGGGAGTTGGCTGAGCACTCTTTGAATGTGAGACCCGGAGCAAACCCGGTGAAGCAACCTCTCCGCTGCTTCGCCGAAGATAGGAGGAAAGTCATCGGAGATGAGATAGCTCGGTTGTTGGCTGCAGGATTTATCATGGAAGTTCTTTATCCGGATTGGCTATCTAATCCGGTGCTGGTGGAAAAGAAGAAGGATGATCCGAATGTGGCAGTGGTTTGGCGTATGTGTATCGATTACACGAACCTGAATAAGGCGTGTCCAAAAGATCCCTTTCCACTGCCAAGGATAGATCAGGTCATAGACTCAACTGCTGGATGTGAACTATTGTCATTCATTGATGCATATTCTGATTTCCACCAGATACCTTTGAATCCGGATGATCAAATAAAGACTGCATTTATCACCCCGTATGGGGCTTATTGCTATCGCACCATGCATTTTGGTTTACGTAATGCAGGGCCGACGTACCAAAGATGTATGCAAAAATGTTTGCACGACCAAATAGGTCAAAATGTACAAGTGTATGTGGATGATGTGGTTATCAAGACCAAGGAAAGCAAAATTCTCCTTAACGATATCAGGCAGACGTTCGCGAACTTAATAAGGTTCCGGATGAAGCTTAACCCAGAAAAATGTACCTTCGGTGTCCCGGCTGGAAAATTACTCGGATTTCTTGTGTCCAGCCGAGGTATCGAAGTTAATCCAACTAAAATCCAGGCCATTGAGCGAATGGAACTGCCGAAGTGTCTTAACGATGTCCAGAAGTTCACAGGTTGCCTGGCATCGTTAAGTCGGTTTGTGTGTCGGTTGGGAGAAAAGGCATTGCCTCTCTATCAACTCATGAAAAAGTCGGATAAGTTTGTTTGGACGCCGCAGGGCAATGAAGCCTTTGCTCACTTAAAGAAGTTGTTAGCCACTTCACCAGTGTTAGACTCTCCACTATCAAAGGAGCCAATGTTGCTCTATATAGCCGCAACCACCCGAGTTGTAAGTGTAGTAATTGTGGTAGAGCGCGACGAAGAGGGTAAGTCAGTGCAAAGGCCAGTGTATTATCTGAGCGAGGTGTTGTCTGCCTCAAAGCAGAACTACCCACACTATCAAAAGGTGGCGTATGGTGTGTATATGGCAGTAAAGAAGTTGAAGCAGTACTTTGAGGAGCATCCCATCAAGGTAATATGTGAGGCTCCCATATCCGAGATAATGAGTAACAAGGATGCAAGTGGTAGGATTGCAAAATGGGCAATTGAACTAGCTCCCTATGCACCACAATATGACAAAAGAGAAGCAATCAAGTCTCAGGCTGTGGCCGACTTTTTTGTGGACTAGGCCGAGGTACAATACGAACCACCACTACCAGATCCGAATTACTGGAGGATACACTTTGACGGGTCAAAAACAAAAACCAGGCTAGGCGCCGGAATTGTACTTACCTCGCCAAAGAAGGACCAGCTGAAATATGTGCTACAGATCCATTCCGGAGCCGTGCCCATGGACATTGACACGGGAGGTGGTGCGCGAATCTCGGGGAGTGCCTCGGCAAACCTAGGGACTGCTTCGCAAGAACCGGGGACTGCTCGGCGTGATCCGGTTGAAGTTATGCCGGTGGATCGGATGGAAATTGATGAAGATGTGTTCCCTGTACGAGCAATACCAGCTTGGGCACTACCTATATTTCAATTCCTGAAAGATGGAACATTACCCACTGAGGAAGTGCTATCCAGGCAAACTCAGAGGAGAGCAAAGGCATACACATTCATCAATTCGGAGCTATACAAAAGGAGTGTGACCAATGTCCTCCAGTGATGCGTTGACCCGAAAGAAGGGCTTGACATCCTCCGAGATATACATGAAGGGGAGTGCGGGCACCATGGCTAGTCCCGAGCCTTGGTGGCAAAAGCTTTCCGGCATGGATTCTACTGGCCAAGTGCCTTAGAACAAGCAGAAGATCTGGTGAGAAAGTGCAATGGTTGTCAAAGGTATGCTACCAAGACACATATGCCAATGTCGGAGCTCAAGACCATACCAATCACCTGGCCATTTGCCATGTGGTGTTTGGACATGGTGGGCCCGTTTAAACCAGCAAGGGGAAATATGACTCACATTTTGGTCATGGTGGACAAATTTACAAAGTGGATCAAAGTGAAGCCAATAATAAAATGTGATGGAGCTACGACCGTGCCGTTTCTCAAAGACATCATCTTAAGATACAGTTATCCTCCTAGTATCATAACTGATAATGGCACAAACTTTGCAGAAGGAGCATTTGTGCGTTTCTGCCGGGATAAGAAGATCCGGTTGGACGTTGCCTCGGTAGCTCACCCCGCTTCGAACGGACAAGTGGAAAGATCCAACGGATTCGTATTATCCGGGATAAAACCCCGATTCATTGAGCCGCTGCAAAGATCAGCGGGGTGCTGGATAGAAGAACTACCAGCGGTACTATGGAGTTTAAGAACAACTCCGAATCGATCAACAGGCTATACGCCATTCTTTCTGGTATATGGGGCAGAAGCTATATTACCAGCCGACATAGAGCATGATTCGCCTAGGGTCACCCAATACACAGAAGCCGAAGTGCAAGAAGCCCGGCAAAATGATTGTCAGGGGGATGATCCCCGGGTATCCCAACCGAATAAGAAACAAGACAGTCGGAGCGCGTCCGGCTAGCCGGATCAGCAGGAGGCAGCCGGATACAGCTACATAGCCGGACTCAATCAATGGGACAGGGCGGCGTGTGTATCAGTGCACGGTACGCCCTGTACGGTGACAAGACTGGCAACTACCCGGCCATACCGAAGACTTTGCGCGGGTGACGCAGGAACAGTGGCCGGTGCTGACGACAGGCTCGCACGGCGTCCACTGTACCTACGACAGCCATACCGCTCGTACTACGACAGGACAAGCCATACCAGACACTGTGGATGACTAGTCGGCTGGGACCCGCCTGTGGGGCCCGCCAGTCGGACTGGTCAGTGAGACCTTTTCCTCTCTGCCTATATAAGGAGAGGAAGGCCTCAGAAGAAAGGGTTGGTCTCTTTGCATTTAAGGCAGTAGCTAGAGAATACAGCTCGAGGAGCACTTGTAGCTCGCATATTCCACATAGTCAGATCCGGCAGGAGTAGGGGCTTTACCTCGTCACGAGGGCCCCGAACCTGGGTATTTCTTGCGTCCCGCTACGCTCGCTTGTATCCAATCCCGCCTGCGGACGCCGTCGATAGCTTCCCTGCTAGTCCCCACACCTCTATCTAACCTCCTCAGGTACCGCCGTTCCCAATACAACGACAGTTGGCGCCCACCGTGGGGCTAGATGTCTTCGACCGGAGACACATTCCGCACGGGACTCCGCACTTCAACCGGTGAGCGCGTGGCCTCCGGCCTGGTGCTCACGCTCGGAAGATTCGATTGCGTCATCGACAACGCTTCCTGCTTCGCCGAAGCCTCCTTCCCGGCGAACGGCACAGTTCTGCTATTCGGCGACCTCTCCGTTTACGTCGCCACCATCCCAGAACGTTTCCCTAGGGAAATCATCTCTGTCGCGGAGCTGCCGTGCTCAGACGGCAGCGCCTCCGCCGCACCTCGCGGCACAGAGGTCATGATGGCCGGTTCCAGCTCCCATCCCCGCCAGCCGCGGGAGCGAGGCGCGGACGAGGTCGTAACTTCTGCTCCCCCGCAGCCCCGGAACCCGGTAGAGGATGCCATTGATCGGCTCCTGACGCCGATTAACCTCGGGGATAACCCGGAGGAAGCGGAGGCCAACTTCAGCATGGAGAGACAGATCCTCCTCCATGAGCCCATAAGCAGCTCGAGATCGCCCGGCGCGAGTACGACCACGCGCATGGCCTCACTCCGGCTACCGCGGAGCCGAGCCGGCACAGCCAGGTACGGCGTCGGGGCGGCGAGCTTGGCGGTAGGTTGGAAAAGGATGGGGAACCGGACGCCGTGCCCGCCCTTACACAGCCCACCTACAGCACGCCCATCAAGAACTTGCGCGCGGCGCGAGCCGCGGCAGAGGAACTGCCCAGCCTAGAGGGCGAGGAGCGAGCCCGCCAGCAAACCCGCGTGCAGGAGCTCCTCCGCGTCGCGGACGAGCAGGCTGGCGCCAACCGGCAGGTGCAGGAGGACCTTAGCTACTCCAGGAGGAGCGAGCTACCAGCCAATAGCAGGGGCACGCCGCGTGACACCCAGCAGGCGTCCTCCCCTCAGCCGCCCAGGGCCCGCAGCAAGCGCCGCAACTCCGGTAACAGGGGCCAGCCGCGCCAGGAGCAGACGGTGAACAACAACCCGCCACCTCCCCCTCCGCCAGCCGGAGCGCCCAGACCAGCTGGTTCCCATCTCTCAGGCCGGGTGGGAGCGCCCAACCCGGATCACCCGGATGGCCGCGACCGCATCGAGCTCCTCGCTCAAGGGCACGTCACAGAGGACGAAGAGTCTACCGGTCCGGTTTGTTTCGGACCCCGTATCCAGAACGAGCTGTTTCCCGATAAATTCTCCCTGCCCAGGGACACCCCCAAGTATGACAGCAGCATGAAGCCGGAGGACTGGCTGACCGACTATGCTACGGCAGCCGGCATCGCCCACGGGAACAAGCGCACAGCCGTGCGCTACATCCCCCTCATGCTAACTGGGTCAACGAGGACATGGCTCAATAGCCTCGCGGCCAACAGCATCAACGCCTGGCCTGACTTCGAGAAGGTGTTCGTCCGCAAGTTCAACGGCACATACAAGTGCCCAGGGCGCCCGGGCGACCTGGCCTTGTGCGTCCAGGGCGACCACGAGACCGACCGCGAGTACCTCGCCAAGTGGACGGAGCTGCGCAACACTTGCGAGGGCATCCTAGAGAGCCAAGCCATTGGCTTCTTCATCGAGGGTTGCCGCGAGGGCACCATGCTTCGCCACCGGCTACTATGTGACGAGCCAAAGACCATGGCAGAGCTCATGACGGTTGCGGACCAGTACGCCACGGCGGATGCCGCCATGAAGAAGCCCCTCTGAGTAAACGCGGACAGACGACCGACTCCCACGGAGCCGGCTCGCGACCGACCCAGCAATCCGGCTGGAGAAGCCGGACCCTCTAGACGCCACGGCAACGACAACCGGTTCCATGGGGACCGCCAGGCCGGACAGCAGAAGCCTCGCTACCACGCGCGGCAAGTCAATGCTATGGAAGGCGCGCCCGACGCGCCGGCTAATGAAGCAAGAAGGCAGAAGCCACGGCTCACCTTCGACCAGATGTTCGACAGCCCGTGCAAGTGGCATAGCGGTCCCTTCAAGCCGGCTACACACACCAACCGGAACTGCAGCTGGACCCGCCAGCTAAAGGACCAGGGCAACCAGCCGCGTCCCCCGCCTCCACCACCGGGCGGGCCTCCACCACCGGCTAGGGGAGCCGGCAATGATGGTAACGGCGCTAACGGCGGCAACAACAACGGCTACCCCTAGCCGCACGCCGCCTACCACATTTTCAAGACGGAGCAGGACCAAGGAGGTCAACACCATCGCCTTTCCGGTCCCCTAGTATCTGAACTGGTCAGAAACCCCTACCACCTGGAGCCGGGCGGATCAGCCTGAGCGTCTATCGACTCCCGGGGGCTACGCCATGGTGCTCGACCCCCTCATCGTCTCCAACGCGCGCACTTGCCGATTCTCGCGCGTCCTCATCGACGGAGGCAGCAGCCTCAACCTTCTCTACCAGTCCTCGCTGGAGAAGCTGGGCATTCGCGAAAGCGACCTGCGCCCGACTACCACGATGTTCCACGGCGTACTGCTGGGGCCAGCCTGCGCCCCGCTGGGGAAAATCCAGCTGGACGTCATTTTTGGGACCGAGGAGAACTTCCGCCGCGAACCAATCTGGTTCGAGGTGGTAAATCTGATGAGCTCCTACCACGCTCTCCTCGGGCGCCCCGCCCTCGCCAAGTTCATGGCCATCTCCCACTACGCCTACCTCAAGACGAAGATGCCGGGACCCCACAGCGTGATCACCGTCGCCGGCTGCTTCAGGCGATCGATGGAGTGCGCCTCAGCCGGTTCCAAACTGGCGGAGGCCCTCATCATAGCCGAGGAGAAGCGCGTGATCATGCGCAATGTGGCCATGGCCCAGCAGGACATTCCGGCTAGCAGCAAGACGGCTGGAGAAGGAGCCTTCCAGCCGGCAAAGGAGACGAAGAGGATCCTGCTCGACCCCTCGATCCGACCAAGTTCGTCACCATTGGCGCCGGCTTGGACAGCAAATAGGAAGGCGCGCTCGTCGACTTCCTCCGTGAGAATCGGGACATCTTCGCGTGGTCCCCCAAGGACATGCTGGGTGTGCCGAGGGAGTTCGCCGAGCACTCGCTTCATGTGCGTCCGGATGCCAAGCCGGTCAAGCAACCTCTGCGCCGGTTCACGGAGGAGAAGAGAAAGATAATCGGTGACGAGATCACCCGGCTCCTTGCAGCCGGGTTCATCATGGACGTGTACCACCCGGAATGGCTGGCGAACCCAGTCCTGGTACTGAAGAAGAACAAGACCTGGCGCATGTGTATCGACTACACCAGCCTGAACAAGGCATGCCCTAAAGACCCCTTCGCCTTGCCCCGTATCGATCAAGTCATCGATTCCACGGCTGGCTGTGATTTGTTGTCTTTCTTAGATTGTTATTCCGGGTACAATCAGATCCGGCTGAACCCGACTGATCAGATTAATACATCATTTATCACCCCCTATGGGGCTTTCTGCTATGTAACCATGCCTTTCGGCCTATAGAACGCAGGCGCCACCTATCAGCGATGTATGCAGAAATGCTTGCACTCGCAGATAGGCCGAAACGTGCACGCTTAACGTGGTTATCAAGACCAAGGAGAAGCGCACCCTCCTCGAGGACCTGGGAGAAACATTTGGCAACCTCCGCCAGTACCGGTTGAAGCTGAACCAAGACAAGTGCGTCTTCGGGGTACAGTCCGGTCAGCTCCTCGGTTTCCTCGTCTCACAGCGAGGTATCGAGGCAAATCCGGAGAAGATCGCGGCCATCGCAAGGATGCAACCGCCTAGGAACCTGCTTGGAGTCCAGAAGTTCACCGGATGCCTTGCTTCCCTCAATCGTTTTGTCAGTCGGCTGGAGGAGAAGGCACTCCCGTTGTACCAACTGATGAAGAAGACGAACAAGTTCTCTTAGACTTCACAAGCCGACGCCACGTTTCACGACCTCAAGCGCATGCTATCCACAGCACCGATCCTAGCCATGCCGGCTAGTAAGGAGCCGATGTTGCTCTATATAGCAGCCATCAGTCGGGTCGTCAGCGTCGTCCTGGTGGTGGAGCGCCCCGAGGAAGGCAAGGCTCAGCCGGTTCAGAGGCCCATCTACTACCTCAGCGAGGTTCTCTCCCTCTCCAAGTAGAACTACCCCCACTACCAGAAAATGTGCTACGGCGTGTACCTGGCATGCAAGAAGCTCAAGCACTACTTCCAGGAGCATCCGATTAAGGTCGTGCGCACTGCACCCCTTTCGGAAATCATCGGCAACAAGGACGCCACCGGACGAGTCGCCAAGTGGGCCATCGAGCTTGCCTCCTACTCCATGCAGTACGAGCCCCGGCTCACGATCAAGTCGCAAGCGTTGGCGGACTTCCTCGTCGACTGGGCCGAGACCCAGTATCTCCCACCGGTTCCAAATTCGGACCATTGGCGGATGCACTTCGACGGATCAAAGATGCTTGGGGGCTTGGGAGCCGGCATCGTGTTCACCTCGCCCAAGGGAGACCGGCTGGGATACGTACTACAGATCCACTTCAAGGCCTCCAACAACATAGCCGAATACGAGGCACTGGCACACGGACTCCGGCTGGCCAAGGAGATTGGTGTCAACCGGATCCTGTGCTTCGGCGATTTGGACTTGGTGGTGTAGCAAGTATCCGGGGAATGGGACGCCAGAGACGCAAACATGGCTCTCTACCGGTTCCACATCCAGAAGCTCAGCGCCTCGTTCGATGGGTGCGAATTTCACCACATCCCCCGCGTCAACAACGAGGCAGCCGACGGGCTCTCCAAGATCGGATCCACCAGGCAGGCCATCCCACCAGGGGTGTCCTTGGAGCACCTACGCAAGCCATCCATCAACCCGTCGCCAGAATCGGACTCCATCGTCTGGGCAGGAACCGTTCCGGTCGGCGGGACGGCGGAAGCAGAGCCGGTAGAACCACCAAAAAAGAAGACCTGCACCAATTCCGGCCGGGCAGCGGCTTCCGGCTCGCAAGGCCCGGGGGCTGCCGGCTCGCCCAGCGGCTCGGGGGCTGCCTCTCCGGATACGCCATCCGGACGACCCCCGGACACCCATCAACCGGAGAACGTGGGCATCCTCGTCATTCGGGAAGTGCCATCCTAGGCACAGCCCTTCATGAGCTACATCGCCAACGGAGAACTTCCATGACGACGAGGTGCAGGCCAGGCAAATCCGACGCCGCGCGCACGCATACACCATCATAAACAGCGAGCTATACAAGCGCAGTGTATCCGGAATCTTCCAAAGATGTGTTGATACGGATACGGGCCGCCGGCTACTCAAGGACATCCACCAAGGCGAGTGCAAGCACCACGCTTCGTCAAGGGCGATAGTCGCCAAGGCGTTTCGCCATGGTTTCTATTGGCCCACCACGCTCGAGGATGCTGAGCAGCTGGTCCGCGCATGCAACGGGTGCCAGCGCTTCGGACAGCTCAGGCATATGCCAACTTCGATACTCAAGACCATACCGATCACCTGGCCGTTCGCAGTTTGGGGCCTTGACATGGTCGGTCCCTTCAGGCGAGCACGCGCGGGCATGACCCACCTGCTGGTGGCAGTGGACAAGTTCACGAAGTGGATCAAGGCCAAGCCTATCCGAAAGATGGACGGGGCGACGGTTGTCACCTTCTTCACCAACATCATCAACCGCTTCGGCTACCCCAACAACATCATCACCGACAATGGCACGAACTTCGCCAAAGGGGCCTTCGCCCGGTTCTGCAGCAACAAGGGCATCCGGCTGGACCTCGCCTCCGTCGCGCACCCGCAATCCAATGGGCAAGTTGAAAGAGCAAACGGCTTAGTGCTAGCCGGCATCAAGCCACGTCTCATCGAGCCGTTGGAGCGTTCACCTGAATGTTGGATCGAAGAACTTCTGGCTGTGCTGTCCAGCCTCCGCACCACGCCGAATAGGTCAACCGTCTACACGTCGTTCTTCCTGGTCTACGGATCGGAAGCCGTCCTCTCCGCCGACATCGAGTTCGACTCCCCTCGCAAGCTTCTCTACAATGAAAAAGCCAACCAGGAGGCGCGGGAGGACGGAGTGGACCTCCTGGAGGAGGCCCACGAGCTGGCCTTGTCCAGATCAGCCCTGTACCAGAAGCGACTACGTCGCTACCATTCAAACCGGATCCGCCCAGTCGCATTCCGCGAAGGCGACCTGGTTCTCCGGCTGGTGCAAGACACGAAGGGCATGCACAAGTTATCGCCACCCTAGGAGGGCCCCTTCATCATCAGCCGGGCGCTGCCCAACCACTCCTACTACCTCATCGACGCGCAACAGCCACGCAAGAACAAGATGGACAAGTCAGACGAGGAGACCAAGCGTCCCTGGAACGCGGCCCTGCTGTGCCCATTTTACACCTAGTCTCCAAACAGTGTATGTATCCCGAAACCCCTATGAATAAAAATACGGACCCCCACGAGAATCTCGGGGGCTCCTTGCCAGAAATATGTATGCACCTGTTTTCTGGTTATTATTTTCCGGCTCTGGCAACCCCTATCGTGAGCTCGCCGGCTAGCCCGGCCTGCTAAGTCAACAAACTGGCTGAGTACTGTGCGACGATGTCAGAGGCCCACTCTTCGTCTCAGCTACAGACCGCAATCCAGCTGTCCGGCTAGCAAGAGCAAAAGCCCGAGGCATCCCACACGAAAAACGGGGAGGAGACGCGACAGATCGGGTGTCTCGGCCCTGCAACTAGCTCGAACCAATCCAGCTGCTAAGCCTTTAGTACCGTGCGTAATGTACTGTCAGCTCCCTTCGATTCTGGTTGCAGACCACAACCCGGCTGCCCGGCAAGGACGCAACAAAAACAGCAGAGCGCACGGGAAAGCGACTAAGTGACTAGAAAGGGACAAGCCAGTTTTCGAAAAACAAGCCGTTTTCCGGCTACAATTTGGCAGACTAACCTACTAACCTGGCAGACTAACCTACAACAAGGCGTGGGGCTTGATCCAGTCCTGGCGCTGGCAGGCGGCGGCATCGGGGCCTCCACATCAGGAGTGCCAGCAGACTCCGAGTTGGTGAGGACCTCGTCGGGGTCCACATAGTCGACGATCTTGATGGCGGACCCGCGGAGCTCCGGATGGGCTTGGCAGATGGCGGCAAGGTCAGCCCGGCACGGAAGGCTCCGTCGATCTTCTCGATGCGGGCGTCCTTGTACCAGGAGAGCATCAAGGCCAAGGCCATCTCCGCTCTGGCTCGTGCAGCCAGATCCCGCAGCCGGTCCACCGCAGCCGGCACCTCTCCCACCTTCGCAGCCAGCTGCGCCATTGTCTCCGGGACTGGAGCCTCCGGCCAGACAAAGGAGAAGACGTCCCTCGCCGCCTAGCGAAGCTTAGCAGCCTCCTCGCCAAGAAGGACAACGAGCTCCTGGGCCATAGGCTGCGCTCCCGGCTAATTCTCCTGCAGCCGGTTATAGGCCAGCAGTTCTATGCCGTGGTAAAAAGCTGTCAGAAAAGAGAAGTCAGATCCGGCTACCGGATCCGGAAAGAAAAAGAGACGGAAAGAAGACTCACCTTTGGCGGTGTGGCCGACCTGCATCAGCTCCTCCACCAGCGCTTTCTCCTTGAGCGCCAACCGTTTGATCTCCTTCTCTTGGTCCTTGTTCTGGGCCTCGAGAAGGGAGAAAGCCTCGGTCCGGCTGGCGAGCGAGGCGTCGCACTCCTTGATGGTGGCCTCTAGACCGTCCACCCGCGCGTGCCAGTCCTTGTTCTGCAGCCACAGAGTGGAGTTGGACTTACTCAACCGGTCGTTCGCCTTCTTCAAGCGATCGATCTCGCGCTAAGCGCACACGAGGATGGCTACAGCAAACCGGCTATCAGTCCCCCCCAAAAAAAAGGAAGGAGCGGGGCAAAGTGAACTCACTCTGGGAGGTCCCGTTGGCGGCAGCGAGCTTCTGCTCCAACGACTGGTTCCCGCCGGCTATGGCCTCCAGCAGCCGGATCTCCTTCACCGCCAGCTCGAGCGTGGCGGCAAGATCCGACAACGAGGCAGCGGAAGAGGCATCGTTGTCCACGGCATTGACGGCCAGGGACTCGTCGTCCACGGCGTTGGCTGGGGGACTTCCGGCTGGGCAGGGTCAGTCGGCTCAGCCCGAGGGGGAGGTGAACGCTGCGCCTCAGAGGAAGGAGGAGCGCTGGTCGGCGTAGTCGGGGTGCGAGGCGGCGACCCGGCGGGCGCGCGAGCCGGGCTCGCGGCTCCAAAGGAAATGAGCGTGCTAAGGAAAAAGCGAGGAAGACAGGAGCAAAACAAGCCAAAGTCAGAAAAGGAGGAAAAAGGCAAACCGACAGAAAGGGAAGGGAGAGAAGGAACATACCCCGGCACCACGGGAGGCGGCCCCTTCTTCCAGCCAAGACGGCTTGACGGCAGGGTACCGGACCGGCTTGGTGGCGGGGCGCTGGACCGGCTCCTCTTGTGCGCCGGCTCCTCCGTCGCGGGGCGGCGGGAGCCGGAGCGGCTGGAGCCGCTCCCGCCCGCTCCCCCGTCCGTCGTGGAGCGTGTCACCGGCTCCGTGGTCGGCATGGCCTCCTCCTCGTGCACCTCCGGGTGCGGGTCGGCGGCCGGCTCGTCGTTCCGACTGGGGAAGGCGTCTTCATCCCCATCTGATTCCTCGCCGAACCGCCGGGCGTGCGGCTCGGGCAGGTTGGGCATTAACTCCTCGAGGACCGCCGCACCCTCCTCGCGGATGATGCAGGGGAACATCCGCCGAACACAAAGGTCAGCCAGACGAAGACAAAGAACAAGAAAACATCAAACGTGCATCCGGCCAGAAGAGCTTACCCGTGGTGCGCGGTTCTCCCGCGTATACGGCGCCAGGCTGAACTTCCAGTTCTCCGGCAGCCGCTCCTTGGTGATCGTCCACACCCACTCCTTCAGGTTGTGGTAGCGGGGATCACGGCGCGACAGCCGGGTCGGGTCCAGCCGACCGGAATAGTAGCACATCTTGTGTGCTCGTTGCTACAACGGCATCATCAGCCGGGACATCCAGCTGAGAGTGATGTCCAGGCCAGTCAGCCGGCAGTGGACGAGGGAGGGCATGCGCTTCAGCATCTCGTCCGTCTCCGCCTTGTCACCGTGGAGCTTCAAGTCCCAATTCTGCCGGCTGGACTCGACGTCCTAGAAGGCCGGCAGATTGATCCGGTCGACATTGGTGAGGTTCTTCATGTAGAAGTATGACTGCTGCCACAGTCGCACCGTATCATGAAGAAGGAACTTGGGGTAGCCGGTCTGCGAGCGGGAGTAAATGGAGGCGCCGCCGCAGACGACTAAAGGCCCCTGGGTGAACTGCACCTGCGGCCGGACTCGAAAGAGCCGGCAGAAGAGCCCGAGATCCGGCTGGATCCCGAGATAGCTCTCGCAAAAAGCAATGAAATGCGCCAACGTTTCGATTGCGTTGGCGCCGAGGTGGTGGAGACGAAGGCCAAAGAAGGCTAGGAAGCTCAAGAGGAACGGGTTCACCGGAAGGGCAAACCCGCGGGCCAGATGGGACAGGAATATGACGCGTTCGCCCTCCTCCGGATGGTGTGTGACACTTCCCCGGTTGGCGCCAGCCGCACCGCCACCTCCTCCGCCGGCGGGAGGACGCGGGTGGCGCGATCTGGTCCTCGGTGACGGCGGAGCCGCACCAGGCCCCGCGGTCGGCGGACATCTCCGGTTGATGAGGGGGAGTGGCGACGGAAGAGTGGCGGTGGCCCGTAACGACGACAACGGCGAGCGGGCGGCGCAGAGAGCAAGAGCACGGAAGAGGAGCACGCGGGGAAGAAGGAATTGCAGCGGGGGAGGAAAGGAAGGAAATCGCCTCCCCCGCGGCGTCCCTTTAAAGGGCCAGAAGGGAAACCGTCGGCGGGGCACGTGGCGCGTGTCTGGGCGACCCACACCCCAACCGCCGCCTAAGATCCCATGTGCCAGAGCAGGATGCGCAGAAGATCCTGGAGCGGGAACCGAAGCGCCGGACAGCAGCTTCCCGAGGCGACGTGCGATGGGACGTTACGCTGCCCACCGCAGAGTAATGATGGCACGTGCGCGCGTGGCCGGCGTCAGCACGGACGTCACGGGTAGCGCAACCGCCAAGCTTAGCCGGACGCAAATTCAAAAACAAGAGGAAGCGCGCGCACATTTCGGCTAAGGGAGGAATCCACACGCGCTCGGGGGCTAGTGTTAGGGGGATGATCCCCGGGTATCCCAACCGAAAAAGAAACAAGATAGTCGGAGCGCGTCCGGCTGACCAGATGCAGCCAGACAAGGCAAGACAGGTGGGCTATCCCCTGGTAGCCGGATCAGCAGGAGGCAGCCGGATACGGCTACATAGCCGGACTCAATCAATGGGACAGGGCGGCGTGTGTATCAGTGCACGGTACGCCCTGTACGGTGACAAGACTGGCAACTACCCGGCCATACCGAAGACTTTGCGCGGGTGACGCAGGAACAGGGGCCGGTGCTGACGACAGGCTCGCACGGCGTCCACTGTGCCTACGACAGCCATACCGCTCATACTACGACAGGACAAGCATACCGGACACTGTGGATGACTAGTTAGCTGGGACCCGCCAGTGGGGCCCGCTAGTCGGACTGGTCAGTGAGACCTTTGCCTCTCTGCCTATATAAGGAGAGGAAGGCCTCAGTAGAAAGGGTTGGTCTCATTGCATTTAAGGCAGTAGCTAGAGAATACAGCTCGAGGAGCACTTGTAGCTCGCATATTCCACATAGTCAGATCCGGCAGGAGTAGGGGCTTTACCTCGTCACGAGGGCCCCGAACTTGGGTACTTCTTGCGTCCCGCTACGCTCGCTTGTATCCAATCCCGCCTGCGGACGCCGTCGACAGCTTCCTTGCTAGTCCCCAAACCTCTATCTAACCTCCTCAGGTACTGCCGTTCCCAATACAACGACAATGATGTTGATCTGCTAGAAGAAGCGAGAGAATTGGCATTGTTCAGATCCGCCATATATCAGCAAAATCTCCAACGCTATCATAGCCGGAAAGTAAGCCCCCGAGTTTTCTGGGAAGGCGCTCTGGTGCTCCGGTTGGTACAACGTACTGCTGGCATGCATAAATTATCTCCTCCATGGGAAGGGCCATTCATTTCGAGCAAATCATTGCACAATGATTCTTATTATCTTATAGATGCAAAGCCACAGGAAAAGAACAAGGCGAACAGGTCCGGCGAGGAATCTAAGCGTCCGTGGAATGTAGCTCTACTTCGTCCTTTCTAAACTTAGAAGAGAAGTGTATGTATCCTAGTCTTCTCATATGTCGATATGTATGCCGGCAATGAGCTTATCAATGAAATGTTGGCACCTTGAGCAGTAATTCGGGGACTGCCTTAATAATATTTGTCGTCTTTTGTTATTTGTACGTCAGCTGGAGTAAGTTGTTTTACTTAACTCGGATTAGTAGTGTGTGATCACCAAAAACCCAACTCTTCGACTTGCTGCTGTCCAACAAGAATTGGCTTCATGGCAAGCAAGAGATCAAGTTTGGAATTGCGTAGCACATGAAAAACGACTAAGGAAAAGAACTTAATCGAGCCGACGTTTGTTTTTCGAACTAACCTTGTATGTTTTTAGTTTATTATGCTGATTTATTTTGAGCTAAGCCTAAAAGTTTCCTAGTATTGTTAAGACAATTTTTGAAGCTCGGATTCGTAAGTCGTAAAACCGAATCAAGGTAGACACGAGCCGAGCCAAAAGATTGGACGAACAAGAAAATGAAAGTCCGGGACTATGCCCAAGTTAATCCGGCATAAAAACTTAGTAGCAAAATATCACATGTATACTGGATACAATTCCACCCGGCATACCGGGGATCTGATAAACTTTAAAGTTCTTTCACTTAAGGAGCAGCAGTAGGAAGAAATTCGGCGTCATCTTCGCTGTCTTCAATGTCCGAGGCATCGCCCTCTTCGTCCTCGTCTGAGCCATCTTCAACGTTCTCAGCGTTTTCGTCACTGGCGGCTTCCAGGAAGCTCGGTCCCTCAGTCTATTCGTGAATGGGAGCATATTCGATGAGGCTGTGGGCGCAAGCCTTGCGCCGAGCTACCCACTCCGGATCACTGGTCCATTTGGATCCGGTGCGCATGCGCGTTAAGAGGTTGAGGTCAATCTTCTCGTGCCACGTGAGTACGTAGTGGAGAATGGTCTCAGTTGCGGCACGTCGAGCGGATTCCCTCCAAAGGTCGAGTTGGGTCTCGCACTCCATCAATTTTTCAACAAGAAGTGCGGTTTCCTCCGGAGTGTCTTCTGCAGGCCAAAACGTGTTGAAGACTCGGACTGCAGCGTCAAGGATATCCTTGCCATAGTTCTTGATGATTTCCACGCGAGATGACAGGCTGACCAGCAGGTCCTCCATGTCATAGGGAATCTCTTCAGCGTCAGGCCCAACGGGAGTACCCCTCTCTCGGAGGAAATCAGCAACAGCGGCGCTCGCGATGGCAGTGCCCTCTGGAAATTTTCCTAAAAACGATATAAGCGAAGCAGATAAAGAAAATACATGTGAATTAACCCGGAGAAATATGCCAGATAAGGGAAAGGAACTTACGTGAAATATGGCTGAGGACCCGAGTCAGCTCCCTGGTACAATCATCACGTCTTTTGCGAAGCTGCACAAGTTCAGCGTTCGCCGACTCAAGCTTGACGTTGGACTCCTGGAGAAGTTCTCGGTCCTTCACAATTTGGAGGTTGAGGCACTCGCGCTCTTCGGTATAGTCCTGGCCGGCCTTTTGGAGATCGGATTGATGTTGTGCCTTCAATTTCTTCATGTCGGCCTTAATCTTGGCGATCTCATCATCCTTAGTCCGGAGGAGGGCAAGCTCATCATCTTTCTTTTTGAGCTCGGCCTGATGCTGCCCTGCTTGTTCGAGAAAATGCAGCATCATATCAGGCACGGGCACACTATCTTCAAGCGATACTGAAATAGTTTGTCAACTTGGCAAAGCTGAGGTATGAATGTTTGCCGAGCCAAGGAGGAATGGAGATGGAAAGCATAGCAAGGTTGAGTAGATATAACTTACCCTTGATCTGATCCAGATTCTTCCTCATAAGCTTGTTCTCAGCCTCCACCCCAGCTGCGAAAACCGAATGATGGATTAGTTCCGCAGAAGAAGATGAAGGAAAATGGAGAAGTGTCAAGGAAGAAACCTACCCCGTTTCTCGTGTTCAGCGAGAAGTGCGCTATGCTTGGCGCGCAGCATCTTATGAGTGTCCAGGAGACGCTGAAACTCAGCGCTCCAATGGTTGGTGGTCACCTGAAAAGAATACAAAAATACAACTTAGCCTTGTGCATATTCGAAGTGTACAAAATCCGGTCCAAGTGGAACTTAACCCGGCTCTAGGTGTGTGCATATTTGAAGTGTACAAAATCCGGGCCAAGTGGAACTTAACCCGGCTCTAGGTGTGTGCATATTCGAAGTGTACAAAATCTAGGCCAAGTGGAACTTAACCCGGCTCTAGGTGTGTGCATATTCGAAGTGTACAAAATCCGGTCCAAGTGGAACTTAACCCGGCTCTAGGTGTGTGCATATTCGAAGTGTACAAAATCCGGGCCAAGTGGAACTTAACCCGGCTCTAGGTGTGGGCATATTCGAAGTGTACAAAATCCGGGCCAAGTGGAACTTAACCCGGCTCTAGGTGTGTGCATATTCGAAGTGTACAAAATCTGGGCCAAGTGGAACTTAACCCGACTCTAGGTGTGTGCATATTCGAAGTTATCAAGGAGCTACGTTAGTGTTCTAAGGAGCATCCGGCCGAGTAACAAGTTACTCCCCCGGAGGCTCGGGGACTAATGGTTATATCATTAATATCTACAATATGTTAAAGTAAAGGGGAAGTGACGTACCTCCATCATCTGACCCGCGAGGTTAATTGCCTTAGCGGCTGTGTTCATTTGGGCAGAAAATTCAGCGTGGCCGAACTTCTCCGGAAGATCGTCGTTGTGGACGAACTCTGCCTTGTTCCAATTCATGACGAATTCGATCAGGCTCGGAGGGAATCGCTCGACGGTGGGCATATGGGGCGCCACCAAGCCCTTCACATGTGCCTCCCTCCTCTCAACCAGGGCAAGGGCCAGGCTGGTGTGCAATACCATCTGTTGCACATCAGCTAGCTCAGCAGGGGTGTCCTTCGGTGCTGGAGGCTTCTTGGGAAGCATGGATGCGAGAGTGCGCTGTCCAGCCTCGACGAATGCTGTCAGGGGCCTTTTTGCCCTTGGGCTGCTGGGAGGAGGAAGTGGTTGCAGCAGATTTTCCCTTGGGAGCTGTTTGGGTACTTTCTCGCCGAGACTGAGAAGTCTCGGACGAGGCAGAGGAGCTTGGCGCTGGTGCTCTTGCTGCTGGGCTTGGTGCTGCTGCTGGCGCTCTTGCTGTTGGAGTTGGTGCTGGTGCCGGAGTTGGTGGTGGTGTTGGTGCTGAGGTAGTCTCGGTGGTAGCTGGTTGCGGCGGAGCCGAAGTTGTGGATGTCGCCGCCTCGGCTGGGCCAGTCTCCCCCGCTTCAAGGTTAGCCCCCTCTTGACGAGGTGGAGCAGAACCCGGAGCAGCCGCAGAACCCTCTGGAATAGGGCTTAGCGGGCGTGGCTCATCGCCAAGAGGAGGAGAAGGGCTGGGTCGGAGCGGCGAAGCAATGCCAGACCCACTCTAGGGGACCTCCACTATGGCCCTACCGAATCAAACAATGTCGGATGAGAAACTAAAATAGTACAAGAACAAGTAAGTGGCTGAGGGAAAAGAGGCTTATGCATCCGAGGTCTAGGGATCCTTAGGCTTCCGAGCCCTTCGTGCAGGGGCCTTGGTTGTAGGCTTGGAGGCAGTTTTGTCCCCGGACTTCTTTCACCTTTTGGTAGGCTCAGAAGGGCCAGAGGAAGAAGTTGATGCAGCTCCCCGCTTCTTCTTCGGTGCAACCGGAATAGGGTCACCCACGGCAAGGGGAGGGTCCTCATGGATCTGCCCACCGAGGTTAGCTGATGCCGGAAAAGCATCAGAAAGGGGGACAGCGTCAAGAGCTTCCATCACCTCGACATCCGAGTCATCTTCTTCATCGGGCCAATCTCTAATGGAAGAGAGTTTACCGGTGGGTCGCTTCATAGCGTCGGTCATTGGAAGGAACATCTCCTGATCCGGCTCTTCTTCGTCCGAGGTCTCCCGGTCAGGTGGCCACTTAAGGGTGGGATCGGTGCCATCTTCGAGGGTTTGCTGAAGGAATAGCTAAGGAAAAGAACAAACAACAGAGTTAAAAATACAACAGCGACCGACATAAGGTTTAATTCGGAGAAAGTTTGCGGCACAAAACTTACCGCGAGAGGAAGCCTATCACGGCAAAAGTGCTTAATTCCCAACGTCCACTCAGAGGAAAAGTCCTTGTGGGTGGTGAAGAGAGCCTTGACCCGGCGATAGATCTCTGTGTTGCTCAACTCGAAGGACGAGGTCCGGTTGGGGTCGTGGCCCCAGCTCATGTGACACACTTTGTGAGTGCGCTTCTGGAGGAGGGAGATCCGGTTGTGGACGAACGTGATCATGGCGTCCTTGTTGCGCAACCCGAGCTTCTTTAGTTCCGCGAACCTTTTATTGACCTGGTTGGCCAAGGCCGTCGGCTTCTTGGGGACAACGTCCCACAACTCCGGGTTAGGAGGACCCGGAGCATAGGGGAGCAGCCGGATCAAGTCTTCGGTGCCGTCATTCTGAAAATAAAAGAAAGTCCGGGCCCATCCCTTGCAGGAGTCCAGCCCGGTGACTCGAAGGAAGATGGATAGCCTCCGGGGAGAGATGGACGCAGCCTCGAACTACGTAAGTTGCTTGTCCTCCGGATCAAGCTGAATGTTCGGAATTACGTTAGGACGAAGGCCGAAAAACCGGATCCATAGCTCCTTCGTGGGCCATAATCCGGCATAGCCTTTGATCGTGGAGGCGAAAGCAGAGAGAGAGGTGATTGCGTTGGCAGGAAGGTGATGCGGCTGGAGTTCGTAGGTGCTCAACCAGTCGTGGAAAAAATCACTGACCGGCAAACCGAAACCCCGCTGGAAATGTGACAAGAACACCACATACTCACCCGGATTGGGTGAGGGGGCGAGTTCAACGGAGGCGAGGCGCGCGGTGACGCCGGTGGGGATGCGCCTGGTGCGGTAGAGCTAGTCCAGGTCATCCTGGCAGACCCAGGATCCGGCCCACGCACCACGGTCCGCCGTGGCGGCATCTTCCTCCATCTCTTGCTCAGCGACGACGAGCTCCTCCTCTATCATCTTGAGTTCGCTGCCCTCGCTGGCGCTAGCCGCGGTGGGGGGCAATAGCCTAGACTGACAGTGACCCGTGGCGGAGGAGGTGCACAGCGGCGGCGGCGACGCAGAGGCGTGTGGAAGCAGTGCGGCGGCAGCACTGCTACTTAGAAGAGGTGGCGGCGGCGCTGTCGCGGGAGAAGACGAAGAAGAGGAACTGGAGGCAGAGCCCCTCCCCTCTTTAACCACTCCCTCGAGGGGAAGTGGGATCATGTTTTGAGGTTACGCCACACGGTGTGGCCGTGTACACACCGGATTGGCCAATCAGCATCAGGCCACACGGAAGGTCACAGGGCGCAACAGATCCCATGACGCGACACATTGATGCAGTTAACAAGGAGGCAGGCGTGACATGACGTGCGTACAGTAACTCCTAACAGTAACTACGGCGGTTACTGTGGCTGGCCCTTAAAATGAGTCGATGTGATGATTAGCCTCCACGTGGGGAAGCGTACGAGAGAAGGAAGAACAACCAGGATGAGGATGTGGTAACCCCCGGCC
Organism: Avena eriantha; assembly: GCA_910589775.1. Classification (NCBI taxonomy): domain Eukaryota; kingdom Viridiplantae; phylum Streptophyta; class Magnoliopsida; order Poales; family Poaceae; genus Avena; species Avena eriantha. The sequence continues at coordinate 342,423,227 of OU342743.1, read as the reverse complement.
AGCAAGTAAAAACTTGGAATGTGCCAAGGGAAAGTAAATCCATAGAATCCGAGATAAGGTGGTAACCCGGCCAGCAAGGGAAAACTTGGAATGTGCCAAGGGAAAGTAAATCCATAGAATCCGAGATAAGGAGGTAACTTGGAAATAAGATCCTAAGCTCAGTGAAATGGAACCTGATGTGGCCTTAGCGGCCAAGGCAGCTAAGACCGTACCAGCTTCGGGGACTAATGTTGGGGGGTTACCCCCGAGTAGGGTTACGCCGGGGTATAAAGGCTGAGTTAGCCGAGGTTCGGCAAGGTCAAAGCGGATGCTGGCCGGGCCACCTCAAGGCAGGCCGAATCACGGAGTAACCCGGACCAGGGGGCGTCCACCTAACTTGGTCTCAACCGACTTAAGCCATAAGTCGGAAAGATGTATCTAACTTTCATGCAGGAACGGGTGTGGCCGGATCAACTATGATCCGGGTCATGTCAAGCTTCTAGGAGAAGGAAGGAAAGTAGCCCCAGTACGCACGGCTTGAGCGAAGCAGAAAGAGGCAAGACTAGCGAGGCGTGGCTGACAAAGGTGACGAAGCCAATGTCGGGTGACGTAGGCGTCGCAGAGGCTCACGTAGCCTCTGCATGGGTGATGCGGGGGAAAAGTAACCCGGTCGGCTTACTATTTTGGGAGGAGGCATATTCCAGGGAATATGCCTCCATGTATGCCCTAAGTGGAGACCTAGCCACCCCTATATAAGGAGGGCTAGGGACTCTGTAGAAAGGTTAGGTTCTACGGGTTGGTCTTGTACGGGTTAGCTAGTGGCGAGAGTAAGAGAGTCCCTTCTTCCTCCTCTCCCCAACACAGCTCTAGGAGCACTTGTAAACCTTGGAAGTGAATCAGATATAAAACTTCTGTGTGTTGAATCACCTCACTATCCCTCCTTGGATTCCCCTACTGCATATTAGTCCCCACCTTTAGCCTATCCATGGCATCTGTCGTGACACCACCACGACAATGGAGCAGCAGTAGGAGCCAAATCATCGGTTGTAGGGGCCAGATCATCGGCCGGAGGAGGGGGTAATTCCGTGTCAGCGGCAGGAGCGCTGGTCCCTGCCTCATCTTTTGTGTTAGCGCCCTTGTCCTCCAGATCTTCCGCATCCTTGCCGAGCTCAGGAGCTTCTTCCTCGTCTTCATCGCCTTCTCCATCCGAGACATAATCATCGTCAACGGCCTCGAGGAAGCTCGGACCCTCGTTCTAGCTATGGCAGAAGGCGTAATGAATGAGATTGTTGGTGCAGCCTTTATGTTGAGTGATGCAGTCCGGATCATTGGACAATTTAGATCTAATGCATAGGCGGTCAAGCAACTCCAGATCCAGCATCTCGTACCATGAGAGGACAAAGTTCAATGCTATATCAGCCCCGACACATGCAGCAGATTCCCCCCATAGGTTCAGCTGAGGGTCACACTCCATCATTTTTTTATAGAACCGGTGCTACCTTTGGGAGTGGGATTAGTAGGCCAGAGAGCATTGAACATCCGGACTGCTGCTGGCATAATGTCCACGCCATAATTTTTCATAACTTCAACACGGGAAGCGAGGCTCACTAGCAAGTCCTTCGTGTCATAAGGAATAGACTCGGAGGCAGGGTCAGCTGGGGTACCCTGCTACGCGCGGGCTTGGCTACAGCAGCAAAAGCAAGGGGTTCACTCTCTAGGAACTTGCCTGTAGACAAAACAAAAATATCAATAAGAAAGGGCACATGACCCGGAGAAACAAGTCTCAGAAGGAGGAAGAGAACTCACGAGCAATGTGGCAGAGGATCTGAGTCGGCTCATTATGTTCAGCAGCATTCCTCGCCTGGAGCTTCTCATACTCAGTGGTTACCGACCCAAGTTTGATGTCGGCTTCTTTTAGCAGATCATTATCCTTCTCGAGCTGAGTTTTTAAGCGCTCTTTCTCCTCGGAGAACTCCTAGTCGGCCTTGTCCAGCTCTATTTTGTGGAGATCCTTGAGCTTCTAGATTTCAACGTTCAACCGAGTAATCTCATTATCCTTGAGACGAAGCTGGGCGATTTCATCATCTTTCTTTTTCAATTCGTCATGGTGCTTTCCTGCTTGTTCGAGAAAGTTAATCATCATGTCAAGAAGGGGCACGCTATCTTCAAGTGCAACTACAATAATGGGTTAACCCGATAGAGCTGAGGTATAAATATCTACTGAGTCAAGGTAAGAGCACGCGAAGGCTAAAGGATCAAGATGAGTTACCTTCGATCTCGGCCAAGTTCTTGCGCATAATGACGTTCTCAGCCGCGGCCTCGGCTGCATAATCTGGATGACAAGTTAACACGGATAGCAAGTAACACAAAGGAAGGGAAGTGAAAGGTGTTAAGAAAAATAACTTACCCTTCTTTTTGTGATCAGTAAGCAATTTGCCGTACTTGGTGCAAAGATCCTTATATGGGTCCAGCAGACGTTGGAACTCGGCAGTTCGGCGGTTGGTAGTGATCTGAAGCAAGCAAATATTAGTTCAGAAATAAGAGAGAATGTGTGGATATTCGAAGTCTACAAGATCCAGGCCAAGCGGAACTTGACCCGGCTCTAGGTATGTGGATATTCGAAGTCTACAAGATCCGGGCCAAGCGGAACTTAACCCGGCTCTAGGTGTGTGGATATTTAAAGCCTACAAGATCCAGGCCAAGTGGAACTTAACTCGGCTCTAGGTGTGTGGATATTCAAAGTCTACAAGATCCGGGGCAAGCAGTACTTAACCCGGCTCTAGGTGTGTGGATATTCGAAGTCTACAAGATTCGGACCAAGCGGAACTTAACCCGGCACTAGGTGTGTGGATAATTGAAGCTACTAAGGAATTGCGCTACTTCTCTAAGAGCATCCGGCCGAGTAATAAATCACTCCCCCGGAGGATCGGGGACTAGTGGGTATATCTCTAAGTGTTTGTGCATATAAAAGATATAATGGAGAAAAGTTTACCTCTATCATCCGGCCAGCGAAGGTAATGGCCTTGGTGGCAGTATTCATCTGTGCACTGAACTCGGTCAGACCAAACTTCTTCGGGAGATCGTCCTTAGGGTTTATGAACTCGGCGTCATTCCAGTTATTTACATACTCGATGAGTGTCGGACTATAATTATTCCCGCTAAGCGCATGGCTCGTCACCAGACCCTTAGCATGGGCTTCACGCCTCATGGCCTAGGCTGCAGCCGGGCTAGTATGCAAAGTTAATTGCTTGGTGCCCTCTGATCCGGCGGCAGAAGACCCGGAGGCGGCGCCATCCTTCTTGGTCATGGACGCGAGCGTGCGCTATCCAGATTCAATAATGGTGCCCTTAGAGGATGGATCCTTGGCTACCTCGGCTGCCTTCTTGCTATTGCTGGCAAATTTTGGCCGCTGCAGAGGAGCCGAGGTTGCTGATCCGGATTGAGCTTGAGAAGCTGGCTGGAATATCTCCTTAATGGAGATGGTTGATCCGGATGCAGCTGCCTGAGGTTTCTTCTTAGGTGCTGGTGCTGGTGCCGGTGCTGGCGTTGCTATTGCTAGTGCCAATGCCACCAATGCTGGTGCTGGTGTTGTTGGTGCTGGTGCTGCTGGGGTTGCTGATATTGGTGTTGGTGCTCCTGCTGTTGGTATTGATACTGGTGCTAGAGAGGGTACTTGTGCTGGAGAAGAAGAAGAAGTCAGGGGTGGCGCCAATGAAACTGGCACCTCTGTAACTCTAGGTTGCGGCTGAGCCAAAGAACTAGGGAGCTAGCATAGCCGTATCCTCGGTAGTCCCACTGCCCCCCTCCCCCCCTCCCCCCGCACTGACAAGGTGGGCTCAGATCCGGCGCAGGCACTGAGTCCTCTTGGATAGGGCTCAGCGGGCTAACATCATTGTCGTCGCGGGGGGCAGATGGAGCACTCCGGATGGGAGAGCAGATGCTGGGACCACTCTAGGGGATCACCCTTGGAGCACTGCCAAATCTGTCAACAAACAACAAGTTAAGAGGAGAAAGAGAAACAAGTAAAATGCATACAATAAAGCATGACCCGGAAACAAGCCAGGAAGGAAAAATGACTTACTCAACCGAGGTTGGAGGTTCCCGAGGCTTGGGCGCTCTCTAGACAGTGGCCTTGGCCACTAACTTGCCAGCTCCCTTAACGCTGGATCTCTTCTGCCTCTCCTTGGGCAGAGGCGCCTTAGAAGGTGCGGCCAAGGTTGCCGGGCGCTTCTAGGAATGGGTAGGAGCCGAATCGTCCGTGGCGAGAGGAGGAACCTCGTGGACCTGACCGGCCAGGTTAGCTAAAGATTCGGAGGTAACCAGAAATGCGTAAGAGATGGGCACCGGATCAAGTATATCCATAACCTCAACATCGGAGTCGTCATCATCCGTCCAATACCTTGAAGAAGAGGCCTTACCAGAGGTTCGCTTGCTGCTATCCGGAGTAGGAAAGAATCTCTCTGGGTCAGGCTCATCTGTGTTGGCTTTGAGCGCCCCCCGCTAATTTGAGGGTTGGCTCCTTGCCATCTTCAATGGTCTGCTAGAGAAAAAACTAAGAGCAAAAATAATAAAGGATCAAATTAGGATACAATTTAACATACCGCGGTACTCGGAAAGAGTATCAGGATAGGAACATACCTTAGGTGGCAAGTTGGCCCGGGTGAAATTCTCAAGCCCCCACTTCCATGCCTCGGTGAACTCCTTGTCTATCCTAAAGATAGCCTTAACCCGGCAGAATACGTCGGAGTTGGAAAGATCGAAGGAGGAGGTGCGATTGGGGTCAAGAGGACCACTCAAGTGGCAAAGCTTATACGAACATTTCTGTAGAGGGGAGATCTGGCTGCGTACAAAGGAGATCATAACATCCTCGCTGCGCAGCCCTAGCTTGACAAGCTCCTTAATTCGCATGTCTACCTGATTCGCTAGAGTAGTAGGCCGCTTCGGGATATGCTCCCACAAGGAGGTGTCCGGGACACCCATCTTGAAGGGGAGCAGCCGGATCAGGTCTTCCTTCGAGTTATTCCTAACATAGAAGAAGGTTCGAGCCTAGCCTTTGCAAGACTCAAGGACGGTAACCCGAGGGAAGGCAGAGTTTTTGTGGGGAGAGATTGAGGCTCCACCACACTGGGTCAAATGTTTGTCGGTAGGGGAAAGATGAGGATCCATAATTACATTCTTGAGGAGACCAAAGAACTTGATCCAAAGTTCTTTGGTGGGCCAGAGGTCGACATACCCCTCTATGCCAGATGCGAAAGAAGAAAGGGAGGTAATGGCATTAGCAGGAAGGTGGTGTTGCTGAAGCTGATAGGTGGTGAGGAAATCGTGAAATAAATCACTCATGGGGAGGATGAAGCCATGCTGAAAGTGAGAGAGGAATACTACAAACTCTCCTGGATTAGGGGAGGGAGAAATCTCCTGGGCGGCGAGGCAGCACGTGACGCGAGCGGGGATGCGGCGGGTCCGGTAGAGCCAGTCAATGTCGTCTTGACAGACCCACGCACCAGCCCAGGCGCCACGCTCATGCGCTTCTTCTTACTCCTCCTCCTCAGCGAAGATGATCTCCTCCTCAGTCATGTCCAAATCATGGTCTTCGTAAGGGCAGTCTGCGGTGGGGAGTAGCGGCTTGGAACAGCATGGCCCCGTAGCAAAGAGCTTGCGCAAGAACGACATCATGGTCACGGAAGAATGGCTAGGCACGGAAGCGGCGATGCTAAAGCTAAGCAGAAGCGGTGGTGGCGGCGGCGTCTCTGTGCAAAAGAAGGAGTAGAGGGCCGGGGCACATGCGAAGTGGGGGAAATCCCCAAGGGACACCCCTGTCCCCTATTTAAGTGCGCCCCTGGGAGGCGTAGTGGGATCAACCGCTGCAGCGCGGCCACACGATGTGGCCGTGTATCCACCAAGCCAGTGAATCAGGCGTGAGACACACAAAGGGCAACACGGAGCAGGGAATCCCACGACGCGATGATACAGTTAACATGGGGGTTGCCACGATGTGACGTGCACATCGGTTATTCCTAACAAACAATACAGTAACCGGCGCAGTAACTGGCGCGACCCTAAATGAGGCAAGGTGATGATTACCCTCCATGTGGGACGTTGGAAAGCGTATGAGAGAAGGAAAGATAACCCGGATACATGGAGAATGACCCGGCCAACAAGAAGTAACTCGGATTCGGCCAATGGAATGTCGAACCAAAGAGACCGGGTTACAAGATAACTCATTGAAGAATATACATGTCTTGATAAGTGGAAACTGCTGTGGCCTTATCAGCTAAAGTTGCTAAGACCGCACCAGCTTTAGGGACTAATGTTGGGGGCATACCCCCGGGTAGGGTCACGCCGGGGTATAAAGGTTGAGTTAGCCGAGGTACGGCGTGGTCAAAGCGAATGCTGGCCGGGTCTCCTCAAAGCAGGCCGACTTATGGGATAACCCGGCCCGGTGGGTGCTCGTCTAACATTTACCTGGCCGACATAAAACATATGTCGGCTATGTTTGATTTACCTTGTTTACAGGTACCCTCGTAGCCAGGTTAACCAAGCATTAGCCGAGTTATCAGTTGGATTCCAAGGGAAGCAAGGAATCTCTCGGTGGTCAAAAGGTGGCCTCTGTCCACTGTAGCATGAGCGAAGCAGGCAGAGGGAAGGACCAACAGGGCGTGGCCGACAAAGGTGACGCAGCCAGTGTCGGCTGACGCTAGCAATGTCTGGTGATGCAATGCCACAGAGAGGCTCAGGGATGCTTACGCACTGAGTCCATACTAGCCGTTCAAAGTGAATAAAGAGCATCTTTCTTTAACCAAACGGCATAGTCGGAGAATATGCTTCCACGTGTGCCCTAGATTTGTAACCTGAGCTCCCCTATATAAGGAGCACCAGGGCCTCCATAGCAGGGGATCAATCATTCTGTGAAGTAAGAACCCTAGATATTTGTAACGTTAAGTAAGAGAACTAGTCTCCTTCCCACGAACAGCTCGAGGAGTCCTTATAATCCACATCTAAGAAGAAAGAAATACAAACACCTGTGTGTAGAATCACCACACTATCCCTCCCTGAATTCCCCTAGCGCACATTAGCCCCATCTTTAGCTTATCCATCGCATCTGTCGTGCCACAACCACGACATCATTGCATGTGTGTTCCTTTCATACACCACATGGATCCACCAGAGTCATTGCATGTGTGTTCCTTTTCTAAATCACCACCAGAGTCATGGCATGTGTGTTCCTTTCATAAACCACACTGATCTACTAGATATCATTGCATGTGTGTTCTTTTCCAAATCCACCACTAGAGTCATTGCATGTGTCTTCCTTTCCTAAACTACAACTAGAGTCATTGCATGTGTGTTCTTTTCCTAAACCACCACTAGAGTCATTGCATGTGTGTTCTTTCCTAAACCACCACTTGAGTCATTGCATGTGTGTTCTTTTTCTAAACCACACGGATCCACCAGAGTCATTGCATGTGTGTTCCTATCATAAACCACATGGATCCACCAGAGTCATTGCATGTGTGTTCCTTTCATAAACCACAATGATGCATTGGATGTCATTTCTTGTGTGTTCTTTTCCTAATCCACCACTAGAGTAATTGCATGTGTCTTCCTTTCCTAAACCACCACTAGAGTCATTGCACATGTGTTCCTTTCCTAAACCACCAGTAGAGTCATTGCATGTGTGTTCCTTTCCACAACCACCACAAGAGTCATTGCATGTGTGTTCTTTACCTAAATCACATGGATCCACTAGAGTCATTTCATGTGTGTTCTGTCCCAAAACCACCACCAGAGTCATTGCATGTGTCTTCTTTTCCTAAACCACCACTAGAGTCATTGCATGTGTGTTCATTTCCTATACCACATGGATCCACCAGAGTCATTGCATGTGTGTTCCTTTCCTAAACCACCACCATAGTCATTGCATGTTTGTTCCTTTCATAAACCACACTAATACATTGGATGTCATTGCATGTGTGTTATTTTCCTAAACCACCACTAGAGTCATTGCATGTGTGTTCCTTTCCTAAACCACCACCAAAGTCATTGCATGTGTCTTCTTTTGCTAAACCACATGGATCCACCAGTGTCATTGCATGTGTGTTCCTTTCGTAAACCACCACAAGAGTCATTGCATGTGTGTTCCTTTCCTAAACCAGATTTATCCACTAGAGTCATTGCATGTGTTCCTTTCCTAAACCACCACCAGAGTCATTGAATGTGTCTTCTTTTCCTAAACCACCACCAGAGTCATTATATGTGTGTTCTTTTCCTAAACCACCACCAGATTCATTGGATGTGTCTTATTTTCCTAAACCACCACTAGAGTCATTGCATGTGTCTTCCTTTCTTAAACCAGATGGATCCACCAGAGTCATGGCATGTGTGTTATTTTCCTAAACCACCACCAGAGTCATTGCATTTGTTTTCTTTTCCTAAACCACCACCAGATTCATTACATGTGTGTTATTTTCCTAAAAAAACACTAGAGTCATTGGTTGTGTGTTCTTTTCCTAATCCACATGGATCCACGAGAGTCATTGCATGTGTTCCTTCCCTAAACCACATGAATCCACGAGAGTCATTGCATGTGTGTTCCTTTCATAAACCACAATGATCCACTTGATGTCATTGCATGTGTGTTCTTTTCCTACACCTGCACTAGAGTCATTGCATGTGTCTTCCTTTCCTAAACGAGATAGATCCACCAGAGTCATGCCATGTGTGTTCTTTTCCTAAACCACCACCAGAGTCATTGCATGTGTTTTCTTTTCCTAAACCACCACCAGATTCATTGCATGTGTGTTATTTTCCTAAAACACCACTAGAGTCATTGGATGTGTGTTCTTTTCCTAATCCGCATGGATCCACGAGAGTCATTGCATGTGTTCCTCTCCTAAGCCACATGGATCTACCAGAGTCATAGCATGTGTGTTCCTTTCCTAAACAACCACCAAAGTCATTGCATATATGTTCCTTTCATAAACCACACTGATCCACTTTATGTCATTGCAGGTGTGTTCTTTTCATAAACCAGCACTAGAGTCATTACACGTGTCTTTCTTTCCTAAACCACCACGAGAGTCATTGCATGTGTGTTCCTTTCCTAATTCACCACCAGATTCATTGCTTGTGTGTTGTTTCCCTAAACCACCACTAGAGTCATTGCATGTGTGTTTCTTTCCTAGACCACATTGATCCACCAGAGTCACTACATGTGTGTTCTTTTAGTAAACCACCACCAGACTCATTGCATGTGTGTTCTATTCCTAAATCACATGGATCCACCAGAGTCATTTCATGTGTGTTCTTTTCCTAAACCACCACAAGAGTCATTGCATGTGTCTTATTTTCCTAAACCACCACTAGAGTCCTTTCATGTGCGTTCCTTTCCTAAACCACATGGATCCACCAGAGTCATTGCATGTGTGTTTCTTTCATAAACCACACGGATACACGAGAGTCATTGCATGTGTGTTCCTTTCCTAGACCACAATAATCCACCAGAGTCATTGCATGTGTTCCTTTCCTAGACCACATTGATCCACCAGAGCCATTGCATGTGTGTTCTTTTCCTAAACCACCACCAGAGCCATTGCATGTGTGTTCCTTTCCTAGACCACATGGATCCACCAGATTCATTGCATGTGTGTTCCTTTCCTAAATCACAACCAGAGGCATCACATGTGTCTTCTTTTCCTAAACCACCACTAGAGTCATTGCATGTATGTTCTTTTCTTAGACCACATTGATCCACCAGAGTCATTGTATGTGTGTTCTTTTCCTAAACCACCACTAGAGTCATTGCATGTGTCTTCCTTTCATAAACCACCACTAGAGTCATTGCATGTGTGTTCCTTTCCTAAACCACCACCAGATTCATTGCATGTGTGTTCCTTTCATAAACCACACTGATCCACTAGAGTCATTGCATGTGTGTCCCTTTCCTATACCACATTGATCCACCAGAGTCATTGCATGTGTGTTCCTTTCCTAGACTACATGGATCCACCAGAGTCATTGCACGTGTGTTCCTTTCCTAACCAACACTAGAGTCATTGCATGTGTGTTCTTTTCCTAAACCACCAGTAGAGTCATTGCATGTGTGTCCTTTCCTAGAACACATTGATCCACTAGAGTCATTGGATGTGTGTTCTTTTCTTAAACCACCAACACAGTCATTGCATGTGTCTTCCTTTTCCTAAACTACCACTAGAGTCATTGAGTATGTGTTCATTTCTGAAACCACATTGATCCAGCAGAGTCATTGCATGTGTGTTCTTTTCCTAAACCACCACCAGAGTCATTCCATGTGTGTTGTTTTCCTAAACCACCACCAGAGTCATTGCATGTGTCTTATTTTTCTAAACCACCACTGATTCATAGCATGTGTGTTCCTTTCCTAAACCACATGGATCCACCAGAGTCATTGCATGTGTGCTCTTTTCCTCAGACAACACTAGAGTCATTTCATGTGTCTTCCTTTCCTAAACCACCACAAGAGTCATTGCATGTGTGTTCCTTTCCTAATCCACCACCAAAGTCATTGCATGTGTGTTGTTTTCCTAAACCACCACTAGAGTTATTGCATGTGTGTTCCTTTCATAAACCACACTAGTCAACTAGAGTCTTGGCATGTGTGTTCCTTTCCTAAAGCACATGGATCCACCAGAGTCATTGCATGTGTGTTCTTTTCCTAAACCACCACCATAGTCATTGCATGTGTGTTATTTTCCTAAACCACCGATGGAGTCATTACACGTGTTGCGGTGACCCAGCATACCACTGCATGATGTAGTACACTATAGTCATTGACATAACACCAATGAAGAACCGTTCACCAGTATTACATCCCTCAGAGTGGTACAACAGAAACACAATAGGTCCAAGACATGACTATAGATTACAACTCGACTCTTTACAAAAGATCCAGAGAACACTCTAGGTTAAAGAGAGAGAAAGAACTTCTTACAAAGAAGAACCAGAAATAATAACCTAGAAATATCTAGTAACTAAGACTAGCATCTTAACTAACAGGCTTGCCATTGCTGCTGTTTTATGGCTAGAGAATCTACTCCTCTCTACTTAAGAACTTTTTCTTCACTTCAGTTCATTTATATGTTGACTTCATTGACTCTGTTGAAGATCTTGAGCTGTCGATGATGGTTTCTTTAGCATAAGTTGATGTTGATGTCACCATCAACGGCTTAGAACCTAGCAAGGGTTAAGAAGGTACGGTTGAGTACGAGCGTACTCAGCAAGTTCACTAAAAATGAGTGTATGATGCACTATCTCTACAGCCATAGACCATAGGTCGTAGGCAATGCAGGTTTTCGTAAACATTTCTTCAAAGGTTGCTTTTATTCTAAAAACTATGTCTGACAGCCTTCACAGGTTGACCAAAACTTCATGGAGTTCCTTTCCTGCCGCGTTCGTAGATCCTTCCCGGAACAAGGAGTAACATGTCACAATTATTACACTCTGCAGAGGTGCGTCACTTTTCCCACAAGAGATCTTAGCCTTGTTGCACAACCGGGCAGCTTATTCCCATCCACAATTCCTTGATGTGGGGCCGAGTCTAAGATCCAAGCCAGTACTGCCCTCTCCGTGACCCCATATGTCTGCACGATCCTCCGGGGCTGACTACACCTCCGTTAAGCCGCCAACTAGGGAAAGCTATAACCATGGGAAGTTCCCAAAGACACTGTAAGCATCTCTAACTGGCGGTCACCATCATCTATGGTGAACTCTAATCCAGACAGCTTGCACAGATAATCTAGACACCTAGCTCGTGGGGAACTAAGGGGTCCCACCCATGTGCTGGATTCTCTGGAACTCCACGAGAAATCAACAGCCTCACGATAAGGTCATCTTTGCCTCCATATGAAAGGGAGAATATACAGCTGACTTTCCTGTCCCATTCCAAGTCTTATGGTTGACGCGTAATATATGGCGCTAGAATCACTAGCGACATTGGTTGTTAAGTCCTAGATATTATGTCCCTTTACCACTAGAACTGTATCAGTAGATTATTACCATTTGGTAAATAATCCATAATCATATTATTATAAAAATATTCTTTTCTGACCTTTTTAAAATGCAGGTGATGACACAGTTGAGTTACAAGCATATAAAATAATCAAAGGACACGAGCAAGTTGTGAACTTGCCTTTTGTGATTGCAAGATTATGCACTCATGGTCTTCAAGACAATAGAAGATCCAAAATCTGTAAATAGCATCATTGGTCTGGTAAGGACTAATATTTAAAGAAGCAAGATGCAACAATGCATAAGTAATGTAACACAATTTGAGAAACGTGAATCCCCGGAATTGTCGTATCTAATCTAGGGTTTGGAAAATCGAAATGAGTTCTTTAGAATGTGTTGCACTTTTATAACAGATTCACACTTGTGCTTCTTATTAAGGCTTGTGAGAGTGCGTGTGAAACAATAAATAAAAATAAAAAGTAATATGCAATATTAAAACACTCGAATGGACCATGGTATCTAGAATACTTCTTAAACAAGATTAAGATTCCATTAGAGTTTTTAAATAGGTGTTCAAGGATTACTTGTAATGTTTCTTAAAGAGAATAACTCTTGAGGAAGATTACTTTTTCAATGTAAAAAGTATTTAAATTTAAAGCTAACCCTTTAAGGGTTCTTATTCGCTAAGATTATTAAATAGGAAAACATTACTACATTAAGTAATCATAGTATAAGTGAATAGGGTTCTTGTGATTAACAATATATTATTTTAGTTGATTTTATAATTGATAAAATCTTTCTAGGAAAATTAAAATATCCTTAATTTGAGATGATAGTTTTAGCAGATATATTTTAAAATGGTTTGATCTATTTTAACTTCACTTAAACATTAATTGACTTGTTATTACATTTCTAGACTTCAAACAAATAATGCTAAAGGCAATAGTAAAGATTGATATATTTTTTAATGAATTAAAATAAAAGAAAAGAGTTAAAATAATATTTGTAACACCTTTATCTTTTATTTTACTTCAAAAGTGATAGTTCACATTTTTAATGTGTAGAATGTATTTTTTGATCATTTTGGTATATTATAAGTATTTTTGTGATTTTTAAATAATAAGATATGATTTTTATAAGTTTTATCACTTTTTTAAATACTAAATAAATAATTATTATTATTTAAGTGATATAAAATAATTGAAAAAAGTTTATAAGTCTTTATTTTGTTTTTCTATTATTTTTGATATATTACACATTTTTTGAAGGATTTTAAATAATAAAAACCTTATTTAAGATTTATCCCAAATAATTTATTTATTATTTAAGTTGGAAAATAAAATGTGATAATAGGTTTATAATATAGAGTTTATTTTTTTGAACTTTTTGATATATAATATATATTTTTCTGAATTATAAAACAAAAGATATAGAATTTATAAGATTTAACCTTTTTATTAATTCCTGAAAACAATTTATATTGATTTACTATTTATTAAACATACAATACCTTTTCATACCGAACAACTATCTAGCCATAGTCACTGACCAGTGGGGTTAGGGCCACGTCGGCATGACATGTTGGCGAAGACTAGTCAAACGACTTTTGCTACTAACTTATTTCTACACAGTTTCAATGACAAGCGGGCCTGAGGCCACGTCGACCACTCACGCTGGCGGGGACCAGTCAAAGATGACGCCAGCCAACGACCACTCGTCGGACTCTCGTCGGACTCCCGCCGGAGTACGGCGGCGACGCCGAAAAAACTACACCAGGGACCTCTTGAAGTGGTGCTCTCGAATGAGTAGACGATGCTGGACACTATCGTGGTGGTGCCGCTCATAAATGGTCGCCAGAAAACAGGACACGACGGTGTCCGACTGTGGTGCACGGCGGTGCGTGGTGAACGACGGCTACGGAGCACATGCCAGTGAACAGAGGCTACAGAGAAACTCGCAAGCTCACTGTGGTGATGTTGGGGACGATGAGGAGACCGGAGGAAGTCGGAGACGAGGACACGGACGACGGCGGACCTCGTCGGAGTCGAGGAAGAAGACGTCCTGGGGCTCGATTCCGTGGACCCTAGTTCGATTCCTTCGGCAAGGCAACGTAGTAGATCATGGCGGAGCTCTTGGGCCACTTTTCCAGCCATAGGACGGCTCAGAGCGTCGGCGAATTGGGGTGCCCGAGGGCTAGGGTTTCGGCCATGTGCATTGAGAGGAACAGAGAGCATGTGCAAGAGGGGGATGAGGATGAGGACGTCGCAGTGTCGTTCTTATCCTCGGCTAGGGCGGCGGTGAGAATCGGGGCAGTTGGATCCTGCTGACATCGGCGACGCGCATCCAGCGACGGCATAGACCTCCAACGAGCTGCATGTGTGCGTCGCAGTGACGACGACGCCATTTTCCGGAAAACCCCCTAACATTTTTTACAAATTAACCTGCGGTCCACCATTGGTCCCACCCGTCAGTCAGAGAGATAAAGTGGAACGGGTTACTGTTGGGCTTCTCCTGGGCCGCGGCTGAGTGTGCGGATTTTTACTGCTGTTGCTCGCGAGGCGTTGGTTAGGCGAGATATTCCTTTGGGCCGTCGGCCAAAGCGGCTTGGTGCTTTTTTCTTTTTTCTTTAATCTTTTCTATTTTTTGTTTTCTATTTCTTTTATAAATTCCTTTCAAATTGGAATTTCTTCAAGGATTTAAATATCCAGAAATTTGGTAAGTTAGAAACATTACTGTATAAAGGAATTATAACTCTTTCCTCTGTATTTGTTATTGTGTATAAAGATATTCCTAACTATATGAAGGACTCTTTTATTTATTAAAGTAAACATAATTTAAGGTTTTAGGGATTTGTTACATCAATGCAAATCTTATAGAAAAGTTCTTGTTTTCACCATGGTAAGGGTGATGGTTTAGGATGGCTAATAATATGAAGGAATTCTATTCTAGCCTAGACTCATATAAGGATTAATGGAATAAACAGTTTTTACTGAATTAAATCTTGGGGTTCATAGATTGGTGGTTTAAACTTCATGGTTCTCCAAAACTTGGAATTTTTCCTGATGAAGTTCTACTTGCATAATAATGTTTATAATTATCATAAAACCATTTTGGTTAATTCTTATACATGGATAGCAATAATGAAGATACTCATCTATATATAGTTATCATGGCTTCTAAGAGGATTCAGTAACTCATATTCAATTATAGATATGGACAAGGATCAAGGTTTAGGGATACTACTTCTAAATCTGTGAGTGAGTTTGATATCTCCACATAGAGCAAGATGGTAGACATGGTTCTGTTCATAGATTGATATATTGTTGGTTAAGGCTTCAAAAGAATCCTTACTTTAATACCTCACTAAGAATATCTTGAGATAAGGAATTCCTTTCCTAAATGTACTCTATATTTCTCTCTTATCTTATTCACAAAGGCCACATCTTCCTGAATAAGACAATCATTTGACACCACCATATCCATCATCATATGATGACATGGTCATGCTACTTCAAGATTACTCCATTCTTACTCCTAGTATATAACTCCTCTTAATTAACTACCATTGATGCACCTATCAATGTAGCTAAGACTAACTCCATCGATTAACTTCCTTAAACTCATCTTGCAACTACTTCCAAGGTTTGCAAGACTACAATCCTTACTATAAATACAAAGGATATCAATCCTTTGAAATAGGTATAATACTACTCCCATAATACAAGTTTGTTCTTGTATTAGCTTTGTTAAACTACTATGCCTCCAACTGCTCCATACAACTGATCAAACACTTCATCATAATCTAGCTTGACTTCTAATGATCAAGCTAGATGATTCAGCTTACTAGAACCTGACTAACTTGGTATATTCATAACCCTTCTTCAACACCTAATCATCTATTATCAAGTGACTTGAGAATAATGACCACCATCCTTTGATCATACAAAGCTTATGCTTCTCATTGTTTGATCAAGATCTATACTCAACTAAGTAGTAAACTTGTATTAGTCTCTCTATAGACTTATCTTGTTAAGCAAGCTTATTCTAAATCTATATCCACTTGTCCTAACAAGATTATTATCTAATGTACTATTACTACTAGCTTTCTTATAGCTCCTCAATTACTAGCTCAACTCTTGGGTTTAAATACTTCTTATAGTTAACTCAGGAGTGAGTTAACTCCTCCAACATCAAATGGTTTGATCTCCACTAAGGATGACATTCCATTGATGATGGTACACTCAACCATATCTAGTTCCTCCTTCTTATTAATTAACTTAAGGTCTTTGTAAGGTTTATATAATAGGTCAAAGCTAAAGGTTAACAAGTCAATGAGTGCTAGGTCAAGCATTGATCACACACATTGATGATCAATAGACACTAGGACTTGGTCAAATAGGAATGTCACCTCTTAATACCATATTAATGATATGTGTTAAATGGTCTTGGCTTCGATTTCTAATCTATTTATAATAAGAGTCAATGTTTAAGAACTACCATGATACCCATGGCAGGAATAACTATGGCAAACAAGTGTATCAAGATTTGGTTATGGAGTTACTCTACTTAAGCAACAAGCTTAACTTGGTATTCAGGTTTTGTGGTAGGTAATATCTTGATATCATCTTTAGAACATTAAGTATTCATCCTTGAGTTGTTGCATGGAATACCATGTAATAATCTCTATAAAAGCAAGTAATCCTTATTAAGTAGTGTGTTGTGACTTAGTTTTGTTACATTTGATCTACCCTTAGATCAAATTATATTACCCAAAGATAAGGTTTTAGAAAAGGTCATATTGAAACTTATCATAGTCAACTTGATGATCTACTTCAGTTCCACCAAGTTAACAGAAGCTTCAATCACTTTGACAAGTTTTATTTAAAAGCGCAAAAATTATCCGGATTTTCTATGCATGAATCCAATGCACACACCTGTGTTCAGCTTATTTCTAAGCTCTAATGCTGGGGTGTTACATGTGTGTTCTTTTACTAAACAACATGGATCCACCAGAGTCATTGCATCTTTGTTACTTTCATAAACCACGTGGATCCACTAGAGTCATTGCATGTGTGATCCTTTCCTAAACCACCACTAGTGTCATTGCATGTGTGTTCCTTTCATAAACTACACTGATCCAGTGGATGTCAATGCATGTGTGTTCTTTTCCTAAACCACCAGTATAGTCATTGCATGTGTATTCCTTCCCTAAACCACCACTAGAGTCATTGCATGTGTGTTCCATTCCTAAACCACCACCAGAGTCATTGCAAGTGTGTTGTTTTCCTAAACCACCACTAGAGTCATTGCATGTGTGTTCCTTTCCTACACCACATTGATCGACCAGAGTCACTTCATGTGTGTTCTTTTCCTAAACCACCACCAGAGTCATTGCATGTGTGTTCTTTCCCTAAACCATCACTAGAGTCATTGCATGTGTGATCCTTTCCTAAACAATCACTAGAGTCATTACATGTGTCTTCCTTTCCTAAACTACCACTAGAGTCATTGCATGTGTGTTCCTTTGCTAAACCACCACCAGAGTCATTGCATGTGTGTTCTTTCCCTAAACCACTACTATAGTCATTGCATGTGTGTTCCTTTCCTAGAATACATTGATCCATTAGTCATTGCATGTGTGTTCTTTTCCTAAACAACCACCCGAGTCATTTTATGTGTGTTCCTTTCCTAAATCACATCGATCCCCCATAGTTTTTTCATGTGTGTTCTTTTCCTAAACCACCACCAGAGTCATTGCATGTGTCTTCTTTTCCTAAACCACCACTAGAGTGATTGCATTTGTGTTTGTTTCCTAAACCACATGGATCCACCAGATTCATTGCATGTGTGTTCCTTTCATAAACCACACTAATCCACTAGAGTCATTGCATGTGTGTTCCTTTCCTATACCACATTGATCCACCAGAGTCATTGCATGTGTGTTCTTTTCCTAAACCACGACCAGATTCATTGCATGTGTGTTCCTTCCCTAGACTAAATGGATCCACCAGAGTCATTCCATGTGTGTTCTTTTCCTAAACCACCACACGAGTTATTGCATGTGTCTTCTTTTTCTAAACCACAACTAGAGTCATTTCATGTGTGTTCATTTCCTAAACCACATGGATCCACCAGAGTCATTGCATGTGTGTTCTTTTCCTAAACCACCACCAGAGTCATAGCATGTGTTATTTTCCTAAACCACCACAAGATTCATTACACGTGTGTTCTTTTCCTAAACAACATGGATCCACCAGAAGCATTGCATGTGTGTTACTTTAATAAAACACATGGATCCACCAGAGTCATTGCATGTGTGATCCTTTCCGAAACCACCACCAGAGTCATTGAATGTGTGTTCCTTTCATAAACTACAATTATCCAGTGGATGTCATTCCATGTGTGTTCTTTTCATAACCACCACTATAGTCATTGCATGTGTATTCCTTCCCTAAACCACCACTAGAGTCATTGCATGTGTGGTCCTTTCCGAAACCACCACAAGAGTCATTGCATGTGTGTTATTTTCCTAAACCACCACTAAAGTCATTAAATGTGTGTTCCTTTCCTAAACCACATTGAACCACCAGAGTCATTCCATGTTTGTTCTTTCCCTAGACCACCACTAGATTCATTGCATGTGTGTTCTTTTACTAAACCACATGGATCTACCAGAGTCATTTCATGTGTGTTCCTTTCATAAACCACATGGTTCCACTAGAGTCATTTAATTTGTGTTCCTTTTCTAAACCACCACCAGAGTCATTGTATGTGTGTTCCTTTCATAAACCACACTGATTCACTAGATTTCATTGCATGTGTGTTCTTTTCCTAAACCACCACAAGAGTCATTGCATGTGTCTTCTTTATCTAAACCACCACTAGAGTCATTGCATGTGTGTTCCTTTACTAAACCACCACTAGAGTCTTTGCATGTGTCTTCCTTTCCAAAACCACAAATAGAATCTTTGCATATGTGTTTCTTTCATAAACCACACTGATACACGAGAGTCATTGGATGTGTGTTTCTTTCCTAGACCACATTGATCCACCAGAGTCATTGCATGTGTTCCTTTCCTAAACCACATTGATCCACCAAACTCATTGCATGTGTGTTCTTTTCCTAAACCACCACCTGATCCATTGCATGTGTGTTCCTTTCCTAGACCACATTGATCCACCAAAGTCATTCCATGTGTGTTCCATTCCTAAACCACCACCAGTGTCATCGCACGTGTGTTCTTTTCCTAAACCACCACTAGAGTAATTGCATGTGTGTTCCTTTCCTAGACCACATTGATCCACCAAAGTCATTGCATGTGTGTTATTTTCCTAAACCACCACCAGATTCATTGCATGTGTCTTCCTTTCCTAAACCACCACTAGAGTAATTGCATGTGTCTTCCTTTCCTAAACCACATTGAACCACAAGAGTCATTGCATGTTTGTTCTTTTCCAAAACCACAACCAGAGTCATTGCATGTCTGTTCTTTTCCTAAACAACCACCAAAGTCATCGCATGTGTCTTCTTATCGTAAACCACAACTAGCGTCATTAAATGTGCGTTCCTTTCCTAAACCACATTGATCCACCAGAGTCATTGCATGTGTGTTTGTTCCCTAAACCACCACTAGAGTCATTGCATGTGTGTTCTTTTCCTAAGCTACATGGATCCACCAGAGTCATTGTATGTGTGTTCCTTTCCTAAACCACCACCAGAGTCATTGCATGTGTGTTCTTTTACACCACTAGAGTCATTGCATGGGTGTTCCTTTCCTAGACCACATTGATCCACCAGAGTTATTGCATGTGTGTTCTTTTCCTAAACCACCACCAGAGGCATTGCAGGTGTCTTCCTTTCCGAAACCACCACTAGAGACATTGAATGTGTGCTCCTTTCCTAAACCACATTGATCCACCATAGTCATTGCATGTGTGTTTTTTCCTAAACCACCACAAGAGTCGTTGCATGTGTGTTCTTTTCCTAAACCACCACCAGAGTCATTGCCTGTGTGTTCCTTTCCTATACCACATTGCTCCACCAGAGTCATTGCATGCGTGTTCTTTTCCTAAACCACCACCAGAGTCATTACATGTGTGTTCCTTTCCTAAATCACATGTATCCAACAGATTTTTTTCATGTGTGTTCTTTTCCTAAACCACCACCAGAGTCATTGCATGTGTCTTCATTTCCTAAACCACCACTAGTGTCCTTGCATGTGTGTTCATTTCCTAAACCACATGGATCCACCAGAGTCATTACATGTGTGTTCCTTTCATAAACCACACTGATCCACTAGAGTCATTGCATGTGTGTTCCTTTCCTAAATCACATGGATCCACTAGAGTCATTGCATGTGTGTTCTCTTCCTAAACCACCACCAGCGTCATTGCATGTGTGTTCTCTTCCTAAACCACCACTAGAGTAATTACACGTGTGTTATTTTCCTAAACAATATGGATCCACCAGAGTCATTGCATGTGTGTTACTTTCATAAACCACATGGATCCACCAGAGTCATTTCATGTGTGTTCCTTTCATAAACTAGACTGATTCACTAGAGTCATTGCATGTGTGTTCCATTCCTATACCACATTGATCCACCAACGTCATTGCATGTGTGTTATTTTCCTAAACCACCTCTATAGTCATTGCATGTGTGTTCATTTCCTAAACCACATGGATCCACCATAGTCATTGCGTGTGTGTTATTTTCCTAAACCACCACCAGAGTCATTGCATGTTTCTTATTTTTCCTAAACCACCACTAGATTCATTGCACGTGTTTTATTTTCCTAAACAACATGGATCCACCAGAGTCATCGCATGTGTGTTACTTTCATAAACCACATGGATCCACAAGAGTCATTACATGTGTGATCCTTTCCTAAACCACCACTAGAGTCATTACATGTTTGTTACTTTCATAAACTACACTGATCCAGTGGATGTCATTGCATGTGTGTTCTTTTCCTAAACCACCACTATAGTCATTGCATGTGTATTCCTTCCCTAAACAACCACTAGAGTCAATGCATGTGTGTTCCGTTCCTAAACCACCACCAGAGTCATCGCATGTGTATTATTTTCCTAAACCACCACTAGAGTCATTCAATGTGTGTTCCTTTGCTAAACCACATTGATCCACCAGAGTCATTGCATGTGTGTTCTTTCCCTAAACCACCACTAGATTCATTGCATGTGTGTTCTTTCCCTAAACCACCACTAGATTCATTGCATGTGTGTTCTTGTCCTAAACCACATGGATCCACTAGAGTCATTTCGTGTGTGTTCCTTTCATAAACCACATGGATCCACCAGAGTCATTGCTTGTGTGTTCCTTTTCTAAACTACTACCAGGGTAATTGCATGTGTGCTCCTTTCATAAACCACACTGATTCACTGGATATCATTGCATGTGTGTTCTTTTCATAAACCACCACTAGGGTCATTGCATGTGTCTTCATTTTCTAAACCACCACTAGAGTCATTGCATGTCTGTTCCTTTCCTAAACCACCACCAGAGTCATTGCATGTGTGTTGTTTCCCTAAACCACTACTAGAGTCATTGCATGTGTGTTCCTTTCCTAGGCCACATTGTGTCACATCCCAAAATTCTCCTAATTTTGGAATGTAAAGTTAATAAAATAACTTGGTTGAATTGTTTGACTTTGTTGAAATTTCTCAAAGAAAAGAAACTTTCTGTTATGATTTTCCTTCCTTGAATTCAGAAACTTGTATGAGATTGGATTAACATGACTATCCAACTTGTTTTCATTTTCTTTTCAACCATTTGATTCTTTAAATATCCAACCATGCTTAGATGAATAAAGAGGGGGAATAAAATGACTTTCCCAATTATGGTGGAGTGATATTCTAATTTCCCTATTTGACCCTTTAAGTCTCTACTTCGATTTATGAAACCATTCTAGATGCTTTTCACCACTTGCTTGAAAAGAGAGAAGATAACATGACATCTCCATTTTATTGGATGCTAAAAACTATGTTCCTTTATGTTATATGAATGAACTTGTTGTTTTGGGATTTGTGGCATTGTGTGTGTCTTGATTGAGTGACTAAAAATAAACCATAATAAACTATTTACAAATATTGCATAGTAGCCATATAAGGCCAAATGCATAAAACCCTATATCCTTTTGATAATACCTAAGTAGCCATATAGGCAAAAATGCGTGAATTGAGTTTTAGTTTTAGGATTTGTGTGAACTTTTGCAAAAATTAAAATCATGAAGCATTCATAAGCATTTCTTTGCATCCATGCAAAGTTCCCAAAAATTGAATCCAAATGCTAATATCTAAATCTAATAGTTGATTTGCCCAAATGTTCCTATAAGGAATATATAGATATTTATAAAGAAATCATCTTCAAACTAGTAAAAATATTACAAATATGATCCTATAATAATCTACTGAATTTTAGAAAAATATAGAAACAAGAATCATGTCATTTGGAGTTCGTATGCAAAAGATGTAAAGAAAATACCAAAATATAAAAAAAAACAAAAAAAAACAAAATGGGCCGGCCCAACTAGGCCGACCGAACCAGCCACCACGTGCACAAGAAGGGATCGATCCCACCTCCGCTTTAAAAACCGTGCGAAATCTGTTTTCTCAAATCTATGTTTATTAAAACTCTTATAACATTTTATCTATAACTCCGAATTAACTTCCTTTTGTTTCTACTTGTTCTCTATTTCAAGATCTATCTTCCCATCATCCTAAAAGCCTAAATAATCCCTCAGAGCCACAGCTATAACACCTTTCCTTCCCGAAATCCCGAATCTACACCCTACCGAATCGTATTTCGCTTCTAAACCCATCTAAACTTTGTCGGATGTCTTCGGCTTCAACACAAAAGTTGTAGATCACGTCGAAATATTTCAATTTCGACAAACCTCACCTCTTTTCATCCACCACAGCCGGAGAATTTCGTAACGCAATATTTCAGATCTGATGGCGTAATTCCAAGATCTCCTCGCGCTCATTTGTTAAAATCCAAATTCCTTTAGTGAAAAGGTAGATCTACTCATCCTCCACAACTTTCATGTTCAAAGTTTTTTGATTTGACCTACAGATTTGTCTCTCTAACACAGATCTACTTCTAATCCTTTGTGAGGCAAAATCGGGTCTATTTTGAGCCAACTTCTCTTCTAGCCACCGGATCTCATCCCGACGGTCGAGATTCAATCGTCCCGATCAGTTGCCTCGTCACCGCCACGTCGTCGTCAGGTCAGCATCTAGTCCCAGTCAGCCTGCACGGTCAACCTGTACAGTCAGCGGAATATTTTCTGGAATATTCCGTTCGAATTTAAAAATACAGATTATAAATCTAACTTGTAAAATCCATAGAAAATTCATACTATGTCCAGACATTGCAAATAATATACCGTTGGAATCACAAAATTGTGTAGAGTATTAATATATAATTGTATCAGACATTTACTGTGTATTTGTCGTGATTATTTAAATGGTTTAATACACTTTTTGGAGCAATTAATTCACAGAAAATAAAATACAACTCAGAAAAATACAAATGATATACCCCTGGATTCAAAAAATTGTATAGAACATGATTCTGGAATAAAATTACAAGTTTAATAAATAGATTACTGGCGAATAATTAATTAGTATTATTGGCCTTTTAAATCATTAAATTCATAGTAAATAATCTATAGATCTGAAAAATATGGGTAATATGTCCCTGAGTTCATAATCTTCCGTAGTTTTCAGATCTGTACTTAGTTTTGTTTTTTGTTAGTACGATCTGTTCAGATTTATTAAACTCCATTGAACACTAAATAAATCGTAGAAAAAGATCTATAACTCCGATTAGGGTGAATCCAATTGCTACTGGTTCGTATTAAAGCCCTCTACCCATTACAGTTAAGATATAAATTTAGTTAGGCAACTAGTACATAAGCTACAACAGTTATGTTAAAACCCCTTTATTGGCAATTGAAATTGGATAACAAATAAGATATTGCATTAAAACACTTCTACATGCATCATGTTATCTAGTATTGTTTAGATAACTAATAACCATTATGACATATTAAATCATCATGCATGTATTGGATCATCACTGTTTTACTGTATTGTTGTATTGTTGCATGATTGCAATGTTTGAATGATATGTTGTTGTGCTTTTGCTTTTGAACGATAGATTGCGAGGAGTGTAACTACTATGATCGCTGTAGCTATGATTGCGAGCATTGTGATTGCAAGTCTTTTGAGTGCGACGAGTGCAAGGATTGCAATTGTGAGGATTGTTTGAATGACTATATCAACTAAAGGCAAGTGGAGCTTCATAAATGTCCTACTTACTTTCTATATGCATTGTAGCTTGTTTTGTTTTTTTACAAGTATTATCTATTGCTATGCTATATCCTACTATGCCGTAGTCTATCTTGTTAGGCAAGCCGTCGTGAGTAGCTGTGCTATGTAGACGAGGGTGGGATACACCATGGCAAAGATTGTTTTGAAAGAACATGTTTGGAAAGTTTGAAAACAACTTAATTAATGAACTCTCTGGGTGGATTGGTAATTGCTTGGTTCGTGAATGCCGGGCCCATGTCTATGGTTTACCCGAGTAGCTCACTTGTGGATGGCCACCCAGGTTTCTAAGAAATGATTAGTGTCTTCATTTGGTAGCTTCTGTGTGCGACCATATGCCAGTGAGTTATGGGTGGCTGGATGGACTTAGTAGGTTGTGGCGACCCGAGCTCTTCGTATCCAGAGATGTAGTGATTTGTGATAGGTTGGAACGGTGCGTGGATGGGCTTGGGGAGCTACTTCCCGAATTGTCTCTTCTTGGACTTCTCCCTATCACGATTCATTATGCGTGCCGTGGTATGAGCGGGTCAACCAAGTCATATGGGTAAAGTGTGCAACCCCTGCAGGGTGTAAAACTAAGTGCTTAGCCGTGTCCCCGGTAATGGACGTCTAAGTTGCTGAATTGTGGGTGCTATGACATGTTCTCATTCATTCTAACTTGTAATTGCTAAAACTTGTGGTTGAAACATAATTGGGTTGTGTGAAGAAGATAAAATGTTTTACAAATGATTTACAAAAGATAGGATAAAGTATTTTGCTACTGCAACTAAGCTTGAACCCCACAAGCTAGATATGCATATAGTTATTAGCCTTGTTGATTCTCTGATTGTTCCACTTGCCAGTGCATTCCAAGTGCTGACCCTTCGGGGCTGCTACGTTTTATGTTGCAGGTTATACCGATTATGAGTGATCGAATAGGTCGCGATACTCCACTCGACAGTTGTTCGCCTGTGGCACAATTGAAGATGGAGCCTACTATCTGTTTATGCTTCCGTATGCTACTTGTTATTTGAGCTAGCCTTTGAGCTACGCATTATGTAATAATTACATATTCTGGATCATTCGATGTAATAATGATGCACAGTTATATTCTTTGGTATTCATCTGTACTGTGTGTGCCAGTGAACTGATCCATGGATTGGCACTATACACAGGAACTCAGCCTTATCAGGCGAGGGTGTTACACATTGATCCACCAGAGTCATTGCATGCATGTCCTTTTCCTAAACCACCACCAGAGTCGTTGCATGTGTGTTCCTTTCCTAAATCACATGGATCCACTAGATTTGTTTCATGTGTGTTCTTTTCCTAAACCACCACCAGAGTCATTGCATGTGTCTTCTTTTCCTAAAACACCACCAGAGTCATTGCATGTGTGTTCGTTTCTTAAACCACATGGATCCACCAGAGTCATTGCATGTGTGTTCCTTTCATAAACCACACTGATCCACTAGAGTCATTTCATGTGTGTTCCTTTCCTTTACCACATTGATCCACCAGAGTCATTGCATGTGTGTTCTTTTCCTAAACAACATGCACTACAGGAATCGAACACTACGCCGAGGGTAGATAGCCATTGGCGTAGCCACCTAAACCGTCGGCGTAGGCTATGCCGATGGCAGCCCCCGGCGTAGCTCCTCGGCGACGCTGCTCCTCGGTGGAGACGACGCGGCCCTTGGCGTAGATGGAAAACCCTCCGCATAGCTTACGTTGACGGCGTCGTCCGCGTACTCGCCATCGACGGAGAGCCTAGAAGCCGTTCGACGACGAGGTAACGGCGCGCCGCTACGCCGACGGCTAGGTCATCGGCGTAGCTGGACACGTGCCCGCTCTGAGCCGCCCAGCCGCGGAGCTACGCCGACGGCATCCCCCTCGGTGTAGCGTGCCACGTGTACACCACAGAGAGCTCCCAGGCCCGGACCTACGCCGATGGCCTAGCCCTCAGCGTAGCCCTGACCATTTGGTCACACGCAGGGAGGTACGCCGATGGCCTGGCACTCGGCGTAGGGCCAGCCCAGTTATTTTTGTTTTTTCTGTTTAATTTCACAGGAATGGCGGCAATAATTATCAATATTTAACAGCAATTAACTCATCCAAAGCATCAATATTTAACAGCAATAATTATTAACATCATTCAAGCATGATCGCATCATCATATCATTCATACATCATTCAAACATCATCATATCCTTGATGTATACAAGCTGACATCCATACTACTCTGGAGGAGACGGGTACTATAGAGGAGACGGGGTGAACCCCTGATCTCCCCTGGTGAGAATAGGTGACGCCCGACGAGGTCGCCGTGCAGTAGAAGCAGTAGAAGAACCACCAGGCGAGGGAGTTGTCGGCAAAGCACCACCAGCAGAACGACCAGGCGAAGGACCATCGGGGTGGGTGGGTGTGATCATCCGATGGCTACCCAGCGAGGCATGACCAAAGTGCTCATTCTCGGAATGTCCCGCCCCCTACATGTTAGCAATTTGCGAGGCAAAGTAAAGCGGTAACTAGTGGTTTGGCAAAGAACTTACCAGTGATGATCCGTAGTATGTCCAACGGAAACTTTCCCTCGATGGCAGGAATGGCGCCGGCCCTGGCATAGGAGGTATGGGCCCTAAATTAACACTCTGCCCTGCTTGCATATCCACAATCACCGCCTACAAGCTAGTTTAGATGTCAGGCCCTAAAGCACTAAACTAGGGAAAGTGGGACTTGTATGTTTTGCAAAAGTAAAGGTTCAAACTTACATTTACATACTGCGTGTAGACCATACTTGCCTCCTGATGCTGCTTAAAGGCCACCTCATATTCATCATGAGCGGCATCATAGGCTGCCTCGAACTCAGGCTACAAATTCAAATACAATGACTCTCGTCGACACTTAACCATGCATGAACAAAAGTCATAAAGATGGGGAAAATAAGGAAACCTACATCATCTCTGGAGGTGGATCGACGAGGCTGCCCACGAGGCAGGATAGGTGGGCTATCGACAGGGTGGGTAGCCTTGAGACCCGTGAAGCTCGTGGTGAGGCTAGGCTTGACCTTTTTATTAAGAATCTTGAGACGTCCATGCTCCAATCCGTGCGATGCCAAGAGCAACGACTCCTCATCGATCTCTGCATTAATGGGGTCATCCACATGCGGGTGACGAGCCTTCACCATCGTGATGTAGTTCTGCAAGTCTTCCTAGGCATTGCCGAAGAACTCGGGGAGCGAGGGCTGAGGCTTCGAGAGTCCGGGCTTCTTGAGCCGCATCTTCTCATAAACGGCGACGTCATGAATCACCTCCCCGGTTAGTGCCTCGGCCACCTGCGTCGCGAAAAGAAATGCTATGCGTAGCAAGTAGGAAGATGACGGGAAATAAATGTAGGGTGTTCCATGTGTGTACATACCATCTTCCCCTTGAAGCGGTCAAAGTTGCGGTTTCTCGCGCAGTGTGTTCCACCATCGCCTCGGTTATCCATGTTCCACCTCGACAAGGCTGAAAACTCCTCGTCTGCTCTAAGCCACCTCTTCCTAACCAGCTCCTCCCATGCGTCTCGATGCGGCTCAGCCCAATCAGGGACAACCTGAAAATACAATACTCAACTCCACATAATGCAATGGCAACTTAGCACCAATGTAGAATCTCATGACATTTTACTCACCGACATGTACTCTTTTGGAGTCATCGAGTAGTCGGGATTAGGTTTTTTACTAACAATGTCCTCCTTCTTGACCCTCACGGCCCTTTCAACCCAGAAGTGACTAGCGGCCGTGACCTTTTGGTTGTACCACACCCGCGGTGTCAACTTCACACAGGCCCCAAGCAAAGTCCTGTTCGCGTTCTCCTGTTGCTCCTCATCCACATGATAAAAGCACTTCAATCATGCATAAAAACAATTGTGAGTCATGAGTTAGCACAATGTTTTCATCACTTATGAACGAAATTACATGTTTAAAAACACGAGAAATATGTCTTACCCAAAACTTGGTGATCACAACATCAACAGCTGTTGGAAAGCCCGGGATAATGGTAGCCTGGTAGTCCGCCCAAGTAGTGGCTAGCCTCCTGACGCCCTCGGGGGAAGTGTACCAGCCCGGCCAGAACTTGCTAACCAGAGCTCCACTCATGCTATTAGGAAGGCGGGTCGTGCTCCCGACAGGAAATGTCCAATTGCTGCACAATAATTAAACATTAGTACACATGCCAAATTATTTATCACCAACAAGAAATTACATGTTTAAAATTCTAAATTAGTACACTTACTCATTGCCATATGGAATAATAAGGGATTTCGCCTCCTGGGTCCTAGGCTCAAACCTCTCGTCAGGGACTTTTGATTTCCCACGATTCCACAATTTCTTCCGCGGCCCCTACACCACCAACTCGTGTGTAGGGTCCACCTCCTCCCTAGACTCCACCTCCGCCTCCTCTCTAGACTCCGCCTCCGCCTCCGCCTCCTCTCTAGACGGCCCCTCCCCCTCCTCCGTAAGGAACAACTCAGGAGCCACGTTGCCAGAAGCGGAGGGTGGTGGGTAAAAGTCCATGCCTACTCCCCCGCCACCTCGTCCTCCTCGACCTTGGCCTCAACCTCATCCTCCTCCAGCACTACCAAGATCTGGGTAACGCGGATTGGGAGTTGGTTGTGTCCCACTCCATGTAGCATTTTTCTTGCGTTGTTGCAGGGACTTAAGCAAAGACGACGAGCTAGCCTTGCCACTGCTCATATTGTTCAATCACCTGTCTTGAGTAAGAGAAAATAATTTAGCACAAAGACATCATAAAATATAGACACTAATCGTAAAATGCATTGAAAAAGAATAGAATGCATTGAGAAATAATAGAATGCATTAAGAAAACAAGCAAGCACAAAGACATAATAGAATGCATTGAAAAATAAATACTCACTATCATTCTCATTCTCCTTCTCGTTCTCATTCTCATTCTCATTCTCATTCTCACTATCACTATCTCTTTAGTAGAAAGCTGGAGCCTCATCAAAGGGTGGAGGCTCATCATCTTTTTCATTCTCAGCATGGAACTTCTCGAGCATATTTATGTCATGTAGATCCACCACTGACTCACCTCGAGTATCTGCATTGTTCTCGAGGTCCTCAAGATCGATAGGTTCTAACTGAAAGTGCCCAAAGTCCTCTTGCTCTTGATAGAAAATTCCCTCGTATGTTACAGGGTCAATGTTGTTGTAATCGTCCTCAGAGGGAATCGGTAGGTTACCATGTGGCGATACCTGGAACATGACTTCCCATCCCTTGAGTTCCGCTTTCTGGCATGGGTAGGGCTAATAATAAACTTGGTTGGCCTGGTGAGCCACAACAAAGACGTCGGCTCCGCTGTAGGTGGTTGAAGGCCTAACTTCAACTAACCCAATGGAAGGGGTACTTCTCAGTCCACCCCTTGGGTCGAACCAGTGGCACTTGAACACAACAAGATTGAGTTGTACGTTCGTACGATTGAAGGTTAGCTCGTATACATTCTCTAACCTTCCATAGTAATCAAGGGTATCGGCTCCTCTGGTGAAGACCCCTGTATTTATCGTTTTTGCATTTGGTCGGCCCTTCTGGTGCGTCTCTGTATGGAAGCGAAACCCAGTCACATCATACTTCTCATACTTCATGACGTCACAGTTAAAACACTTGGAAACACATTTCAACTCATCTGACATCTCAACATTGGGATCAGCTCCCTACAAGTACAGTTTAAAGTTGTTGTGTTCATTATATTAGTTACGTAGAATAATAAGGGTAAGAGGAACAGGTTAGAAATTACTTTTTCCATGAACCAAGACACAAAGGTTTTTTATTTCTGGGAGCACCCTCTTTAAGTAGAATGTCCAACTCCAAGGGAGAGGGATCCATCGTTCCCGACCACTGTTCATCCGTGAATTCACTAAGGAGGAGAAAATAAGCATTAGACCGAGACCGAGACCGAGAAGTAAATTATTCACCATTTTACCTTATGAAATCGACCACTTCCTTCATGTTCATAAGCACATAGAGCATTATGCAATCCTTCTCTTCCATCGTCAAGCTGTATTTTAGTCCTTTACCAGCCATGCCACCGGGAAATTGGAATAGTTCGAGCTTGGGGTCATTCTTGGGCTGGTCGACATTGTAACAAGAGACCGGGTTATGCATAGTGGGAACATCATCAGGCTAGTAGGTTGTTGCGGTGTCTGTGATCTCCCGAAGGCATGTTGCCTCAGCTATGCATGCTTCAATCTTGGCTTTGTTTCCAGTTATCTTCCGAATATACTTAAACTCTCTCTCCATACAAAACTGCCAACGAAATTGCACCGGGCCACCCAAGAGTACCTCGTTCGCGAGGTGCACAATGAGATGCACCATCGAAGTAAAGAAGCCTGGCGGAAAGATCATCTCCAAATTGCATAGCAACTCCCGCACTTGAACACACAGCTTCTCAATAACCAGGGGACATACCTGCTTAACATAGAGCGTGCGGAAGAAATGGTTCAACTCCGTAAGCACTCGCCAGACATTCTCGGG
The DNA here is from genome assembly GCA_910589775.1 of Avena eriantha. Classification (NCBI taxonomy): domain Eukaryota; kingdom Viridiplantae; phylum Streptophyta; class Magnoliopsida; order Poales; family Poaceae; genus Avena; species Avena eriantha. The sequence goes on along the minus strand of OU342743.1, from coordinate 342,392,403 downwards.
GAGATACCCTCGAACCATCACCGACATCAGTCGCTCTATCCATATATGATAGTCGTTAGTCTTGAGTCCGGTGACTTGTCCCGTCGAAAGATTGACTCCCTTACTTATATTCGAACAATAACCATTAGGGAACATCACGATGTATTTGAGCCACCTAAATGCCTCCTTCTTTTGGACACTATCAAGGCAGAAGTAGGCATGCGGCTTGAACCAATTCTTTCGACGGCCGGTAGGAGGCTGCATGTGTAATCTCTTCCTATCACAGAGCTTCTCAACATCGACTCTAGCCTTGACATTATCCTTTGACTTCCCAGGAATGTTCAGGACTGTGTGAAAAAGGTACTCCCCGACATTCTTCTCGGTGTGCATCACATCGATGTTATGGGGAAGTTCGAGGTCCTTGTAATACACGAGATTCGTTAAGGCTGCCACATGAGTCCAGTTGTGCGTTACACCATATCCCGCAAATTGATGGCCAGTTCCCGGCGCCGCAGGCATGAGAGCACGTAGCTCGGCATCAACAGCTGCACCATCGAACTTTGGTACCTCTTTTACTTCATGCACAACTTTTCCCTTCTTGAAGTTCTTCCTGTCTTCTCTGAACGGATGCTTTCTTTTGAGGTACTGTCGATTCGTGTCAAACGCAACATACTTGTGACCCGACTTTAGCCGAAGAAACTCAATTCGGTGCATGCACACTGGGCATGGCCACTTACCAGTTGTACACCATCTGCACGTTAGGGCATAGCCGGGCATGTCATGCATGGTATACTACAACGAAACTTTCATCAAGAAGTTTCTCTTCGATGCTCGGTCGTATGTCAACGTCCTGTGTATCCAGGAGTGGTTCAAATCATCCACAATCGGTTGCATGTAGACACTCAAATTCTTCCCTGGGTACTCGGGCCCTGTAATGATAAGCGACATAAACATGGTCTTCCGTTGCATTAATACTCCAGGAGGGAGATTGAGCGGAATAACAAACACCGGCTAGCAGCTGTACGCGGCCATCGACAAACCATATGGGTTGAAGCCATCTGTTGCTATCGCAATTCTGACATCCCGAGCCTCTTCTGCCCACCGAGGGTATTTGTCACGAAGTTCTTCCATGCCTTACCATCAGATGGATGTCCCATCTTGTTCCGTCCGTGCTTGTCCTCGTATCTCTTCCCCTTCTTGTGCCATGTCATCTGTTTGGCAGTATCCTCACTCAAGTAAAGCCGCTGAATTCTTTTTATGAATGGGAGATACCGAAGAATCTTTGTAGCAACATTCGACTGCTTCATGTGACCATATTTTCCCTTTACCTCATCATACCTAGAGGCCCCACAAATGGAGAAGTACTTGTCATTCGCAAACTATTTCCAAAACAGAAGGCAACCTTTTGGACATCAATCTATCTTTTCGTAATCCATGTTGAGCTCGTTCATAAGTCTCTTTGTCTTGTGAAAGGTTTTAGGCAGACAATGCCCTTCGGGCAACATGTTACCACATGTTCTCAGGTTAGCTTCAAAGTGAGCACGGGTGGCGGAGTGCTGGCATTTGTCGGCAAGACATTGAGAGATGGCATCTAGCTGAGAAATCTTTGCACCCTCATACAGAGCCCTCTTACCGCTGCCATCATATCAAGGAAGGCCTTCGCGGTTGGCTCCGGTTCCTCCGGTTCTGGCGGTTCCTCCGGTTCTGGTGGTTCATCCCGTGGAGGTGGTGAATCTGGCTGGTCAGCATCAATGAGATCATCTAGCAAGTTTCTAATCCCATTGTGCTCATTGCCAATGAGCCACTACCGCATAACCTCACCTCAGTCACGTTCGTACCAAGCAAAGTCGACCCGCGTGACATAGTGAGGCATGTACCCAGCTTGCAGAAGGTGTCTATACATCTCATTCTTTCCCTGACGATGACGCTTATTGCAATGAGCGCAGGGACAAAGTGCCTAAATGATTGCCTTCGAACCACGCGCTAACTCATTCACTAACAAATGAGTGTTCCGTGTCCACTCTTCTGTTTTATTAGTCTCACTAAAACGGACACTGTACATCCACCCATTATCAACCATCCTCTTCTGCTTTGTTCGGAACCAAACAACAAATATAGCATTTTGTATCAAACAGGAGATTAAATGCTTCATAGTTTTACGCATGCATCAATCTACATGTCTAATAGGAAAAGAGGGTCCTAACCAGCCACCGGATCCGTAGATTGGGTAAGTTCTCCCTGGCTCTACCCCGATCAAGCAGAATTTCGGTAGCACCTCCCCGCTACTCTCCTGATACACATCTCGACAAAAAGCCGAGAGAATGTGCATCCGGAGAACAACGAGGAGGCACTGCCGAAATCCTATCTCGGATCGAGGTAGAGCTAGGGAGAACCTTACCCAACTACGAATCCACCGACTACCCGATAAAAGCCGTAAGTGTTACGGTTATTAATATGCGAGACCACTAATGCATATTAACCCGCATAACGCTTACGGTTGGGAAGACACCTAGGTAACGCGACTTGACTTGGTGATCTAACACGAAAATAAACCTAGGTACAAGAGAGGCGAACAGATTCTCACCCTCGAAGCGTGATCAAATCGTCGAAGATGATCTGGGACCCTGCCATTGAAACACTCCCCCCGCTCAGCCTCCGCTAACTGCAAAAAAAATGAAAAGATTGTTAAATATCCAACAAATGCCATTATTGTCTCATCAAGAAATAAAGGCACAGATGTCATTATTCTCTAATCTATAATGAGAAACTAATATTTTCAATGAAATGCACATATGTCATTATTGTTTCATCTACAATATATAATAATTACATCTAAAAATTAACACAATACTAACAATACACCTAAATAACTATAACTAAGTACATCTAACAATACACCTAAAATTAACTACACCTAACAATACACCTAAATAACTACACCTAAAATTAACAATACTAACAATATGCAATGGGGGTGCGTGCTCGGTGGAGGGAGACCGGAGCTAGGGGCAGGGAGGGAGGGGCCGGCGCTAGGGGCAGGGAGGGAGGGGCCGGTGCGGCGGTGCTTTGGGGGAGGGGCTGCTGCCTTGGGAAGGGGCCGAGCAGTGGGGGCATCAGGGAGAGGGAGGGACTGCAGGCGGCGGTGCCTAGGGGAGGGAGGGGCTGTTGGCGGCAGTGGATCGCGTGAGGGAGGGGGTGGGGGAAGCGGTGGCTCGGGGGAGGGAGCGGATGGCGCCGGCGGCAGCAACCCCGAGCTCGTGGAGCGGTGGCTAGTGGCATCGGGGTCAGCGGCGGGGTCAGCGGTGTCTCAGGGGAGGAAGGGGACGGCGGTGGTGGCGGCAACCCTGAGCTCGTGGAGCGGAGGCTAGTGGCGGCGGGGTTGGGTACGGGCTCGCGCTCGGGAAGGATGGAGAGATGGATGAGTACGTGGCCGGGTGGGCCGCATCGTAGTTGAATATACGGATAGGGCTACGCCGACGGCAACCGTCGGCATAGCTAGGGTTTTTTTATGGTTAGAGCTATGCCAACGGCCACCGTCGGTGTAGCTTAGATTTTTTTTATTTTGCACGATCTAGTCACTGACTATACAGATAGGGCTACGTCGACGGCAACCCTCGGCCTAGCTAGGCTTTAGAGCTACGCCGACGGCCACCGTCGGCGTAGCTTGACACTTTTTTCTTTTCTATTTTTTTCAATTTCAATCTATTTCATTAAATATATTTACTAATTTCAATACTTTACTAATTTCTTGGGGCACATGCAAATTTCATATGATTCTGACGCTCCGGCGGTCTTCCTCCGGCGAAACCCAAGACAAGGGGCCCCGGATCGTCTACCCCTATAGCTATCTCCGTACGATTGTAGCTCGGTGGACCTCTCTACTTGTTTTGGTTTGTTTAGGACATATGTACATGGAGAGCCAAGGTTGGGCCAACTTTGCCACATTCTAGGCGCCAGTTGTGACACGGCTGGAGTTTCCACGTAGAGATCTAGGATTTTACTAAGTGTTAACACATGTCCGGGAAGGGGGTCACACATGGGGCCTACACATGGAACCTACCAACTTTGCACCTCTCACACACATATGCTAGGGGCACATGCAAGTTTTCATGTGATTCCGACGATGTGGCGGTCTTCCTCCGGCGAAACCCTAGACCGGGGGCCCCAGGTCGTCTTCCCCTATAGCTATCTCCGTACGAGGGTAGCCCGGTGGACCTCTCTACTTGTTTTGGTTTTTTAAGACATATGTACATGGAGAGCCAATGTTGGGCCAAGTTTTCCACATTCTAAGCCCCGGTTGTGACGCGGCTGGAGTTTGCACGTAGAGATCTAGGATTTTACTAAGTGTTAACACATGTCCGGGAAGGGGGTCACACGTGGGGCCTACACATGGAACCTAACAACCTTGCACCACTCTCACACACATATGCTAGGGGCACATGCAAGATTTCATTTGATTCCAACGCTCCGGTGGTCTTCCTCCGGCGAAACCATAGACAGGGAGCCCCGGATCATCTACCCCTATAGATATCTCTGTACGAGGGTAGCCCGGTGGACCTCTCTACTTGTTTCTGTTTGTTTAGGACATATGTACATGGAGAGCCAAGGTTTGGCCAACTTTTCAACATTCTAGGCCCCGGTTGTGACGCGGCTGGAGTTTCCACGTAGAGATCCAGGATTTTACTAAGTGTTCACGCATGCCCGGGAAGGGGGTCACACGTGGGGCCTACACATGGAGCCTACCAACCTTGCACCACTCTCACACACATATTCTAGGGGCACATGCGAGTTTTCATGTGACTCCGACGCTCCGGCGGTCTTCCTCCGACGAAACCCTAGACCGAGGGCCCCAGATTGTGTACCCCTAGAGCTATCTCCGTACGAGGGTAGCCCGGTGGACCTCTCTACTAGTTTTGGTTTGTTTAGGACATATGTACATGGAGAGCCAAGGTTGGGCCAACTTTGCCATATTCTAGGCCTCGGTTGTGACGCGGCTGGAGGTTCCACGTAAAGATCCAGGATTTTACTAAGTGTTAACGCATGTCCGGGAAGGGGGTCACACGTGGGGCCCACACATGGAACCTACCAACCTTGCAGCACTCTTACACACATATGCTAGGGGCACATGAAAGTTTTCATGTGATTCCAATGCTCCGGCGGTCTTCCTCCGGCGAAACCCTAGACCAGGAGCCCTGGATCGTCTACCCCTATAGCTATCTCCATAGGAGGGTAGCCCGGTGGACCTATCTACTTGTTTTGGTTTGTTTAGGACATATGTACATGGAGATCCAAGTTTGGGCAAACTTTGCCACATTCTAGGCCTCGGTTGTGACGCGGCTGGAGTTTCCACGTAGAGATCCAGGATTTTACTAAGTGTTAACGCATGTCCAGGAAGCGGGTCACACGTGGGGCCTACACATGGAACCTACCAACCTTGCACCACTCTAACACACATATTCTAGGGGCACATGCATGTTTTCATGTGATTCCGACGCTCCAGCGGTCTTCCTCCGGCGAAACCCTAGACCGAGGGCCCCGGATCGTCTACCCCTATAGCTATCTCCGTACGAGGGTAGCCCAGTGGACCTGTCTACTTGTTTTGGTTTGTTTAGGACATATCTACATGGAGAGCCAAGGTTGGGCCAACTTTGCCACATTCTAGGCCCCGGTTGTGACGTGGCTGGAGTTTACACGTAGATATCCAGGATTTTACTAAGTGTTATCACATGTCCGGGAAAGGGGTCACACGTGAGGCCTACACATGGAACCTACCAACGTTGCACCACTCTCACACACATATTATAGGGGCACATGCAAGTTTTCATGTGATTCCGACGCTCCGGCGGTCTTCCTCGGGCGAAACCCTAGATCGGGGGCCCCGGATCGTCTACTCCTATAGCTATCTTCGTACGAGGGTAGCCCGGTGGACCTATCTACTTGTTTTGGTTTGTTTAGGACATATGTACATGGAGATCCAAGGTTTGGCCAACTTTGCCACATTCTACGCCCCGGTTGTGACGCGGCTGCAGTTTCCACGTAGAGATCTAGGATTTTACTATGTGTTAACGCATGTCCAGGAAGGGGGTCACACGTGGGGCCTACACATGGAATGTTCCAACCTTGCACCACTGTCACACACATATGCTAGGGGCACATGCAAGTTTTCATGTGATTCCGACGCTCCGGCGGTCTTCCTCCGGTGAAACCCTAGACCGGGGCCCCGGATCGTCTACCCCTATAGCTATCTCCGCACGAGGGTAGCCCGGTGTACCTATCTACTTGTTTTAGTTTTTTTAGGACATATGTACATGGAGAGCCAAGGTTGGGGCAACTTTGCCACATTTTAGGCCCCGGTTGTGACGCGGCTGGAGTTTCCACGTAGAGATCCAGGATTTTACTAAGTGTTAACGCATGTCCGGGAAGGGGGTCACATGTGGGGCCTACACATGGAACCTACCAACCTTGCACCACTCTCACACACATATTATAGGGGCACATGAAAGTTTTCATGTGATTCCAATGCTTCGGCGGTCTTCCTCCGGCGAAACCCTAGACCGGGAGCCCCGGATCGTCTACCCCTATAGCTATCTCCGTACGAGGGTAGCCCGGTGGACCTATCTACTTGTTTTGGTTTTTTTAGGACATATGTACATGGAGATCCAAGGTTGGGCCAACTTTTCCACATTCTAGGCCCCGGTTGTGACGCGGCTGGAGTTTGCACGTAGAGATCCAGGATTTTACTAAGTGTTAACGCATGTCCGGGAAGGGGGTCGCACGTGGGGCCTATACATGGAACCTACGAACCTTGCACCACTCTCACACACATATTCTAGGGGCACATGCAAGTTTTCATTTGATTCCAACGCTCCGACGGTCTTCCTCCGACGAAACCCTAGACCGGGAGCCCCGGATCATCTACCCCTATAGCTATCTCCGTACGAGGGTCGCCTGATGGACCTCTCTACTTGTTTTGGTTTGTTTAGGACATATTTACATGGAGAGCCAAGTTTGGGCCAACTTTGCCACATTCTAGGTCCCGGTTGTGACGCGGCTGGAGATTCCACGTAGAGATCCGGGATTTTACTAAGTGTTCACGCATGTCCGAGAAGGGGGTCACATGTGAGGCCTACACATGGAACCTACCAACCTTGCACCACTCTCACACACATATGCTAGGGGCACATGCAAGTTTTCATGTGATTCCGACGCTCTGGTGGTCTTCCTCCGGCGAAACCCTAGACCGGGGCCCCACATCGTCTACCCCTATAGCTATCTCCGTACGAGGGTAGCCCGGTGGACCTTTCTACTTGTGTTGGTTTGTTTAGGACATATGTACATGGAGGCCAAGTTTGGGCCAACTTTTCCACATTCTAGTCCTCGGCTGTGACGTGGCTGGAGTTTCCACGTAGAGATCCAGGATTTTACTAAGTGTTAACGCATGTCCGGGAAGGGGGTCACACGTGGGGCCTACACATGGAACCTACCAACCTTGCACCACTCTCACACACATATTATAGGGGCACATGAAAGTTTTCATGTGATTCCAATGCTCCGGCGGTCTTCCTCCGGCGAAACCCTAGACCGGGAGCCCCGGATCGTCTACCCCTATAGCTATCTCCGTACGAGGGTAGCCCGGTGGACCTATCTACTTGTTTTGGTTTTTTTAGGACATATGTACATGGAGATCCAAGGTTGGGCCAACGTTTCCACATTCTAGGCCCCGGTTGTGACGCGGCTGGAGTTTCCACGTAGAGATCCAGGATTTTACTAAGTGTTAACGCATGTCCGGGAAGGGGGTCGCACGTGGGGCCTACACATGGAACCTACCAACCTTGCACCACTCTCACACATATTGTAGGGGCACATGCAAGTTTTCATTTGATTCCAACGCTCCGACGGTCTTCCTCCGACGAAACCCTAGACCGGGAGCCCCGGATCATCTACCCCTATAGCTATCTCCGTACGAGGGTCGCCTGATGGACCTCTCTACTTGTCTTGGTTTGTTTAGGAAATATGTACATGGAGAGCCAAGTTTGGGCCAACTTTGCCACATTCTAGGTCCCGGTTGTGATGCTGCTGGAGTTTCCACGTAGAGATCCAGGATTTTACTAAGTGTTCACGCATGTCCGGGATGGGGGTCTCAGGTAGGGCCTACACATGGAACCTACCAACCTTGGACCACTCTCACACACATATGCTAGGGGCACATGCAAGTTTTCATGTGATTTCGATGCTCCGGTGGTCTTCCTCCGGCGAAACCCTAGACCGGGGGACCCCACATCGTCTACCCCTATAGCTATCTCCGTACGAGGGTAGCCCGATGGACCTCTCTACTTGTTTTGGTTTTTTTAGGACATATGTACATGGAGAGCCAAGGTTGGGCCAACTTTTCCACATTCTAGGCCTCGGTTGTGACGCGGCTGGAGTTTCCATGTAGAGATCCAGGATTTTACTAAGTGTTAACGCATGTCCGGGAAGGGGGTCACACGTCGGGCCTACACATGGAACCTACCAACCTTGCACTACTCTCACACACATATGCTAGGGGCACATGCAAGTTTTCATGTGATTCCAACACTATAGCGGTCTTCCTCCGGCGAAACCCTAGACCGGGGGCCCTGGATCGTCTACCCCTATAGCTATCTCCGTACGAGGGTAGCCCTGTGGACCTCTCTACTTGTTTTGGTTTGTTTAGGACATATGTACATGGAGAGCCAAGGTTGGGCCAACTTTGCCACATTCTAGGCCCCGGTTGTGACGCGGCTGGAGTTTGCACGTAGAGATCCATGATTTTACTAAGTGTTAACGCATGTCCGTGAAGGTGGTCACACGTGGGGCCTACACATGGAACCTACCAAACTTGCACCACTCTCACACACATATGCTAGGGGCACATGCAAGTTTTCATGTGATCTCGATGCTCCGACGGTCTTCCTCTGTCGAAACCCTAGACCAGGGGCCCCGGATCGTCTACCCCTATAGCTATCTCCGTACGAGGGTAGCCCGCTGGACCTATCTACTTGTTTTGGTTTGTTTAGGACATATGTACATGGAGAACCAAGGTTGGGCCAACTTTGCCACATTCTAGGCCCCGGTTGTGATGCGGCTGGAGTTTGCACGTAGAGATCCAGGATTTTACTAAGTGTTAACGCATGTCCAGGAAGGGGGTCAGACATGGGGCCTACACATGGAAGCTACCAACCTTGCACCACTATCACACACATATGCTATGGCACATGCAAGTTTTCATTTGATTCCAACGCTCCGGCGGTCTTCCTCTGGCGAAACCCTTGACCGGGTGCCCCGGATCATCTACCCCTATAGCTATCTCCGTAGGAGGGTCGCCCGGTGGACCTCTCTACTTGTTTTGGTTTGTTTAGGACATATGTACATGGAGAGCCAAGGTTGGGCCAACTTTGCCACATTCTAGGCCCCGGTTGTGACGCGGCTGGAGTTTCCACGTAGAGATCCAGGAAGTGTTCACGCATGTCCGAGAAGGGGGTCACACGTGGGGCCTACACATGGAACATACCAACCTTGCACCACTCTTACACACATATGCTAGGGGCACATGCAAATTTTCATGTGATTCCGACGCTCCGGTGGTCTTCCTCTGGCGAAACCCTAGACTGGGGCCCCACATCGTCTACCCCTATAGCTATCTCCATACGAGGGTAGCCCGGTGGACCTCTCTACTTGTTTTGGTTTGTTTAGGACATATGTACATGGAGACCAAGTTTGGGCCAACTTTGCCACATTCTAGTCCTCGGTTGTGACGCGGCTAGAGTTTCCACGTAGAGATCCAGGATTTTACTAAGTGTTAACGCATGTCCGGGAAGGGGGTCACACGTGGGGCCTACACATGGAACCTACCAACCTTGCACCACTCTCACACACATATGCTAGGGGCACATGAAAGTTTTCATGTGATTCCAATGCTCCGGCGGTCTTCCTTCGGCGAAACCCTAAACCGGGAGCCCCGGATCGTCTACCCCTACAGCTATCTCCGTACGAGGGTTGCCCTGTGGACCTATCTACTTGTGTTGGTTTTTTATGACATATGTACATGGAGATCCAAGGTTCGGCCAACTTTTCCACATTCTAGGCCCCGGTTGTGACGCGGCTGGAGTTTCCACGTAGAGATTCAGGATTTTACTAAGTTTTAACGCATGTCCGGGAAGGGGGTCACACGTGGGGCCTACACATGGAACCTACCAACCTTGCACCACTCTCACACACATATGCTAGGGGCACATGCATGTTTTCATGTGATTCCGACGCTCCGGCTATCTTCCTCCGGCGAAACCCTATCCCAGGGGCCCCGGATCATCTACGCCTATAGCTATCTCCGTACGAGGGTAGCCCGGTGGATCTGTCTACTTGTTTTAGTGTGTTTAGGACATATGTACATGGAGATCCAAGTTTGGGCGAACTTTGCAACATTCTAGGCCTCGGTTGTGACGCGGCTGGAGATTCCACGTAGAGATCCGGGATTTTACTAAGTGTTAACGCATGTCCGGGAAAGGGGTCACATGTGGGGCCTACACATGGAACCTACCAACCTTGCACCACTCTCACACACATATTCTAGGGGCACATGCAAGTTTTCATGTGAGTCCAACGCTCCAGCGGTCTTCCTCCGTCAAAACCCTAGACCGGGGGCCCCAGATTGGCTACCCCTATAGCTATCTCCGTACGAGGGTAGCCCGGTGGACCTCTCTACTTTTTTTGGTTTGTTTAGGACATATGTACATGGAGAGCCAAGGTTGGGCCAACTTTGCCACATTCTATGCCTCGGTTGTGACGCGGCTAGAGTTTCCATGTAGAGATCTAGGATTTTACTATGTGTTAACGCAAGTCCGGGAAGGGGGTCACACGTGGGGCCTACACATGGAACCTACCAACCTTGCACCACTCTCACACACATATTCTAGGGGCACATGAAAGTTTTCATGTGATTCCAATGCTCCAGCGGTCTTCCTCCGGCGAAACCCTAGACCGGGAGCCCCGGATCGTCTACCTCTATAGCTATCTCCGTATGAGGGTACCCCGGTGGACCTATCTACTTGTTTTGGTTTGTTTAGGACATATGTACATGTATATCCAAGGTTTGGCCAACTTTGCCACATTCTAGGCCCCGGTTGTGACGCGGCTGCAGTTTCCACGTAGAGATCTAGGATTTTACTATGTGTTAACGCATGTCTAGGAAGGGGGTCACACGTGGGGCCTACACATGGAATGTTCCAACCTTGCACCACTCTCACACACATATGCTAGGGGCACATGCAAGTTTTCATGTGATTCCGACGCTCCGGCGGTCTTCCTCCGGTGAAACCCTAGACCGGGGCCCCGGATCGTCTACCCCTATAGCTATCTCCGTACGAGGGTAGCCCGGTGTACGTATCTACTTGTTTTAGTTTTTTTAGGACATATGTACATGGAGAGCCAAGGTTGGGCCAACTTTGCCACATTCTAGGCCCCGGTTGTGACGCGGCTGGAGTTTCCAGGTAGAGATCCAGGATTTTACTATGTGTTAATGCATGTCCAGGAAGGGGGTCACATGTGGGGCCTACACATGAAACGTTCCAACCTTGCACCACTCTCACACACATATGCTAGGGGCACATGCAAGTTTTCATGTGATTCCGACGCTCCGGCGGTCTTCCTCCGGCGAAACCCTAGACCGGGGCCCCGGGTCGTCTACCCCTATAGCTATCTCTGTACGAGGGTAGCCCGGTGTACCTATCTACTTGTTTTAGTTTTTTTAGTACATATGTACATGGAGAGCCAAGGTTGGGTCAACTTTGCCACATTCTAGGCCCCGGTTGTGACGCGGCTGGAGTTTCCACGTAGAGATCCAGGATTTTACTAAGTGTTAACGCATGTCCGGGAAGGGGGTCGCACGTGGGGCCTACACATGGAACCTACCAACCTTGAACCACTCTCACACACATATTCTAGGGGCACATGCAAGTTTTCATTTGATTCCAACGATCTGACAGTCTTCCTCCGACGAAACCCTAGACCGGGAGCCCCGGATCATCTACCCCTATAGATATCTTCGTACGAGGGTTGCCCAATGGACCTCTCTACTTGTTTTGGTTTGTTTAGGACATATGTACATGGAGAGCCAAGTTTGGGCCAACTTTGTCACATTCTAGGTCCCGGTTGTGACGCGGCTGTAGTTTCCACGTAGAGATCCAGGATTTTACTAAGTGTTCACGCATGTCCGGGAAGGGGGTCACAGGTAGGGCCTACACATGGAACCTACCAACCTTGGACCACTCTCACACACATATGATAGGGGCACATGCAAGTTTTCATGTGATTTCGATGCTCCAGTGGTCTTCCTCCATCGAAACCCTAGACCGGGGGCCCCACATCGTCTACCCCTATAGCTATCTCCGTACGAGGGTAGCCCGATGGACCTCTCTACTTGTTTTGGTTTGTTTAGGACATATGTACATGGAGAGCCAAGGTTGGGCCAAATTTGCCACATTCTAGGCCTCGGTTGTGACGCGGCTGGAGTTTCCAGGTAGAGATCCAGGATATTACTAAGTGTTAACGCATGTCCGGGAAGGGGGTCACACGTGGGGCCTACACATGGAATGTTCCAACCTTGCACCACTCTCACACACATATTCTAGGGGCACATGCAAGTTTTCATGTGATTCCAACGCTCCGGCGGTCTTCCTCCGGTGAAACCCTAGACCGGGAGCCCCGGATCGTCTACCCCTATAGCTATCTCCGTACGAGGGTAGCCCGGTGGACCTATCTACTTGTTTTGGTTTTTTTAGGACATATGTAAATGGAGATCCAAGGTTTGGACAACGTTTCCACATTCTAGGCCCCGGTTGTGACGCTGCTGGAGTTTCCAGGTAGAGATCCAGGATATTACTAAGTGTTAACGCATGTCCGGGAAGGGGGTCACACGTGGGGCCTACACATGGAATGTTCCAACCTTGCACCACTCTCACACACATATTCTAGGGGCACATGCAAGTTTTCATGTGATTCCAACGCTCCGGCGGTCTTCCTCCGGTGAAACCCTAGACCGGGAGCCCCGGATCGTCTACCCCTATAGCTATCTCCGTACGAGGGTAGCCCGGTGGACCTATCTACTTGTTTTGGTTTTTTTAGGACATATGTAAATGGAGATCCAAGGTTGGGACAACTTTTCCACATTCTAGGCCCCGGTTGTGACGCGGCTGGAGTTTCCACGTAGAGATCCAGGATTTTACTAAGTGTTAACGCATGTCCGGGAAGGGGGTCGCACGTGGGGCCTACACATGGAACCTACCAACCTTGGACCACTCTCACACACATATTCTAGGGGCACATGCAAGTTTTCATGTGATTTCGATGCTCCAGTGGTCTTCCTCCGTCGAAACCCTAGACCGGGGGCCCCACATCGTCTACCCCTATAGCTATCTCCGTACGAGGGTAGCCCGATGGACCTCTCTACTTGTTTTGGTTTTCTTAGGACATATGTACATGGAGAGCTAAGGTTGGGCCAACTTTGCCACATTCTAGGCCTCGGTTGTGACGCGGCTGGAGTTTCCAGGTAGAGATCCAGGATTTTACTAAGTGTTAACGCATGTCCGGGAAGGGGGTCACACGTGGGGCCTACACATGGAACCTACCAACCTTGCACCACTCTCACACACATATTCTAGGGGCACATGAAAGTTTTCATGTGATTCCAGTGCTCTGGCTGTCTTCCTCCGGTGAAACCCTAGACCGGGAGCCCCGGATCGTCTACCCCTACAGCTATCTCCGTACGAGGGTTGCCCTGTGGACCTATCTACTTGTTTTGGTTTTTTAGGACATATGTACATTGAGATCCAAGGTTGGGCCAACTTTTCCACATTCTAGGCCCCGGTGGTGACGCGGCTGGAGTTTCCACGTAGAGATCCAGGATTTTACTAAGTGTTAACGCATGTCCAGAAAGGGGGTCACACGTGGGGCCTACACATGGAACCTACCAACCTTGCACCACTATCACACACATATTATAGGGGCACATGAAAGTTTTCATGTGATTCCAATGCTCCGGCGGTGTTCCTCTGGTGAAACCCTAGACCGGGAGCCCCGGATCGTCTACCCCTATAGCTATCTCCGTACGAGGGTAGCCTGGTGGACCTACCTACTTGTTTTGGTTTTTTTAGGACATATGTAAATGGAGATCCAAGGTTGGGCCAACTTTTCCACATTCTAGGCCCCGGTTGTGACGCGGCTGGAGTTTCCACGTAGAGATCCAGGATTTTACTAAGTGTTAACACATGTCCGGGAAGGGGGTCGCACGTGGGGCCTACACATGGAACCTACCAATCTTGCACCACTCTCACACACATATTCTAGGGGCACATGCAAGTTTTCATTTGATTCCAACGCTCCGACGGTCTTCCTCCGACGAAACCCTAGACCGGGAGCCCCGGATCATCTACCCCTATAGGTATCTCCGTACGAGGGTCGCCCGATGGACCTCTCTACTTGTTTTGGTTTGTTTAGGACATATGTACATAGAGAGCCAAGTTTGGGCCAACTTTTCCATATTCTAGGTCCCGGTTGTGACGCGGCTGGAGTTTCCACGTAGAGATCCAGGATTTTACTAAGTGTTCACGCATGTCCGGGAAGGGGGTCACAGGTAGGGCCTACACATGGAACCTACCAACCTTGGACCACTCTCACACACATATTCTAGGGGCAAATACAAGTTTTCATGTGATTTCGACGCTCCCGTGGTCTTCCTCCGGCGAAACCCTAGACCGGGGGCCCCACATCGTCTACCCCTATAGCTATCTCCGTACGAGGGTAGCCCGATGGACCTCTCTACTTGTTTTGGACATATGTACATGGAGAGCCAAGGTTGGGCCAACTTTTCCACATTCTAGGGCCGGGTTGTGACGCGGCTGGAGTTTGCACGTAGAGATCCATGATTTTACTAAGTGGTAACGCATGTCCGTGAAGGTGGTCACACGTGGGGCCTACACATGGAACCTACCAAACTTGCACCACTCTCACACACATATGCTAGGGGCACATGCAAGTTTTCATGTGATTTCGATGCTCCGACGGTCTTCCTCTGTCGAAACCCTAGACCAGAGGCCCTGGATCATCTACCCCTATAGCTATCTCCGTACGAGGGTAGCCCGCTGGACCTATCTACTTGTTTTGGTTTGTTTAGGACATATGTACATGGAGATCCAAGGTTGGGCCAACTTTGCCACATTCTAGGCACCGGTTGTGATGCGGCTGGAGTTTGCACGTAGAGATCCAGGATTTTACTAAGTGGTAACGCATGTCCAGGAAGGGGGTCAGACATGGGGCCTACACATGGAAGCTACCAACCTTGCACCACTCTCACACACATATGCTATGGCACATGCAAGTTTTCATTTGATTCCAACGCTCCGGCGGTCTTCCTCCGGCGAAACCCTAGACCGGGAGCCTCGGATCATCTACCCCTATAGCTATCTCCATACGAGGGTCGGCCGGTGGACCTCTCTACTTGTTTTGGTTTGTTTAGGACATATGTACATGGAGAGCCAAGGTTGGGCCAACTTTGCCACATTCTAGGCCCCGGTTGTGACGCGGCTGGAGTTTCCACGTAGAGATCCAGAATTTTAATAAGTGTTCACGCATGTCCGGGAAGGGGGTCACACGTGGGGCCTACACATGGAACATACCAACCTTGCAACACTCTCACACACATATGCTAGGGGCACATGCAAGGTTTCATGTGATTCCGACGCTCCGGTGGTCTTCCTCCGGCGAAACCCTAGACCGGGGCCCCACATCGTCTACCCCTATAGCTATCTCCGTACGAGGGTAGCCCGGTGGAACTCTCTACTTGTTTTGGTTTGTTTAGGACATATGTACACGGAGACCAAGTTTGGGCCAACTTTGCCACATTCTAGTCCTCGGTTGTGACGCGGCTGGAGTTTCCACGTAGAGATCCAGGATTTTACTAAGTGTTAACGCATGTCCGGGAAGGGGGTCACACGTGGGGCCTACACATGGAACCTACCAACCTTGCACCACTCTCACACACATATTCTAGGGGCACATGAAAGTTTTCATGTGATTCCAATGCTCCGGCGGTCTTCCTCCGGAGAAACACTAGACCGGGAGCCCCGGATCGTCTACCCCTACAGCTATCTCCGTACGAGGGTTGCCCGGTGGACTTATCTACTTGTTTTGGTTTTTTTAGGACATATGTACATGGAGATCCAAGGTTGGGCCAACTTTTCCACATTCTAGGCCCCGGTTGTCACGCGGCGGGAGTTTCCACGTAGAGATTCAGGATTTTACTAAGTGTTAACGCATGTCCGGGAAGGGGGTCACACGTGGGTCCTACACATGGAACCTACCAACCTTGCACCACTCTCACACACATATTCTAGGGGCACATGCAAGTTTTCATTTGATTCCAACGCTCCGATGGTCTTCCTCCGACGAAACCCTAGACCGGGAGCCCCGGATCATCTACCCCTATAGCTATGTTCGTACGAGGGTAGATGTCAACACCCGGATTTTTAATCCCAGATGCCCGTTATGCCATACCTCGCAATCCCAGGATTACCATTTTTGCGAGACATAACGGATTGGATATCACAGTACATCATCCATTACAAACCATACATAATGTCTTACACAAATAAGGATCTCATGATCCAGTCTTAAAACAACAAGCAGCGGAAATAAACATAAGCGTAGCGGTGGGGTCCATCTTCAGGGGCACAGGCAATGCTGATGAAGGCAGATGGTCCTAGTTATCATAGTCGTCCTGTTGGCCATCATCTTGATAGTGTCCTTCATAGTCTGGCCATGATAATAGCCAGGGACAAAAGCCATGAGTACTATTTAAGTACTCTTTAAGTACTCGCAAACTACCACTAACAAGTTTTATGAATCTAGATTAAATTGCTAACTCTATGTTTAACTATAAAGTTAAGTTTGAAACCTAAGCTAAGCTCTGAAGCAAAGAAAGATAAAGTAAAACTCTAGAATCACTTATGTTGGGAAAAACTATTGTCATAAACACAACCCTGTTTTTGTCAAGTCAAGATTCATCATTCTTTTTAAAGTATTTTGAAAGCATTTGACAACGAAACAGTATGGCCACTCCAACTGTCCATAACCGCGAACGCGGCTATTCGAATAGTTTGACACTCTGTAGAGGTGGTACACTTTCACCACAAGATTCGATACATCTGTCAGGGATAACCCTGAATCATCATACTTAGTATGCAGATAATCAAACATAACCTTCCCTTTACACACCCTAGTATAAGCACCTCTCCTATGAGTATGGCCTCCCAACCATGACCATCAGTCATCTTGGGCACTTTATAGGTGGACAACATTGAGTGGTAGCCTCAGCTCAGACCTCTCCTGTGAGGGAACTAATACTAATGCATATAAATTTCCAGCTAAGCCTTACCCAATTCAGGTAATGTGGTTGTACGGTAAATTTGGAATGGTATCGCATCCGAATCCAACCATCGGTTTTATAAAAGAGTTAAGGCTCAGGCCTCAACATTTTCATCAACATCAATCCTTTGTGTTTCTCAACAGATGTCAAAACATCTCAATAGAATGGCTCATCATTCCAAGGTTTTCATAATCATTTTCACCAAGTGTTCCCATCTAAAGTGACTCAAGTTTTTTATTCTACTCTAAACTACTAAGTTAAGAGTGTTCACTAAGGTGGAAAAGATGGGTTCAATCTCATGCCATAGAATGAACATCTAAAGGGTTCTAAATAGGTCAAGTTTTATACTTTTTATGCTACCTTCAAACTAAGTAAAGAACTTTGTATAACCTAAGAGGGGTAAAACTTGTAACTAAGACTTGGGGTACTAATAGTTAAAAGGGAGTGTGATCAAAGCATGATTAAGGCATCTTTGCGAAACCATCTAGTTTGATTCTAATTTGCTAAGCACTAAACTTGGAAGTGTTAGCTTGCACTGTTAATGGTGGCTTACACTTAAAAGTGCTAGCTTGCTAATAGTAGCTTGCCTTGGTTGGTGCAGTGGTTGAAGTTTTCTTCTTCTTCTTCTTCTTGGTAGAACTCCTCAACCTCGAAAGCTTGGTCGGTACTATCGTCTATAAATACATACGGAGTGGACAATCACCAAACAATACTTAACTAATCTAAGTAGCATTCTAAGACACACATTTGATGATCTATTATCATCACAAACATCACAAGTTTAATTCCATAGTTTCATCCCTTTTATTTTAGAAAAGTAATTTCTACTCATTGAAAAACTTAACTAAAATTTAATATTCACCACCAAAATATGGGATCATGTGGACGCATGTCCTCACCACATATTCTAACATGTGGGAATGAGATTTAAAGGTTGGATCAACATTACTTTGGTTTAAGTTCATTATTTAATGATTTAAACTGACTAGAAATGCCTATATAGCATTATTTTGGTACTAGTCCAAAGTCACTGCATGTAAACCTTAATATTATTACATATTTAGATAGATATAATGAAATTTTATTTTTGAGAGTTGGAATCAACTTAAAAGCTAACTTGGTTGATTTTATAAAAATGTTGCAAGTTGCAAATGCTTCTGTCTTCTTATTTTTATTAGGAGCGATCTATAACTCTAATTGAATTAAATCCAACGGGATTGGATAGATCATCTTACTACCTTTTAGGCCAAATTAGTTTCATGCTATTTGGATTTGTAAAACTCCCAGAATTGATTTTTAAAATAGTGGACAGAAACTAGATTTAACTAAAAAGAAAAATCCAGATTTGAATGTGTGGGCTAGCGCGGGAAACGACTTGGGCCGACCCAGTGGCGCTCCGCGGCGCGGGGCTCAGCTGACAGGGGAGTCCCGCTTGTCAGTGGCACTTAACACGCGAAACGGTACGTGCGCTGTGGGCCGTAGGATTAGAGGGCAGATCTACGGTTCAAGTTCGTCGTCGACGACGACCAGGTCGCCGGCGAGCTCGAACCCTAGCGGCTTGGTGGGGGTCTGCTAGGGGCGTACCAGGGCTCCAGCGGGGTCGGCGAGGCGGGCAAACAAAGTTGAAGATGACGACGAGGCGAGGCGCGGTTGCGGCGAAGCTTGGGGTGGTCGCAATCAACGGCACCCTTCTCCTCCTGCCGCGGCTACTCTGGCTCCAATTCCGGCGAGGCAGAGCTCGCGTTGCTCCGGCTAGAGGTGGGTGAGGTTCAGAGAGGTGAGGGGAGTGGAATTGTGTGGAGAAGAGAGGCTAGGGAGGGCTCCTTTTATAGGCCCGACGGTGAGACCGAGCGGGATGGGCATGCGACGGTGGCGACATGGCTACGGCGGGGTAGAGGCATGGCTGCGAGTGGCGATCGACGTGTGGTCCCCTGGCGGTGCTCTAGGCATTGAATGCCGCCATAGGGGCGGTGGCACGCGGTCTGGGCGAGGTGGCGCTCTGCGCGGCAGAGGCGACGGTGTCCATGGCGAGCGGTGACTGTGAGGCGTTGGGCGGCCAGCGGGGGTGTCTGGGGTGTTCTCTAGGTAGAGGTGGAGCGGCGGGCGCGTTCTATGTCCAAGAGGTGGTCTGGGCGAGCGGGGACTGAGCACGCTCTACGGGCGGCACTGGCATGGTGCGTTGGCACTGGGCGCAGTTTGTCCTCGGTGGTCCACGGCACTCCTGGGCTCGGGCAAGGGACAGGGGGTGGCGGTGAGCTCCTGGCTACCTCCTAGACATGGCGAGGGAAGAGGGAGTGGTCTGCTGCGGCGAGGCAAGGTTTGGTCGGCAAGGCATGGCTCGGCATGGCATGGCCTGGGGGCTAGGGACAAGAGAGAGGGGTGTTAAGGGCCTAGTTAGACTAGGAGGGGACAGAGGAGATAAATGGGGATCAAATGGGGGCAAAACCCTGTTCAAAACAGTGAGCTATGATTTAGGTTTAAACCTGCCCGCCAAGTGTTTGATTAAATGGCAGCATGAAAGAAAGTTTTGAATTTTGGTTTCAAACTTTTTGAGTAATCTCCACTAGTGCTAGGTAGTCTCTGGTTGCAAGGGTTTTGAAAGTGGAGCTCAAAAAGATGGGTTTTGAAATAGGGGTGATCTATGCATATGCATTAGATTCAATTTTTAAATTCAATTTAAAATAAGTAACATAATGTTTTTAGCAGATCCAAAGGTGGGCCTTGGTACCTCATTATGTTTACTACCAAGGGGTGCAAAGATCAAGAATGGTTTCTGTTAAGAAATGAGTGCTAGGAATAGCCAAAGTAGGCATGAGAGTGAAATTGGCCAAAATGACCATTCCTCCTTTTTAATTCTTTTTGATTTGATTTTCTTTAGGAAAAGTTTGGGAAATGATATAGATGATGTTTAAATCACCTAAGAAACATTATACCAGCATTGGATCACTCAATCATGGAAATTCAAACAACTCCTATTTTAAATGCACTCTTGTATGAATGCTTTCATTTTAAATTTGGAAAAGTTTTTGTTAGCCCCATTTTTGATTGATCTCATCTTGATAAGATTGGATTGAAGTTTTGGGATGTTATAGTAGCCCAGTGGAACTCTCTACTTGTTTTGGTTTGTTTAGGACATATGTACATGGAGAGCCAAAGTTCGGCCAACTTTTCCACATTCTAGGCCCTGGTTGTGACGCAGCTGGAGCTTCCATGAAGAGATCCAGGATTTTACTAAGTGTTAACGCATGTTTGGGAAGGGGGTCACACGTGGGGCCTACACATGGACCCTACCAACCTGACACCACTCTCACACACATATGCTAGGGGCACATGCAAGTTTTCATGTGATTCCGACGCTCCGGCGGTCTTCCTTTGTCGAAGCCCTAGACCGAGGGCCCCGGATCGTCTACCCCTATAGCTATCTCCGTACGAGGCTAGACCGGTGGACCTCTCTACTTTTTTTGGTTTGTTTAGGACATATGTACATGGAGAGCCAAGGTTGCGCCAACTTTGCCACATTCTAGGCCCCGGTTGTGACGAGGCGGGACTTTCCACGTACAGATCCAGGATTTTACTAAGTGTTAACGCATGTCCGGGAAGGGGGTCACACGTGGGGCCTACACATGGAACCTACCAACCTTGCACCACTCTCACACACATATGCTAGGGCACATGCAAGTTTTCATGTGATTCTGACGCTCCGGCGGTCTTCCTCCGGCGAAACCCTGGACCGGGGGCCCCGGATCGTCTACCCCTATAGCTATCTCCGTCCGAGGGTAGCCCGTTGGACCTCTCTACTTGTTTTGGTTTTTTCAGGACATATGTACATGGAGAGCCAAGGTTCGGCCAACACTGCCACATTCTAGGCCCCGGTTGTGACGCGGTTGGAGTTTCCACGTAGAGATCTAGGATTTTACTAAGTGTTAACGCATGTTCAGGAAGGGGGTCACACGTGGGGCCTACACATGGAACCTACCAACCTTGCACCACTCTCACACACATCTTCTAGGGGCAGATGCAAGTTTTGATGTGATTCCGACGCTCCGGCGGTCTTCCTTTTTCGAAACCCTAGACCGAGGGCCCTGGATCGTCTACCCCTATAGCTATCTCCGTACGAGGGTAGCCCGGTGGACCTCTCTACTTGCTTTGGTTTGTTTAGGACATATGTACATGGAGAGCCAAGGATGGGCCAACTTTTCCACATTCTAGGCCCCGGTTGTGACGAGGCGGGAGTTTCCACAAACAGATCCATGATTTTACTAACTGTTAACGCATGTCCGGGAAGGGGGTCACACGTAGGGCCTACACATGGAACCTACCAACCTTGCACCACTCTCACACACATATGCTAGGGGCACATGCAAGTTTTCATGTGATTCTGACGCTCCGGCGGTCTTCCTCCGGCGAAACCCTAGACCAGGGTCCCCGGATCGTCACCCCTATAGCTATCTCCATACAAGGGTAGCCCGGTGGACCTCTCTACTTGTTTTGGTTTTTTTAGGACATATGTACATGGAGAGCCAAGGTTGGGCCAACTTTGCCACATTCTCGGCCCCGGTTGTGACGAGGCAGGAGTTTCCAGGTATAGATACATGATTTTACTAAGTGTTAACGCATGTCCGGGAACGGGGTCACACGTGGGGCCTACACATGGAACCTACCAACCTTCCACAACTCTCACACACATATTATAGGGGTACATGAAAGTTTTCATGTGATTCCGATGCTCCGGCGGTCTTCCTCTGGCGAAACCCTAGACCGAGGGCCTGGGATCATCTACCCCTATAGCTATCTCCGTACGAGGGTAGCTTGGTGGAACTCTCTACTTGTTTTGTTTTTTTAGGACATATGTACATGTAGAGCCAAGGTTGGGCCAACTTTGCCATATTCTAGGCCCCGGTTGTGACGCGGCTGGAGTTTCCACGTAGAGATCCAGGATTTTACTAAGTGTTAACGCATGTTCGGGAAGGGGGTCACACGTGGGGCCTACACGTGGAACCTACCAACCTTGCACCAATCTCACACACATCTTATAGGGGCACATGCAAGTTTTGATGTGATTCCGACGCTCCGGCGGTCTTCCTTTGTCGAAACCCTCGACCGAGGGCCCCGGATCGTCTACCCCTATAGCTATCTCCGTACGAGGGTAGCCCGGTGGCCCTCTCAACTTTTTTTGGTTTGTTTAGGACATATGTAGATGGAGAGCCAAGGTTGGGCCAACTTTGCCACATTATAGGCCCCGATTGTGACGAGGCGGGAGTTTCCACGTACAGATCCAGGATTTTACTAAGTGTTAACGCATGTCCAGGAAGGGGGTCACACTTGGGGCCTACACATGGAACCTACCAACCTTGCACCACTCTCACACACATATGCTAAGCGCACATGTAAGTTTTCATGTGATTCCGACGCTCTGGCGGTCTTCCTCCGGCGAAACCCTAGACCGGGGGCCCTGGATCGTTTACCTCTATAGCTATCTCTGTACGAGGGTAGCCCAGTGGACCTCTCTACTTTTTTGTTTTGTTTGGGATATATGTTCATGGAAAGCCAATGTTGGGCCAACTTTGCCACATTCTAGGCCCCGGTTGTAACGCGGCGGGAGTTTCCACTTAGAGATCCAGGATTATACTAAGTGTTAACGCATGTCCGGGAAGGGGGTCACACGTGGGGCCTACCCATGGAACCTACCAACCTTGCACCACTCTCACACACATATGCTTGGGGCACATGCAAGTTTTAATGCGATTCCGACGCTCCGGCGGTCTTCCTCCGGCGAAACCCCAGACCGGGGGCCCCGGATCGTCTATCCCTATAGCTATCTCCGTACGAAGGTAGCCTGGTGGACCTCTCTACTTTTTTGGTTTGTTTAGGATATATGTACATGGAGAGCCAAGGTTGGGCCAACTTTGCCACATTATAGGCCCCGGTTGTGACGTGGCTGGAGTTTCCACATAGAGATCCAGGATAATACTAAGTGTTAACGCAAGTTCAGGAAGGGGGTCACATGTGGGGCGTACACATGGAACCTACAAACCTTACACCACTCTCACACACATGTGCTAGGGGCACATGCAAGTTTTCATGTGATTCCAACGCTCCGGCGGTCTTCCTCCGGCGAAACCCTAGACCGGGGGCCCCAGATCGTCTACCCCTATAGCTATCTCCGTACGAGGGTAACCCGGCGGACCTCTCTACTTGTTTTGGTTTGTTTAGGACATATGTACATGGGGAGCCAAGGTTGGGCCAACTTTGCCACATTCTAGGCCCCGGTTGTGACGAGGCGGGAGTTTCCATGTACAGATCCAGGATTTTACTAAGTGTTAACGCATGTCCAGGAAGGGGGTCACACGTGGGGCCTACACATGGAACCTACCAACCTTGCACCACTCTCACACACATATGCTAAGCGCACATGTAAGTTTTCATGTGATTCCGACGCTCTGGCGGTCTTCCTCCGGCGAAACCCTAGACCGGGGGCCCTGGATCGTTTACCCCTATAGCTATCTCTGTACGAGGGTAGCCCAGTGGACCTCTCTACTTTTTTGTTTTGTTTGGGATATATGTACATGGAAAGACAATGTTGGGCCAACTTTGCCACATTCTAGGCCCCGGTTGTAACGCGGCGGGAGTTTCCACTTAGAGATCCAGGACTATACTAAGTTTTAACGCATGTCCGGGAAGGGGGTCACACGTGGGGCCTACACATGGAACCTACCAACCTTGCACCACTCTCACACACATATGCTTGGGGCATAGGCAAGTTTTAATGTGATTCCGACGCTCCGGCGGTCTTCCTCCGGCGAAACCCTAGACCGGGGGCCCCGGATCGTCTATCCCTATAGCTATCTCCGTACGAAGGTAGCCCGGTGGACCTCTCTACTTTTTTGGTTTGTTTAGGATATATGTACATGGAGAGCCAAGGTTGGGCCAACTTTGCCACATTATAGGCCCCGGTTGTGACGTGGCTGGAGTTTCCACGTAGAGATCCAGGATAATACTAAGTGTTAACGCATGTTCAGGAAGGGGGTCACACGTGGGGCCTACACATGGAACCTACCAACCTTACACCACTCTCACACACATGTGCTAGCGGCACATGCAAGTTTTCATGTGATTCCAACGCTCCGGTGATCTTCCTCCGGCGAAGTCTATCCCTATAGCTATCGCCGTACGAGGGCTGCCCGGTGGACCTCTGTACTTTTTTGGTTTGTTTGGGACATATGTACATTGAAAGCCAGTGTTGGGCCAACTTTGCCACATTCTAGGCCCCGGTTGTGACGCGGCGGGAGTTTCCACGTAGAGATCTAGGATTTTACTAAGTGTTAACGCATGTCCGGGAAGGGGGTCACACGTGGGGCCTACACATGGAACCTACCAACCTTGCACCACTCTCACACACATATGCTTGGGGCACATGCAAGTTTCCATGTGATTCCGACGCTCCGGCGGTCTTCCTCCGGCGAAACACTAGACCGGGGGCCCCGGATCGTCTACCCCTATAGCTATCTCCATACGAGGGTAGCCCCGTGGACCTCTCTACTTGTTTTGGTTTTTTAGGACATATGTACATGGAGAGTCAAGGTTGGGCCAACTTTGCTACATTCTAGGCCCCGGTTGTGACGTGGCTGGAGTTTCCACGTAGTGATCCAGGATTTTACTAAGTGTTAACGCATGTTCGGGAAGGGGGTCACACGTGGGGCCTACACATGGAACCTACCAACCTTACACGACTCTCACACACATATACTAGGGGCACATGCAAGTTTTCATGTGGTTCCGACGCTCCGGCGGTCTTCCTTTGTCGAAACCCTAGAACGGGGGCCCCGGATCGTCTACCCCTATAGCTATCTCCGTACGAGGGTAGCACGGTGGACCTCTCTACTTTTTTTGGTTTGTTTAGGACATATGTACATTAAGAGCCAAGGTTGGGCCAACTTTGCACATTCTAGGCCCCGGTTGTAACGCGGCGGGAGTTTCCACGTAGAGATCGAGGATTTTACTAATTGTTAACGCATGTCCGGGAAGGGGGTCACACGTGGGGCCTACACATGGAACCTACCAACCTTGCACCACTCTCACACACATATGCTTGGGGCACATGCAAGTTTTCATGTGATTCCAAAGCTCCGGTGATCTTCCTCCGGCGAAACCCTAGACCGGGGGCCCCGGATCGTCTACCCCTATAGCTATCTCCGTACGAGGGTAGCCCGGTGGACCTCTCTACCTGTTTTGGTTTGTTTAGGATATATGTACATGGAGAGCCAAGGTTGGGCTAACTTTGCCACATTCTAGGCCCCGGTTGTGACGCGGCTGGAGTTTACACGTAGAGATCCAGGCTTTTACTAAGTGTTAACGCATGTTCGGGAAGGGGGTCACACGTGGGACCTACACATGGAACCTACCAACCTTACACAACTCTCACACACATATAATAAGGGCACATGCAAGTTTTCATGTGATTCCGATGCTCCGGCGGTCTTCGTTTGTCGAAACCCTAGACCGAGGGCCCCGGGTCGTCTACCCCTATAGCTATCTCCGTACGAGGGTAGCCCGGTGGACCTCTCTACTTGTTTTGGTTGTTTGAGGACATATGTACATTGAGAGCCAAGGTTGGGCCAACTTTGCCACATTCTAGGCCCCGGTTGTGACACGGCGGGAGTTTCCACATAGAGATCTAGGATTTTACTAAGTGTTAATGCAAGTCCGGGAAGGGGGTCACACGTGGGGCCTACACATGGAACCTACCAACCTTGCACCACTCTCACACACATATGCTAGGCGCACATGCAAGTTTTCATGTGATTCCGACGCTCCGACTGTCTTCCTCCGGCGAAACGCTAGACCAGGGGACCCGGATCGTCTACCCCTATTGCTATCTCCGTACGATGGTAACCTGGTGGACCCCTCTAATTGTTTTGGTTTGTTTAGGACATATGTATATGGATAGCCAAGGTTGGGCCAACTTTTCCACATTCTAGGCCCCGGTTGTGACGCTGCTGGAGTTTCCACGTAGAGATCCAGGATTTTACTAAGTGTTAACGCATGTCTGGGAAGGGGGTCGCACGTGGGGCTACACATGGAACCTACCAACCTTGCACCACTCTCACACACATATGCTATGGGCACATGCAAGTTTTCATGTCATTCCGACGTTCTGGCGGTCTTCCTCCGGCGAAACCCTAGCCCGGGGGCCCCGAATCGTCTACCCCTATAGCTATCTCCGTACGAGGGTTGCACGGTGGACCTCTCTACTTGTTTTGGTTTGTATAGTAAATATGTACATGGAGAGCCAAGGTTGGGCCAACTTTGCCACATTCTTGGCGTTGTGACGCTGCTGGAGTTTCCACGTAGAGATCCAGGATTTTACTAAGTGTTAACGCATGTCCGGGAAGGGTGTCACACGTGGAGCCTACACATGGAACCTACCAACCTTGCACCACTCTCACACACATATGCTATGGGCACATGCAAGTTTTCATGTCATTTCGACGCTCTGGCGGTCTTCCTCCGGCGA
This sequence comes from Avena eriantha, assembly GCA_910589775.1. Taxonomy (NCBI): domain Eukaryota; kingdom Viridiplantae; phylum Streptophyta; class Magnoliopsida; order Poales; family Poaceae; genus Avena; species Avena eriantha. The sequence continues at coordinate 342,365,473 of OU342743.1, read as the reverse complement.
AACCCTAGACCGGGGGCCCCGAATCGTCTACCCCTATAGCTATCTCCGTACGAGGGTTGCCCGGTGGACCTCTCTACTTGTTTTGGTTTGTTTAGGAAATATGTACATGGAGAGCCAAGGTTGGGCCAACTTTGCCACATTCTAGGCCCCCGTTGTGACGCGGCGGGAGTTTCCACATATAGATCCAGGATTTTACTAAGTGTTAACGCATGTCCGGGAAGAGGGTCACATGTGGGACCTACACATGGAACCTACCAACCTTGCACCACTCTCACACACATATGCTAGGGGCACATGCAAGTTTTCATTTGATTCAGACCCTCTGACGGTCTTCCTCCAGCGAAACCCTAGACCGGGGGCCCCGGATCATCTACCCCTATAGCTATCTCCATACGAGGGTAGCCCGGTGGACCTCTCTACTTGTTTTGGTTTTTGAAGACATATTTACATAGAGGGCCAAGGTTGGGCCAACTTTTCCACATTCTAGGCCCCGTTGTGACGTGGCTGGAGTTTCCACGTAGAGATCTAGGATTTACTAAGTGTTAACGCATGTCCGGGAAGGGGGTCACACGTGGGGCCTACACATGGAACCTACCAACCCTACACCACTCTCACACACATATGCTAGGGGCACATGCAAGTTTTCATGTGATTCCGACGCCCCGGCGTTCTTCCTCCGGCGAAACCCTAGACCTGGGACCCCGGGTCGTCTTCCCATATAGCTATCTCCGGACCAGGGTAGCCCGTTGGACCTCTCTACTCTTTTTGGTTTGTTTAGGACATATGTACATGGAGAGCCAAGGTTGGGCCAACTTTGCCACATTCTAGGCCCCGGTTGGGATGAGGCGGGAGTTTCAACGTACAGATCCACGATTTTACTAAGTGTTAACGCATGTCCGGGAAGGGGGTCACACGTGGGGCCAACACGTAGAACCTACGAACCTTGCACCACTCTCACACACATATTCTAGGTGCACATGTAAGTTTTCATGTGATTCTGACGTTCCGGCGGTCTTCCTCTGGCGAAACCCTAGACCGGGGGCCCCAGATCGTCTACCCCTATAGCTATCTCCGTACGAGGGTAGCCCGGTGGACCTATCTACCTGTTTTTGTTTGTTTAGGACATATGTACATGGAGAGACAAGTTTGGGCCAACTTTGCCACATTCTAGGCCCCGGTTGTGATGTGACGGGAGTTTCCACATATAGATCTAGGATTTTACTAAGTGTTAACGCATGTCCGGGAAGGGTGTCACACGTGGGGCCTACACATGGAACCTACCAACCTTGCACCACTCTCACACACATATGCTAGGGGCACATGCAAGTTTTCATGTGATTCAGACCCTCTGACGGTCTTCCTCCGGTGAAACCCTAGACGGGGGGCCCCGGATCATCTACCCCTATAGCTATCTCCATACGAGGGTAGCCCGGTGGACCTCTCTACTTGTTTTGGTTTTTGAGGACATATTTACATAGAGGGCCAAGGTTGGGCCAACTTTTCCACATTCTAGGCCCCGTTGTGACGTGGCTGGAGTTTCCACGTAGAGATCCAGGATTTTACTAAGTGTTAACGCATGTCCGGGAAGGGAGTCACACGTGGGGCCTACACATGGAACCTACCAACCCTACACCACTCTCACACACATATGCTAGGGGCACATGCAAGTTTTCATGTGATTCCGACGCTCCGGCGTTCTTCCTCCGGCGAAACCCTAGACCTGGGACCCCGGATCGTCTTCCCCTATAGCTATCTCCGGACGAGGGTAGCCCGTTGGATCTCTCTACTCTTTTTGGTTTGTTTAGGACATATGTACATGGAGAGACAAGGTTGGGCCAACTTTGCCACATTCTAGGCCCCGGTTGGGATGAGGCGGGAGTTTCCACGTACAGATCCACGATTTTACTAAGTGTTAACGCATGTCCGGGAAGGGGGTCACACGTGGGGCCAACACGTAGAACCTACAAACCTTGCACCACTCTCACACACATATGCTAGGTGCACATGTAAGTTTTCATGTGATTCTGACGTTCCGGCGGTCTTCCTCTGGCGAAACCCTAGACCGGGGGCCCCAGATTGTCTACCCCTATAGCTATCGCCGTACGAGGGTAGCCCGGTGGACCTATCTACTTGTTTTTGTTTGTTTAGGACATATGTACATGGAGAGACAAGTTTGGGCCAACTTTGCCACATTCTAGGCCCCGGTTGTGACGTGGCCGGAGTTTCCACATATAGATCTAGGATTTTGCTAAGTGTTAACGCATGTCCGGGAAGGGGGTCAATGTGGGACCTACACATGGAACCTACCAACCTTGCACCACTCTCACACACATATGCTAGGGGCACATGCAAGTTTTCATGTGATTCCGACCCTCCGACGGTCTTCCTCCGCAGAAACCCTAGACCAGGGGCCACGGATCATCTACCCCTATAGCTATCTCCATACGAGGGTAGCACGGTGGACCTCTCTTCTTGTTTTGGTTCTTTTAGGACATATGTACATGCATGGCCAAGGTTGGGCCCACTTCTCCACATTCTAGGCCCCGGTTGTGACGCGGCTGGATTTTCCACGTAGAGATCCAGGATTTTACTAAGTGTTAACGCATGTCTGGGAAGGGGGTCACACGTGGGGCCTACACATGGAACCTACCAACCTTGCACCACTCTCAAACACATATGCTAGGGGCACATGCAAGTTATCATGTGATTCCGACGCTCCGGCGATCTTCCTCCGGCGAAACCCTAGACCGGGGACCCCAGATCGTCTACCCCTATAGCTATCTACTGTACGAGGGTAGCCCGGTGGAACTATCAACTTTTTTTGGGTTGTTTAGGACATTTGTACATGGAGAGCCAAGGTTGGGCCAACTTTGCCACATTCTAGGCCCCGTTTGTGAGGCGGCTTGAGTTTCCACGTAGAGATCCATGATTTTACTAAGTGATAACGCATGTTCGGGAATGGGGTCACACGTGGGGCCTACACATGGAACCTACCAACCTTGAACCACTCTCACACATATATGCTTGGGGCACATGCAAGTTTTAATGTGATTTCGACGCTCCGGCGGTCTTCCTCCGCCGAAACCCTAGACCGGAGGCCCCGGATCGTCTACCCCTATAGCTATCTCCGTACGAGGGTAGCCCGGTCGATCTCTCTACTTGTTTTGGTTTTTTTAGGTCATATGTACATGGAGAGCCAAGGTTGGGCCACCTTTGCCACATTCTAGGCCCCGGTTGTGACGCGGCTGGAGTTTCCACGTAGAGATCCAGGATTTTACTAAGTGTTAACGCATGTTCGGGAAGGGGGTCACACGTGGGGCCTACACATGGAACCTACAAACCTTACACGACTCTCACACACATATACTAGGGGCACATGCAAGTTTTCATGTGATTCCGATGCTCCGGCGGTCTTCCTTTGTTGAAACCCTAGAACGGGGGCCCCGGATCGTCTACCCCTATAGCTATCTCCGTACGAGGGGAGCCCGGTGGACCTCTCTACTTTTTTGGTTTGTTTAGGACATATGTACATTGAGAGCCAAGGTTGGGCCAACTTTGCCACATTCTAGGCCCCGGTTGTGACGCGGCGGGAGTTTCCACATAGAGATCTAGGATTTTACTAAGTGTTAACACATGTCCGGGAAGGGGGTCACACGTGGGGCATACACATGGATCCTACCAACCATGCACCACTCTCACACACATATGCTAGGCGCACATGCAAGTTTTCATGTGATTCCGATGCTCCGACTGTTTTCCTACGGCGAAACCCTAAACCGGGGGACCCGGATCGTCTACCCCTATAGCAATCTCCGTACGAGGGTAGCCCGGTGAACCTCTCTAATTGTTTTGGTTTGTTTAGGACATATGTACATGGATAGCCAAGGTTGGGACAACTTTGCCACATTCTAGGCCCCGGTTGTGACATGGCGTTAGTTTCCACGTAGAGATCCAGGATTTTACTAAGTGTTAACGCATGTCCGGGAAGGGGTCACACGTGGGGCCTATACATGGAACCTACCAACCTTGCACAACTCTCACACACATATGCTAGGGGCACATGCAAGTTTTCATGTGATTCCGATGCTCTTGCGTTCTTCCTCCGGCGAAACCCTAGACCGGGGGCCCCGAATTGTCTACCCCTATAGCTATCTCCGTACGAGGGTAGCCCGGTGGACCTATCTACTTGTTTTGGTTTGTTTAGGACATACGTACATGGAGAGCCCAGGTTGGGCCATCTTTGCCACATTCTAGGACCCGGTTGTGACGCTGCGGGAGTTTCCACGTAGAGATCTAGGATTTTACTAAGTGTTAACGCATGTTCGATAAGGGGGTCCACATGTGGGACCTACACATGGAACCTACCAACCTTGCACCACTCTCACACACATATTCTAGGGGCACATGCAAGATTTCATGTGATTCCGACCCTCCGGCGGTCTTCCTCCGGTGAAACCCTAGACCGGGGGCCCCGGATCATCTACCCCTATAGCTATCTCCATACGAGGGTAGCCCGGTGGACCTCTCTACTTGTTTTGGTTTTTTTAGGACATATGTACATGGAGGGCCAAGGTTGGGCCAACTTTTCCACATTCTAGGCCCCGATTGTGACGCGGCTAGAGTTTCCACGTAGAGATCTAGGATTTTACTAAGTGTTAACGCATGTCCGGGAAGGGGGTCACACGTGGGGCCTACACATGGAACCTACCAACCTTACACCACTCTCACACACATATTCTAGGGGCACATGCAAGTTTTCATGTGATTCCGACGCTCCGGCGATCTTCCTCCGGCGAAACCCTAGACCGGGGACCCCGGATCATCTACCCCTATAGCTATCTCCGTACGAGGGTAGCCCGGTGGAACTCTCTACTTGTTTTGGTTTGTTTAGGACATATGTACATGGAGATCCAAGGTTGGAACAACAATACCAAATTCTAGGCCCCGGTTGTGACATGGCTAGACTTTCCACATTCTAGGCCCCGATTGTGACGCGGCTGGAGTTTCCACGTAGAGATCTAGGATTTTACTAAGTGTTAACGCATGTCCGGGAAGGGGGTCACACGTGGGGCCTACACATGGAACCTACCAACCTTACACCACTCTCACACACATATTCTAGGGGCACATGCAAGTTTTCATGTGATTCCAACACTCCGGCGATCTTCCTCCGGCGAAACCCTAGACCGGGGACCCCGGATCATCTACCCCTATAGCTATCTCCGTACTAGGGTAGCCCGTTGGACCTCTCTACTCTTGTTGGTTTGTTTAGGACATATGTACATGGAGGGCCAAGGTTGGTCTAACTTTGCCACATTCTAGGCCCCGGTTGTGACGCGGCGGGAGTTTCCACGTAGAGATCTAGGATTTTACTAAGTGTTAACGCATGTTCGGGAAGGGGGTCACACGTGGGGCCTACACATGGAACCTACCAACCTTACAGAACTCTCACACACATATGCTAGGGGCACATGCAAGTTTTCATGTGATTCCGACGCTCTGGCGGTCTTCCTTTGTCGAAACCCTAGATCGGGGGCCCCGGATCGTCTACCCCTATAGCTATCTCCGTACGAGGGTAGCCCGGTGGACCTCCCTAATTTTTTTGGTTTGTTTAGGACATATGTACATGGATAGCCAAGTTTGGGCTAACTTTCCCACATTCTAGGCCCCGGTTGTGACATGACGGTAGTTTCCACGTAGAGATCCAGGATTTTACTAAGTGTTAACGCATGTCCGGGAAGGGGGTCACACGAGGGGCCTACACATGGAACCTACCAACCTTGAACCACTCTCACACACATATGCTAGGGGCACATGCAAGTTTTCATGTGATTCCGACGCTCTGGCGGTCTTCCTCCGGCGAAACCCTAGACCGGGGGCCCCGAATCGTCTACCCCTATAGCTATCACCGTACGAGGGTAGCCCGGTGGACCTATCTACTTATTTTGGTTTGTTTAGGACATATGTACATGGAGAGCCAAGGTTGGGCCAACTTTGCCACATTCTAGGCCCCGGTTGTGAAGCCGCGGGAGTTTCCACATACAGATCCAGGATTTTACTAAGTGTTAATGCATGTCCGGGAAGGGGGTCACATGTGGGACCTACACATGGAACCTACCAACCTTGCACCACTCTCACACACATATTCTAGGGGCACATGCAAGTTTTCATGGGATTCCGACCCTCCGGCGGTCTTCCTCTAGCGAAAGCCTAGACCGGGGGCCCCGGATCATCTACCCCTATAGCTATCTCCGTACGAGGGTAGCCCGTTGGACCTCCCTAATTGTTTTGGTTTGTTTAGGACATATGTACATTGAGAGCCAAGGTTGGGCCAACTTTGCCACATTCTAGGCCCCGGTTGTGACGCGGCGGGAGTTTCCACATAGAGATCTAGGATTTTACTAAGTGTTAACGCATGTCCGGGAAGGGGGTCACACGAGGGGCCTACACATGGAACCTACCAACCTTGACACCACTCTCACACACATATGCTAGGGGCACAATGCAAGTTTTCATGTGATTCCGACGCTCTGGCGGTCTTCCTCCGGCCAAACCCTAGACCGGGGGCCCCGAATCGTCTACCCCTATAGCTATCTCTGTACGAGGGTAGCCCGGTGGATCTCTCTACTTGTTTTGGTTTGTTTAGGACATATGTACATGGAGAGCCAAGGTTGGGCCAACTTTGCCACATTCTAGGCCCCGGTTGTGACACGGCTGAAGTTTCCACATATAGATCCAGGATTTTACTAAGTGTTAATGCATGCCCGGGAAGGGGGTCACATGTGGGACCTACACATGGAACCTACCAACCTTACACCACTCTCACACACATATGCTAGGTGCACATGCAAGTTTGCATGTGATTCCGACGCTCCGGCGATCTTCCTCCGGCGAAACCCTAGACCGGGGACCCCGGATCGTCTACCCCTATAGCTATCTCCGTACGAGGGTAGCCCGTTGGACCTCTCTACTTGTTTTGGTTTGTTTATGATATATGTACATGGAGGGCCAAGGTTGGGCTAACTTTGCCACATTCTAGGCTCCGGTTGTGACGCGGCGGGAGTTTCCACGTAGAGATCCATGATTTTACTAAGTGGTAACGCATGTTCGATAAGGGATTCATACGTGGGGCCTACACATGGATCCTACCAACCTTACGCCACTCTCAAACACATATGCTAGGGGCACATGCAAGTTTTCATGTGATTCCGACGCCTCCGGCGGTCTTCCTCCGGCGAAACCCTAGACCGGGGCCCCGGATCGTCTACCCCTATAGCTATCTCCGTACGAGGGTAGCCCGGTGGACCTCTCTACTTGTTTTGGTTTGTTTAGGACATATGTACATGGAGAGCCAAGGTTGGGCCAACTTTGCCACATTCTAGGCCCCGGTTGTGACGCGGCTGGAGTTTCCACGTAGAGATCCAGGATTTTACTAAGTGTTAACGCATGTCCGGGAAGGGGGTCACACGTGGGGCCTACACATGGAACCTACCAACCTTGCACCACTCTCACACACATATGCTAGGGGCACATGCATGTTTTCATGTGATTCCGACGCTCCGGCGGTCTTCCTCCGGCGAAACCCTAGACCGGGGCCCCGGATCGTCTACCCCTATAGCTATCTCCGTACGAGGGTAGCCCGGATGGACCTCTCTACTTGTTTTGGTTTGTTTAGGACATATGTACATGGAGAGCCAAGCTTGGGCCAAGTTTGGCACATTCTAGGCCCCGGTTGTGACGCGGCTAGAGTTTCCACGTAGAGATCCAGGATTTTACTAAGTGTTAACGCATGTCCGGGAAGGGGTCACACGTGGGGCCTACACATGGAACCTACCAACCTTACACCACTCTCACACACATATGCTAGGGGAACATGCAAGTTTTCATGTGATTCCGACGCTCCGGCGATCTTCCTCCGGCGAAACCCTAGACTGGGGACCCCGGATCGTTTACCCCTATAGCTATCTCCGTACGAGGGTAGCCCGTTGGACCTCTCTACTCTTTTTGGTTTGTTTAGGACATATGTACATGGAGGGCCAAGGTTGGGCTAACTTTGCCACATTCTAGGCCCCGGTTGTGACGCGGCGGGAGTTTCCACGTAGAAATCCAGGATTTTACTAAGTGTTAACGCATGTTCGATAAGGGGGTCATACGTGGGGCCTACACATGGAACCTACCAACCTTACACCACTCTCACACACATATGCTAGGGGCACATGCAAGTTTTCATGTTATTCTGACGCTCCGGCAGTCTTCCTTTGTCCAAACCCTAGACCGGGGGCCCCGGATCGTCTACCCCTATAGCTATCTCCGTACGAGGGTAGCCCGGTGGACCTCTCTACTTGTTTTGGTTTGGTACATGGAGATCCAAGGTTGGTCCAACTTTGCCACATTCTAGGCCCCGGTTGTGACGAGGCAGGAGTTTCCACGTTCAGATCCACGATTTTACTAAGTGTTCACGCATGTCCGGGAAGGGGGTCACTCGTGGCGCCTACACATGGAACCTTCCAACCTTGAACCACTCTCACACACATATTCTTGGGGCACATGCAAGTTTACATGTGATTCTGACGCTCCGGCGGTCTTCCTCCGGCGAAACCCTAGACCGGGGGCCCCGGATCGTCTACCCCTATAGCTATCTCCGTACGAGGGTAGCCTGGTGGACCTCTCTACTTGTTTTGGTTTGTTTAGGACATATGTACATGGAGAGCCAAGGTTGGGCAAACTTTGCCACATTCTACGCCCCGGTTGTGAAGCGGCTGGAGTTTTCACGTAGAGATCTAGGATTTCACTAAGTGTTAAGGCATGTTCGGGAAGGGGGTCACACGTGGGGCCTACACATGGAACCTACCAACCTTACACCACTCTAACACACATATACTAGGGGCACATGCAAGTTTTCATGTGGTTCCGACGCTCCGGCGGTCTTCCTTTGTCGAAACCCTAGACCGGGGCCCCAGATCGTCTACCCCTATAGCTATCTCCGTACGAGGGTAGCCCAGTGGACCTATCTACTTGTTTTGGTTTGTTTAGGACATATGTACATGGAGATCCAAGGTTGGGCCAACTTTGCCACATTCTAGGCCCCGGTTGTGACGCGGCTGGAGTTTCCACGTAGAGATCCAGGATTTTACTAAGTGTTCAGGCATGTCCGGGAAGGGGGTCACACGTGGCGCCTACACATGGAACCTTCCAACCTTGCACCACTCTCACACACATATGCTTGGGGCACATGCAAGTTTTCATGTGATTCCGACGCTCCGGCGGTCTTCCTCCTGCGAAACCTTAGACCGAGGGCCCCGGATTGTCTACCCCTATAGCTATCTTCGTACGAGGGTAGCCCGGTGGAACTATCTACTTGTTTTGGTTTTTTTAAGGACATATTTACATGGAGAGCCAAGGTTGGGCCAACTTTGCCACATTCTAGGCCCCGATCGTGACGCGGCTGGAGTTTCCACGTAGAGATCCAGGATTTTACTAAGTGTTCACGCATGTCCGGGAAGGGGGTCACACGTGGGGCCTACACATGGAACCTTCCAACCTTGGACCACTCTAACACACATATGCTTAGGGGCACATGCAAGTTTTCATGTGATTCCGATGCTCTGGCGGTCTTCCTCCAGGCGAAACCCTAGACCGGGGCCCCGGATCGTCTACCCCTATAGCTATCTCGTACGAGGGTAGCCCGGTGGACCTCTCTACTTGTTTGTGTTTGTTTAGGGAACATATGTACATGGAGAGCCAAGGTTGGGACCACCTTTGCCACATTGTCTAGGCCCATCGGTGTGGAACGTCGGACTGGTGGAGTTTCCCGTATGAGATCCAGGGATTTTACTAAGTGTTACGCCATGTTCAGGAAGGGGGTCACTACGTGGGGCCTACCCATGGGAACTTACCAACCACCTTACCACACACTCACTCTCCACACATATACTTAGGGGCACATGCAAGTTTTCCTCATGATGATTCCGACGCTCCGGCGGTCTTCCTCCGGCGAAACCCTAGACCGGGGGCCCCAGATCGTCTACCCCTATAGCTATCTTCGTACGAGGGTAGCCCGGTGGACCTCTCTACTTTTTTTTGTTTGTTTAGGACATATGTACATGGAGAGCCAAGGTTTGGGCCAACTTTGCCACATTCTAGGCCCCTGGTTGGTGAAGCGGGCGGGAGTTTCCCACGTAGAGATCCAGGATTGTTACTAAGGGTTAACGCATGTTAGGGCAGGGAGGGTCACATGTGGGCGCCTACACATGGAACCTACCAACCTTACACCACTCTAACACACATATACTAGGGGCACATGCAAGTTTTCATGTGAGTCCGACGCTCCGGCGGTCTTCCTTTGTCGAAACCCTAGACCGGGGCCCCGGATCGTCTACCCCTATAGCTATCTCCGTACGAGGGTAGCCCAGTGGACCTCTCTACTTGTTTTGGTTTGTTTAGGACATATGTACATGGAGATCCAAGGTTGGGCCAACTTTGCCACATTCTAGGCCCCGGTTGTGACGCGGCTGGAGATTCCACGTAGAGATCCAGGATTTTACTAAATGTTAACGCATGTCCGGGAAGGGGGTCACACGTGGCGCCTACACATGGAACCTTCCAACCTTGCACCACTCTCACACACATATGCTGGGGCACATGCAAGTTTTCATGTGATTCCGACGCTCCGGCGGTCTTCCTCCGGCGAAACCTTAGACCGGGGGCCCCGGATTCGTCTACCCCTATAGCTATCTTCGTACGAGGGTAGCCCGGTGGAACTATCTACTTGTTTTGGTTTTTTTAAGACATATTTACATGGAGAGCCAAGGTTGGGCCAACTTTGCCATCATTCTAGGCCCCGGTCGTGACGCGGCTGGAGTTTCCACGTAGAGATCCGGATTTTACGAAGTGTTCACGCATGTCCGGGAAGGGGGTCACACGTGGGGCCTACACATGGAACCTACCAACCTTGCAACACTCTCACACACATATGCTAGGGGCACATGGAAGTTTTCATGTGATTCCGACCCTGGCGGTCCTTCCTCCGGCGAAACC
>OU342743.1:342134162-342354336 GCA_910589775.1 Avena eriantha | reverse complement strand
AAAACCTTTTTGCTTCTTCTTGTCATCAGAGATCTCATCGCCACCATAATGAGAAAGATTCATGAAGTTTCTGATGTAGGTGTTGACATTGCCAGTGCCTTGCTTGAGGTTGAGAAACACTTCCTTCATCCTTTCCATGACAATTTCTGACAGATATTGCTCTTTGAAAGCAGCAGTGAACCGCTCCCAAGTAGGCTAAAAACCAGAAAGATCTGCCTTGAGGGTAATTTTCCCACCAGAGAGCTGCATCTCCCTTCAGAAGGTGAGTAGCACACTTGACCCATTCTTGCTCGGGAACATCCGCAGTCATCAGCAACCTTGACACTTCACGCAGCCAATCATCCGCATCAAGTGGCTGATCAGACACCTCAAATTGGCGTGGGTTGAACTTGAGAAAAATCTTGATGTCTCCTCGCTTGGGAGGTGGAGGTAGCGGTACAAACTCATTCCTCCTCACGGTTTCCTCGAAGCGCTGCTGGTTCTGCTGGCATAGTGCCCAAAGCATTTGCAATACTTGCCAAAGCAGCCCCAAGTTCAGGTGGTATGTCCTCCTCAGAACGGCGTGGTGGTGCCATCCTGTGATTGATATAAAACACAAGTCAGTACTATAATGGAGAATGATAATAATCCAAAATAGTACCAAAATGGAATTAACCAAGATTAAAGGATGCAATTCACAGAGATGATATTAAAATATCAACAAAGTTCAAGGCAACTAGAAGATACTAAGCATAACGCACACGACTGAACAAGGAGTGTGGAACACAACTAACAAAGAAAAAATTTCCGCAAATTTCGGCATTAAAATACCACTATATGTGCAAAACCACTTAACGAATCAAGATTAGTAACTCTACTAGTTCAATATACAAAAGCAAATGATAAAAGTAGTGGTATGGTCGCGACTCCATCCCGCACTCAAATCATTACTCTACACATGAATCATTAAAACACATATCCCAAAACCTTCTTCTAAAGATGAGCCTAAAGATTGGTAACTATGAAAAAGAACACCCCAACAAGATAACGTTGGATAACAAAGAGTAAGATAGATCGCATCGGTATACAACGAATCAGAATAGATCACGTCGGTTTACAAAGGCCTATCGGTATGGAATGTACCAACAGTTGATAACCAAAAGGCAGATAGTGATAACATTTGGATGCAACAGATAGACAAGGAATTCACACACACACACACACACACAAACACAAACACAACCTATGGTACAACGGAACCCAGAACACGTGAATCCTAGTTTGAATTTTAGAAGAGGATTGATAACGTTACACTTCCTTACCAGAAAAGGGTGGGTGGGTGGGTAAGAAGAAAAATGGAAGCAGTCCTACTCTCACGATTTGTTTTTCCCTAGTATACATAGCTACCAAAATATTTGCTAGACTGACAACGACCATTTTGGCTGAGACCCTGAAGGGCGGGATGGCTCTGATACCAATTGTAACTACCTCGGTGAATTACGCTCTTAGTTACATGCCTGGATGAACGAAAGTGGTTAAAAGAGTACGGTGGGGCCCAGGGCCACTCACGGTAGACCTTTTCGGCCGTTCCTAACCACTTTCAGACAATGGGACCAGAACGCGCGGCGTAATCAGCAGGCGAAGGGATCAACTACATACACAAATGAGTATGTATGCAAGCCACATACAACAGTCCTCAGAGCCATTCCATCTAAAAGAAATAGAAATATTGCAATGCCACACGGCAAGATCCAAATGTCCTAGATAGATATAATAATTTAGGATAGCTCCTCATACATCACACATCAGAGTACAGGCGGAAGCGGAAAACAAGATCCGAGTACGGATAAGAAGCAAATTGGCATAAGATGCCCCATAAATAAACACATCCTGCCCACAGATCTCAAGGATCCCCGTTCCCGGAATCTCTACACCGAATGATCGTTGCCAACATCATCTGTCTCTTCCACCCAGTATCCATCTTGCGGGTACACCTGTTCATCTGAATCAAACAATTTATTGTGTGAGACCCTAGGGGTACTCAGCCAGTCTTTATGTAGCTAAAGGGGACACAACCTGCGGCGACGCAATTGCAGCGAAAGATAATACCTAACAATTCTACAGATACTCGCTAACCATCCGCCTAACCAATGATGGACGGATGTCCGTGAATTAAGAACAACAGTTATAACTGTATAATTAACAGATCCATCCTCCTCCTCGCTTACCAACGAGGAAGCAGACGAACAACCCCCCATCATCCGTTGGCAGTTTTATTAACCATTCCATGAGTATTGCACCATTGACTAGTCAAGTACTTAGTCAATTTAAAAGCGGTACTTTAGTTATACTTGTCTATGATCGAGAAACTGTGCTCCAAGTCATCCATAACCGCGGACACGGCTTTCAGAAAGATTTACCCTGCAGGGGTGCACGAATAACAACACACACTCGATCAACCTCGGAAAATCCAAATCAAAACCCAACGAGGCATTCACGACAAAGCAATCACAGGATTCAGAAATATTTCAGGGGGCCACCCCATTAAGCTACCCGCAACGAAGTTGGCCGGCTCCGAGACAGACCCAAGGTTTGTGTCAATGGCTGTAAATGACTGGGAACCCGAAAATGTGACTGGGCTTGTCGATACCGCGAAAACATTCCACGATCCAAAACAGTACATGTGCTCCACACACAATCTTAATAAAGCAGTAACATGGCATAAGTACAGGATAGTAATAAAGCCCCAAACTACTTTGTGGCCCCAAGAAATAAGAATGAATCAAGCTCTGGCTCAGGGGGGTCCATAAGGCCTCCCGGATGTGGATAGTGCTAATAAACAAGGAACAGGAATCAAGTACTCGGGGTCCTACGGGACACAAGTGAGCAGGAAAAACCAAATAGCAGATATTGCTCACCGGTGCCTCTTTCATTAGTTATCCCATTACTACTCAGGTTAAGTTGTTTAGGTACCTCGTTATTCATCAGACACTCACATACCCTACACATGCTTTTCTACGACTCGCATGGCTCAAACAAATCCTGTAGTAATGGCTCATGGGATGGAGGAACAATCTTCGGTGGGGTTTAAAAGTAAAGGCTATGCAGTACTTGGGATTCAATTCAATGCAATCGCGACTCAATGATGCAAGAATAAGATAGAGGCAATAGGTACTGTATGTATGCAAGCATGTGGTAGTGCTTGCCTGGCAGCTCAGTTGAAGCGAGAGATGGATCTGGGTAGTCCTCCTGTGATTCCTGGTAATTCTCCTGTTGGGCGTCTATTCGAAGAAGAACCAAAAAAACAAGGGCCAACATAAATAAAGTGCACAAGCATATGAATTAAAATGCGACAAGCAAACAAGCATGCCATGATGAATGATGCACAATTTGCATGGCATTAAAGTAGCATGGAAAGGTGAGGTGTGGATACAAGAAATAAAGCATCTTATTATTTATTTAACCAAGTTTTATTGTCATAAACAGTTCAGATTTTTAATAACAACATGATGCATGCTGCAATTCAGAACAAGAACTGCATAGATAGAACGGGCTCGTCGCGCTGGTCGATTTAGACATATAGAATTAAAGTTATTAATTAATTAAGGAAAAGGGCATTTTATTGTAATTTTAATCATATCGAAAATTTAAAGTGTCCAAATAATATTTTGAAGGGCATATTTGACTTCCTCACATTTTTCTGATTCCAAAACATATATTATTTGTATTATTTGGACATGTAATTTAAATACTATTTGAATCTGAATTGAATTTGAATTTAAATCAATTTGAAAAAGGTTTAATTAAAAACAGACAGCCAGGAAATTTTTTCTTACTCAGCCCGTCCCAGACATAGTCACTGACGGGTGGGACCAAGCGGACTGGGGCCATGCGCGCAGAAAATACTTTTTTACCGCGGCTCTGGCTAGCCCACTGAGGCTGATAGGCGGGGCCAGCGGCTGGAGGCCCACGTGCCAGGGGTGGGGACTGCAGCGACTGACAGGTGGGGCTAGAGCTGGAGCGCGGGTTACGGACGGAGAAATCTGGGGGGTTTTCGGCAAGATTGCCAGAGCGGCTGACTAGTGGGCCACGAGGGTACCGCGGGTTGAGGCGAAAATAAAAAGAGGGGGCTTAATGTAAGATGGCCGTTTGGCGGAAATCGGCGCGCAGCGCAGAGCGGGGGATCAAACTCGGGTCGCGGGCATGCGCACTTAGGGGCGGGACCAGTGCGGTAGGCTAGGGGAGCTGTTAGGAAGGGGTCTGGGGCCTAGGTATGGCGCTATGCGGCATGGAACGCTTGCAGACTCCGACGAGCTCCTGCGCATGGAGGGCGTTCGGCGAAACGAGCGGCGGTGCTAGACGATGACGGCGAGGCGGAGCATGTCAGGGAGATAGAGAGGCTCACCGCGGGTGGGGTGGTGTGGTCGGATCAGGCGGGGAGGCTCCGGAGCGGCGAGGACGCAGGCGCTCTGGCGATCTAGGGTTTCGGAGAGCGGCGAGGATCTGGCGGTGCTGGGGGCTCCCTTCTTCGCGTTGGCGTGGACAGGGTGATGCAGTGGGCCGTCCTTGCTCTCCTTAGCCTCTTCCACGACGAGCACGCCGGCTAGAACGAAGAGGAGCAGAGGTAGACGGCGGCGACCGGCGGCAGGAGCTGGGCGTCGGGGAGGAAGAAGGGGAAGAAGAGGGTCGGCTCAGGGCGGATCTGGCGATGCAGGAGAGCCGTGAGGAGGAGGGTAAAGCGAGAGGGAGGGAGAGGAGAGGCTGGTGGGCACGGGCAGGTAAAGGTGGCCTCGGCCTTTTCCTCCTTCTCCTCGAGCACGTGGGCGAGCTGGGGCTCGTCTGGTGCATGGTAGCTACAGAGGGGAGGGGCTGCAGGTGGGGCCGAAGACGAGAGAAGGCAGGTGGGGCTGGCTCGGCCGGTAGAGAAAGAAAGAGAGGAGAGGGGGTAGCTCGGGCTAGGGTAGACATGGGCTAGGGTTAGGGTTTTGTGTAGGCTTTGAGAGAGGGGTAGGATTAGCTAGGTGTGGGCTAGGGAGAGAGAGAGGCCTGGGCATGGAGATCATGCTAGAGATAGAGAGTAAGAGAGAGTGGTGAGATGAGGCTTAGGGTTTAGTAGAACTAGGGTTAGGAGAAAATTAAAGAGAGAGAGAGAGAGAGAGCTAGGTTAGGTGTGGATTAGAGTTTTAGGTTTATTTTGAGTTTGTTTATGAGATCCAACCAAGAGGAAAAAAGATTGAGGCATTTGATTTATCATGAGATGAGGTGTAGGAATAACAAGAGATAGAGAAAGAAAGATGTATGTATGAGAAGAACCCCTCATATAGAACATGAATGGAGATAATTGAAATAATAGATGTTGGTGAGAGTAAAGGAGTGGTAAAGATGGTGATGATACACAAAGAAAATAATCACTAAATCCCAAAAGAAAACCAAATGGCTAAAGGTGGTGGTACTTTTGCATGGCCCATGCAAAATAATAATGCCATGATTTATTTTGTGAAAACAATAATAATATGATGGCATTATTCTTATGCATTTCCCATAAGTGGAATAGAATCCAAGCAAAGGATAAGTAGGATTAGATCCACCCCACCACATGAGCTAGGATAAAATCAAAAGAAAAAGAATTGCAAGCTCATGGACTAGTAGGATGGTGGAATTATAAAGTGGTGAAAAGAAAAATAATGGAGGTGAATAAAAGATATGCCCCTAACTCAAATTGGGCATTTAGACAATATATCAATAACCAAAAACAATATCAAGAGGCAAATACAATTAATAATTCATGTGAGAGAAGAACCAAAAGAAAAAGGGTTTTATATGATGCTCAAATGCAAGGTGGCATGATGACATGAGCATGATATAATTATGATGCAACAATATCTTACTAGACCAAGTAGCATTACAATTGTTAGACAATTGGGATGCTACACATGTGGTCTAGTAAAGGAACACACATGCAATGACTCTGGTAGTGGTTTAGGAAAAGAACACAAATGGAATGACTCTGGTGGTGGTTTAAGAAAAGAACACACATGCAATGACTCTAGTGGTGGTTTAGGAAAAAATACACATGCAATGACTATGGTGGATCAATGTGCTTTAGGAAAGGAGCACACATTCAATGACTCTAGTGGTGGTTTTGGAAAGGAAGACACATGCAATGACTCTGGTGATGGTTTAGGAAAAGAAGACACATGCAATGAATCTGGTGGATCAATGTGGTATAGGAAAGGAACACCCATGTAATGACTCTAGTGGTGTAAAAGAACACACATGCAATGAAACTAGTGGTGGTTTAGGAAAGGAACACACATGCAATGACTGTGGTGGATCTATGTGGTCTATGAAAGGAACACACATGCAATGACTCTGGTAGATCCATGTGGTTTAGGACAAGAAAACACATGCAATGACTCTAGTGGTGGTTTAGGAAAACAACACACATTCAATGACTTTGGTGGTGGTTTACAAAAAGAACCCACATGCAATGACTCTGGTGGATCCATGTGGTTTAGGAAACGAACACACATGCAATGAATCTAGTGGTGGTTTAGGAAAGGAAGACATGTGCAATGACTCTGGTGGTGATTTAGGAAAAGAACACACATGCAATGACTCTTGTGGATCAATGTGGTCTAGGAAAGGAACACACATGCAATCAATCTAGTGGTGGTTTAGTAAAAGAACACACATGCAATGACTCTGGTGGTGGTTTAGGAAAGGAACACACATGCAATGACTCTGGTCGATCCATGTGGTCTGGGAAAGGAACACACATGCAATGACTCTGGTAGTGGTTTAGGAAAAGAACAGGCATGCAATGACTCTGGTGGTGGTTTAGGAAAAGAACACAGTTGCAATGACTCTGGTTGTGGTTTAGGAAAAAATACACATGCAATGACTATGCTGGATCAATGTGGTTTAGGAAAGGAGCACACATTCAATGACTCTAGTGGTGGTTACGGAAAGGAAGACACATGCAATGACTCTGGTGGTGGTTTAGGAAAAGAAGACACATGCAATAACTCTGGTGGTGTAAAAGAACACACATGCAATGACTCTGGTGGATCTATGTGGTCTAGGAGAGGAACATACATGCAATGACTCTGGTGGATCCATGTGGTTTAGGACAAGAACACACACGCAATGACTCTAGTGGTGGTTTAGGAAAACAACACACATGCAATGACTTTTGTGGTGGTTTACAAAAAGAACACACATGCAATGACTCTGGTGGATCCATGTGGTTTAGGAAACGAACACACATGCAATGAATCTAGTCGTGTTTTAGGAAAGGAAGACACATGCAATGACTCCGGTGGTGGTTTAGGAAAAGAACATACATGCAATGACTCTGGTGGTGGTTTAGGAAAAAACACACATGCAAGAACTATGGTGGATGAATGTGGTTTAGGAAAGGAACACACATCCAATGACTCTAGTGGTGGTTTAGGAAAGGAAGACATGTGCAATAACTTTGGTGGTGGTTAAGGAAAAGAACACACATGCAATGACTCTTGTGGATCAATGTGGTCTAGGAAAGGAACACACATGCAATGACTCTAGTGGTGGTTTAGTAAAAGAACACACAGGCAATGACTTTTGTGGTGGTTTAGGAAAGGAACACACATGCAATGACTCTGGTGGATGCATGTGGTCTTGGAAAGGAACAGACATTCAATGACTCTAGTAGTTGTTTAGGAAAAGAACAAGCATGCAATGACGCTAGTGGTGGTTTAGGAAAAGAACACACATGCAATTACTCTGGTGGTGGTTTAGGAAAAGAACACACATGCAATGACTTTGGTGGATCCATGTGCTTTAGAAAAGGAACACACATGCAATGAATCTAGTGGTGGTTTAGGAAAAGAAGACACATGCAATGACTAGTGGTGGTTTAGGAAAAGCACACACATGCAATGACTCTGGTGGTGGTTTAGGAAAACACACACATTCTATAACTATGGTGGATCAATTTGGTTTTGGAAATGAACACACATGCAATGACTCAAGTGGTTGATTAGGAAAGGAAGACACATGCAATGACTCTGTGGTGGTTTAGGAAAACAATACACATGCAATGACTATAGTGGATCAATGTGGTATAGGGAAGGAACACGCATGCAATGACTCTAGTGGTGGTTTAGTAAGAGAACACACATGCAATGACTCTGGTGGTGGTTTAGGAAAGGAACAGACTTGCAATGACCCTGGTGGATCCATGTGGTCTAGGAAAGGAACACACACGCAATGACTCTGGTAGTGGTTTAAGAAAATAACACACATGCAATGACTCTGGTGGTGGTTTAGGAAAAGAACACACATGCAACGACTCTGGTGGTGGTTTAGGAAAAAACGCACATGCAATGACTATGGTGGATCAATGTGGTTTAGGAAAGTAACACACATTCAATGACTCAAGTGGTGGTTTAGGAAAGGAACACACATGCAATGACTCTGGTGGTGGTTTTGGAAAAGAACACACATGCAATGACTCTGGTGGTGGTTTTGGAAAAGAACACACATGCAATGACTCTGGTTGTGGTTTAGGAAAAAATACACATGCAATGACTATGCTGGATCAATGTGGTTTAGGAAAGGAGCACACATTCAATGACTCTAGTGGTGGTTACGGAAAGGAAGACACATGCAATGACTCTGGTGGTGGTTTAGGAAAATAAGACACATGCAATAACTCTGATGGTGTAAAAGAACACACATGCAATGACTCTGGTGGATCTATGTGGTCTAGGAGAGGAACATACATGCAATGACTCTGGTGGATCCATGTGGTTTAGGACAAGAACACACACGCAATGACTCTAGTGGTGGTTTAGGAAAACAACACACATGCAATGACTTTTGTGGTGGTTTACAAAAAGAACACACATGCAATGACTCTGGTGGATCCATGTGGTTTAGGAAACGAACACACATGCAATGAATCTAGTGGTGTTTTAGGAAAGGAAGACACATGCAATGACTCCGGTGGTGGTTTAGGAAAAGAACATACATGCAATGACTCTGGTGGTGGTTTAGGAAAAAACACACATGCAAGAACTATGGTGGATCAATGTGGTTTAGGAAAGGAACACACATCCAATGACTCTAGTGGTGGTTTAGGAAAGGAAGACATGTGCAATAACTTTGGTGGTGGTTAAGGAAAAGAACACAAATGCAATGACTCTTGTGGATCAATGTGGTCTAGGAAAGGAACACACATGCAATGACTCTAGTGGTGGTTTAGTAAAAGAACACACAGGCAATGACTTTGGTGGTGGTTTAGGAAAGGAACACACATGCAATGACTCTGGTGGATGCATGTGGTCTTGGAAAGGAACAGACATTCAATGACTCTAGTAGTTGTTTAGGAAAAGAACAAGCATGCAATGACGCTGGTGGTGGTTTAGGAAAAGAACACACATGCAATTACTCTGGTGGTGGTTTAGGAAAAGAACACACATGCAATGACTTTGGTGGATCCATGTGCTTTAGAAAAGGAACACACATGCAATGAATCTAGTGGTGGTTTAGGAAAAGAAGACACATGCAATGACTAGTGGTGGTTTAGGAAAAGCACACACATGCAATGACTCTGGTGGTGGTTTAGGAAAACACACACATTCTATAACTATGGTGGATCAATTTGGTTTTGGAAATGAACACACATGCAATGACTCAAGTGGTTGATTAGGAAAGGAAGACACATGCAATGACTCTGTGGTGGTTTAGGAAAACAACACACATGCAATGACTATAGTGGATCAATGTGGTATAGGGAAGGAACACACATGCAATGACTCTAGTGGTGGTTTAGTAAGAGAACACACATGCAATGACTCTGGTGGTGGTTTAGGAAAGGAACAGACTTGCAATGACCCTGGTGGATCCATGTGGTCTAGGAAAGGAACACACACGCAATGACTCTGGTAGTGGTTTAAGAAAATAACACACATGCAATGACTCTGGTGGTGGTTTAGGAAAAGAACACACATGCAACGACTCTGGTGGTGGTTTAGGAAAAAACGCACATGCAATGACTATGGTGGATCAATGTGGTTTAGGAAAGTAACACACATTCAATGACTCAAGTGGTGGTTTAGGAAAGGAACACACATGCAATGACTCTGGTGGTGGTTTTGGAAAAGAACACACATGCAATGACTCTGGTGGATCAATGTTCTCTAGGAAAGGAACACACATGCAATGACTCTAGTGGTGTAAACGAACACACATGCAATGACTCTGGTGGTGGTTTAGGAAAGGAACACACATGCAATCGCTCTGGTAGATCCATGTGGTCTAGGAAAGGAACAAACATGCAATGACTCTGGTGGATCAATGTGGTTTAAGACAAGAACACACATGCAATGAATCTACTGGTGGTTTAGGAAAAGAACACACATGCAATGACTTTGGTGGTGGTCTACGAAAAGAACACACATGCAATGACTCTGGTGGATCCATGTGTTTCAGGAAACGAACACACATGAAATGAATCTAGTGGTGTTTTAGGAAAAGAAGACACATGCAATGACTCAAGTGGTGGTTTAGGAAAAGAACACACATGCAATGACTCTGGTGGTGGTTTTGAAAAAAACACACATGGAAGAACTATGGTGGATCAATGTGGTTTAGGAAATGAACACACATCCAATCACTTTGGTGGATCCATGTGGTTTAAGACAAGAACACACATGCAATGACTCTAGTGCTGGTTTAGTAAAAGAACACACATGCAATGACTCTAGTGGTGGTTTAGGAAAGGAAGACACATACAATGACTCTGGTGGATCCATGTGGTCTAGGAAAGGAACACAAATGGAATGACTCTGGTAGTGGTTTAGGAAAAGAACATGCATGCAATGACTTTGGTGGTGGTTTAGGAAAAGAACACACATGCAATGCCTCTGGTAGTGGTTTAGGCAAGGAACACACATGCAATGACTCTGGTGGATCCATGTGGTTTAGGACAAGAACACACATGCAATGACTCTAGTGGTGGTTTAGGAAAAGAACACACATGCAATGACTTTGGTGGTGGTTTACAAAAATAACACACATGTAATGACTCTGGTGGATCCATGTGGTTTAGGAAACGAACACACATGCAATGAATCTACTGGTGTTTTAGCAAAAGAAGACACATGCAATGACTCCGGTTTTGGTTTAGGAAAAGAACACACATACAATGACTCTGGTGGTGGTTTAGGAAAAACACACACATGCAAGACCTATGGTGGATCAATGTGGTTTAGGAAATGAACACACATCCAATGACTCTAGTGATATTTTAGGAAAGGAAGACACATGCAATGACTCTGGTGGTGGTTTAGGAAAATAACACACATGCAATGCCTCTGGTGGATCAATGTGGTCAAGGAAAGGAACACACATGCAATGACTCTAGTGGTGGTTTAGTAAAAGAACACAGATGCAATGACTCTGGCGCTGGTTTAGGAAAGGAACAAACATGCAATGACTCTGTGGATCCATGTGGTCTTGGAAAGCAACACACATGAAATGACTCTAGTAGTGGTTTAGGAAAAGAACATGCATGCAATGACTCTGGTAGTGGTTTAGGAAAAGAACACACATGCAATGACTTTGGTGGTGGTTTAGGAAAAGAACACACATGCAATGACTTTGGTGGATGCATGTGCTTTTGGAAAGGAACACACGGGCAATGAATCTAGTGGTGGTTTGGGAAAAGAAGACACATCCAATGACTAGTGGTGGTTTAGGAAAAGCACACACATGTAATGACTCTAGTGGTGGTTTAGGAAAACACACACATGCAATAACTATGGTGGATCAATGTGGTTTAGGAAATGAGAACACATGCAATGACTCTAGTGGTGGTTTAGGAAAGGAAGACCCATGCAATGACTCTGTGGTGGTTTAGGAAAAGAACACACATGCAATGACTTTGGTGGATCAATGTGGTATAGGAAAGGAACACATGTCCAATGACTCTAGTGGTGGCTTAGTAAACGAACACACATGCAATGACTCTAGTGGTGGTTTAGGAAAGTAGCACACATGCAATGACTCTAGTGGATCCTTGTGGTCTAGGAAAGGAACACACATGCAATGACTCTAGTAGTGGTTTAGGAAAAGAACACACATGCAATGACTCTAGTGGTGGTTTAGGAAAAGAACACACATGCCACGACTTTGGTGGTGGTTTAGGCAAAACACACATACAATGACTATAGCGTATCATGGTGGTTTAGGAAAGGAACACACATGC
This sequence comes from Avena eriantha, assembly GCA_910589775.1. NCBI lineage: Eukaryota > Viridiplantae > Streptophyta > Magnoliopsida > Poales > Poaceae > Avena > Avena eriantha. The sequence goes on along the minus strand of OU342743.1, from coordinate 342,342,101 downwards.
AATGAATCTAGTGGTCGTTTAGGAAAGGAAGACACATGCAATGACTCTGGTGGTCGTTTAGGAAAAGAACACACATGCAATGACTTTGGTGGATCAATGTGGTCTAGGAAAGGAACACACATGCAATGACTCTAGTGGTGTAAAAGAACACACATGCAATGACTCTGGTGGTGGTTTACGAAAGGAACAAACATGCAATCACTCTTGTACATCCATGTGGTATAGGAAAGGAACACACATGCAATGACTCTGGTGGATCCATGTGGTTTAAGACAAGAACACACATGCAATGACTCTAGTGGTGGTTTAGGAAAAGAACACAGATGCAATGACTTTGGTGGTGGTTTACGAAAAGAACACACATGCAATGACTCTGGTGGATCCATGTGGTTTCGGAAACGAACACACATGAAATGAATCTAGTGGTGTTTTAGGAAAAGAAGACACATGCAATGACTCCAGTGGTGGTTTATGAAAATAACACACATGCAATGACTATGATGGTGGTTTAGGAAAAAGACACACATGCAAGAACTATGGTGGATCAATGTGGTTTAGGTAATGAACACACATCCATTGACTCTTGTGGATCCATGTGCTTTAAGACAAGAACACACATGCAATGACTCTAGTGGTGGTTTAGGAAAGGAACACACATGCAATGACTCTGGTGGATCCATGTGGTCTAGGAAAAGAACACACACGCAATGTCTCTGGTAGTGGTTTAGGAAAAGAACATGCATGCAATGACTCTGGTGGTGGTTTCGGAAAACAACACACATGCAATGACTCTTGTGGTGGTTTAGGAAAAGAACACACATGCAATGACTCTGGTGGATCAATGTGGTATAGGAAAGGAACACACATGAAGTGACTATAGTGGTGGTTTAGTAAAAGAAGACACATGCAATGACTAGTGGTGGTTTAGGAAAAGCACACATATGCAATGACTCTGGTGGTGGTCTAGGAAAACACACACATGGAATAACTATGGTGGATCGATGTGGTTTAGGAAATGAACACACATGCAATGACTCTAGTGGTGGTTTAGGAAAGGAAGACACATGCAATGACTCTGTGGTGGTTTAGGAAAATAACACACATGCAATGACTCTGGTGGATCAATGTGGTATAGGAAAGGAACACACATGCAATGAATCTAGTGGTGGTTTAGTAAAAGAACACACATGTAATGAATCTGGTGGTGGTTTAGGCAAGGAACACACATGCAATGACTCTGGTGGATCCATGTAGTCTAGGAAAGGAACACACATGCAATGAGTCTGGTAGTGGTTTAGGAAAAGAACACACATGCAATGACTCTAGTGGTGATTTAGGAAAAACACACATGCAACGACTTTGGTGGTGGTTTAGGAAAAAACACACATGCAATGACTATGGTGGATCAATGTGGTTTAGGAAAGGAACACACATTCAATAACTCTAGTGGTGGTTTTGGAAAAAACACTCATGCAATGACTATGGTGTATCCATGTGCTTTAGGAAAGGAACACACATGCAATGAATCTAGTGGTGGTTTGGGAAAAAAAGACACATGCAATGACTAGTGGTGGTTTAGGAAAAGCACACACATGCAATGACTCTGGTGTTGGTTTAGGAAAACACACACATGCAATAACTATCGTGGATCATTGTGGTTTAGGAAATGAACACACATGCAATGACTCTGGTGGTGGTTTAGGAAAGTAAGACACATGCAATGACTCCGTGGTGGTTTAGGAAAAGAACACACATGCAATGACTCTGGTGGATCAATGTGGTATAGGAAAGGAACACACATGCAATGACTCTAGTGGTGGTTTAGTAAACGAACACACATGGAATGACTCTAGTGGTGGTTTAGGAAAGTAACACACATGCAATGACTCTGGTGGATCCATGTGGTCTAGGAAAGGAACACACATGCAATGACTCTGGTAGTGGATTAGGAAAAGAACACACATGCAATGACTCTGGTGGTTGTTTAGGAAAAGAACACACATGCAATGACTCTGGTGGTGGTTTAGGAAAAAACACACGTGCAATGACTATGGTGGATCAATGTGGTTTCGGAAAAGAACACACGTTCAATGAATCTAGTGGTGGTTTACGAAAGGAAGACACATGCAATGACTCTGGTGGTGGTTTAGGAAAAGAACACAAATGCAATGACTCTTGTGGATCAATGTGGTCTTGGAAAGGAACACACATGCAATGACTCTAGTGGTGGTTTAGTAAAAGAACACACATGTAATGACTCTGGTGGTGGTTTAGGAAAGGAACACACATGCATTGACTCTGGTGGATTCATGTGGTCTAGGAAAGGAACACATATGCAATGACTCTGGTAGTGGTTTAGGAAAAGATCACACATGCAATAACTCTGGTCGTGGTTTAGGAAAAAAACACACATGCAACGACTCTAGTGGTGGTTTAGGAAAAACACACATGCAATGACTATGGTGGATCAATGTGGTTTAGGAAAGGAACACACATTCAATAACTCTAGTGGTGGTTTAGGAAAGGATGACACATGCAATGACTCTGTTGGTGGTTTAGGAAAACAACACACATGCAATGACTCTAGTGGATCAATGTGGTTTAGGAAAGGAACACACAAGCAATGACTCTAGTGGTGTAAAAGAACACACATGCAATTACTCTGGTGGTGGTTTAGGAAAGGAACACACATGCAATGACACTGGTGGATCCATGTGGTTTAAGACAAGAGCACACATGCAATGACCCGAGTGGTGGTTTAGGAAAGGAAGACACATGCAATGACTCTGTGGTGGTTTAGGAAAAGAACACAGATGCAATGACTCTGGTGGATCAATGTGGTATAGGAAAGGAACACACAGGCAATGACTCTAGTGGTGGTTTAGTAAACGAACACACATGGAATGACTCTGGTGGTAGTTTAGGAAAGTAACACACATGCAATGACTCTGGTGGATCCATGTGGTCTAGGAAAGGAACACACATGCAATGACTCTGGTAGTGGTTTAGGAAAATAATACACATGCAATGACTCTGGTGGTGGTTTAGGAAAAGAACACACATGCAACGACTCTGGTGGTGGTTTAGGAAAATAAACACGTGCAATGACTATGGTGGATCAATGTGGTTTCGGAAAGGAACAAACATTCAATGAATCTAGTGGTGGTTTACGAAAGAAGACACGTGCAATGACTGTGGTGATGGTTTAGGAAAAGAACACAAATGCAATGACTCTGGTGGATCAATGTGGTCTAGGAAAGGAACACACATGCAATGACTCTAGTGGTGGTTTAGTAAAAGAACACACATGTAATGACTCTGGTGGTGATTTAGGAAAGGAACACACATGCATTGACTCTGGTGGATTCATGTGGTCTAGGAAAGGAACACAGATGGAATGACTCTGGTAGTGGTTTAGGAAAAGATCACACATGCAATAACTCTGGTGGTGGTTTAGGAAAAACACACATGCAACAACTCTGGTGGTGGTTTAGGAGAAACACACATGCAATGACTATGGTGGATCAATGTGGTTTAGGAAAGGAACACACATTCAATAACTCTAGTGGTGGTTTAGAGAAAGGAAGACACATGCAATGACTCTGGTGGTGGTTTAGGAAAAGAACACACATGCAATGACTCTAGTGGATCAATGTGGTTTAGGAAAGGAACACACAAGCAATGACTCTAGTGGTATAAAAGAACACACATGCAATGACTCTGGTGGTGGTTTAGGAAAGGAACACACATGCAATGACAATGGAGGATCCATGTGGTTTAAGACAAGAACACACATGCAATGACTCTAGTGGTGGTTTAGGAAAAGAGCACACATGGAATGACTTTGGTGGTGGTTTACGAAAAGAACACACATGCAATGACTCTCGTGGATCCATGTGGTTTCGGAAACGAACAAACATGAAATGAATCTAGTGGTGTTTTAGGAAAAGAAGACACATGCAATGACTCCGGTGGTGGTTTAGGAAAAGAACACACATGCAATGACTCTGGTGGTGGTTTAGGAAAAAAACACACATGCAAGAACTATGGTGGATCAATGTGGTTTAGGAAATGAACACACATCCACTGACTCTAGTGGTGGTTTAGGAAAGGAAGACACATGCAATGACTCTGGTGGTGGTTTAGGAAAAGAACACACATGCAATGACTCTGGTGGATCAATGTGGACTAGGAAAGGAAAACACATGTAATGACTCTACTGGTGGTTTAGTAAAAGAACACACATGCAATGACTCTGGTGGTGGTTTAGGAAAGGAACACACATGTAATGACTCTAGTGGATCCATGTGGTCTAGGAAAGGAACACACATCCAATGACTCTGGTGGATCCATGTGGTCTAGGAAAGGAACACACATGCAATGACTCTGCTAGTGGTTTAGGAAAAGAATAGGCATGCAATGACTCTGGTGGTGGTTTAGGAAAAGAACAGACATGCAATGACTCTGGTGGTGGTTTAGGAAAATAACACACATGCAATGACTATGCTGGATCAATGTGGTTTAGGAAAGGAACACACACGCAATGACTCTAGTGGTGGTTTAGGAAAGGAAGACACATGCAATGACTTTGGTGGTGGTTTAGGAAAATAACACACATGCAATGACTCTAGTGGATCAATGTGGTCTAGGAAAGGAACACACATGCAATGACTCTAGTTATGGTTTAGTAAAATAAAACACATGCAATGACTCTGGTGGTGGTTTAGGAAAGGAACACACATGCAATGACTCTGGTGGATCCATGTGGTCTAGGAAAGGAGCACACATGCAATGACTCTGGTAGTGGTTTAGGAGAAGAACACACGTGCAATGACTCTGGTGGATCAATGTGGTCTAGGTGTAACACCCAAGTTTCAGCAACCCTGATTAGTTGCCCAGAATGCAAAAATCAGGGGGGGGAAACATTTTCTTGTTAAGTGTTGCAGTGTTTGCTTGTTGTTTGTTTGTGCTTATGCATCTAAATGTATAACATATGATATAGGCCCTCCCTCACCATTAATTGAAAAATGCTAGTTAACGAAAAACTATCTTGGCTCATTCTACATATTCTCAAATGTTCTGGAATTTCAAAAAGCTCAGCCAAGGTGCCTTTGCAACCCTAACTATTTTAGTAGCTTCTATTGACAAATTTATGGAGATCTAAATGATATAATCTCCTTATGCTTTCTAGGTAGAGCCTTCAACTACTCTTACCTCTAGGTTTTTCTAAAAACTTTTTATAAAGCTCTTGAATTCTACTCTTGGTAGAAATACCAAGGACTCCTACCTTATTCAAACTCCAACCTTTCAAAATTACCCATCCTTACCTCAGCTAAGCTTGATGGTAACCCTAGTAGTAGTTGACTTGTTTGTAAGATGAGTTGCCTTGATCTGCTGCTTGACTTGTTTGCTTAGAAGTAGTATGAGCTACTCTAGGAGCTCATCCTCTAGGATCAAGAAACTTTAAACTCACAAACCCTAAGAAAGAATACAATCTGGATCTGAACCCTAGCTACTAAGTAATCATCTAAAACCCTTAACTAGATCAGCTCTGAAGTGATCTAATTCCAGAAGCTTCCAAGTCAATGAAGAACAATATCAAGCATGGATCCCTTCTACTCAATTTAATATTCAAACCACATCCACTTGATGATGCTTTGGTACCTTGCAACCCATCAAAAGCCTCCTTCCTCATAATCTTGTCAAAAACCCTAAATCTGCCAAATATTGCTAAGTCTGGAATCTGTTCCAACATCACCTTTTTGAGTGCCTCCTTTTCTCAACCCTTGTGAATTTTGAAAAATGCATTTGAAACCTTTTTAAACCATACTAATGAATACCAAGGCCCACTCTTTCCCTTGGTTAGATCATCCTCCAACCCACTTGTTCTTGATGGTTTTGCAGGCAAGAAAATAACCTTTCCTGCAAATCTTATCAACATGCCTATTTTGACAAAAGCTCACACCCTCATCCCACCTTCTATGGACCAACTCTTTGCATGGTTGTGTTCTACTCATATAGTTATATCAATACCTACTTAACTTGTTTCAATTGGACCTTTGTGCTTCTCAAACCCACAAGGTTTTGAAGGCTATCTGGTAATCTGTTTGTGGCAGGCTTATTTTATTCAAAGTTTGAGATCATTCCTTGGAACCCTCAAGCCTGATCAAGATCAAACCATACACCATTGTGATCTAATCACTTGGTATATCCATCGATCTATCCCATGCCCCAAGGGGATAATTAAGCTCCAAGATCCAGCAAGGTTTTGTTGGTATGAAATTAGCATTACCCTAGATCCCTTTTCCTTGTTTTCCACCAAATTCAAGTTGGATTCTCAAATCAAAAGGTTGCAAGTGCTTGTTTCACCTTGCTTACACCATTTACCTTGCTTATAAAGATTTACAAAAGTTTTTGAATAATTATTTTGGACCAAGAACTATTTAATTCCTTTAATAGGCAAAACCTCCAAAACTTCTTCCATAAAGGAAAGGTTGGTTTTTGCCAAAACACTTCCCCAAGTTTTGGCTCAATTGATGCCCATATATCATACCCCATCTTCCCACTTCAAAAATAAATATCTTTGAAGATCTTCATTATTTCTTTTTATCCATTTTCTTGAATGGCAGAAACAAGTAATAATAGCTCAAAAATACTTTTCCATCTCAATAAAATCTTGGAAAATTCTCCAAAGTGTGTTTTGGTATCTAGCACCATCTTACACCAAAAACCACACTTGTCCAATTCAAGAATATCAAATGAGCTTCTAGAAATCATTTCTGCACTTTTTGAATAAATGATTTTTAGTGATCTAAAAATCATCTGAAAAATCCCAAATAATTAGAGGAGGTATATATGGACTATACCCTTCCACCAGAATCATTTCTTCATATTTTCAAGATCACAAATGAGGACTTTCTTCATAACCACCCATCATGACACAAAAACACTCATCAAATCACTTACAAACCTCATCCCACCTTGTCCAACACTCCCCCCAGCAACCATGACACTCCTCTGGACGTGTGATACTGTAGCCCTACCCCTGTAGCAGCTATACCCCTTTGTCCTTTATGTTTGTGGAGAAGATAAAGAGAGGGACAAGCAAATCTTTGCCATTTTTACTCCTGCTGCAGCACCTCCCTCTCTGTGCCCTCTCTCGACCAGAGCCCCCTCCTAAGACCTCTCCACTACCCCTAATGCCCAATGGAAGGCCAACTCCGTCCCCATCCTCTCCTTGGACCAATTCCATCATGAACCGATCCACCCCTAGTTAAATAGGCCAGAGGCCACCCCGCGCCTCCCTCTACCCCTCATTTACTCCCTCTTCTCCCCACTCACCTCCCCCGAAGCCCACTCCCTCTCCTCAGCTCTGCCTTGCCTGTGAGAAGAAGAGAGCAAGCTCTCGGCCTCCTTCCTCTCCCCGAGCTAAGCTCCCTCCTCCCTGCTCTTCCCCCGCTGCATGTCACTCTAACATGATCCCCTACTCCCCCTGCATCTAAGCATGCCCTATTTTTGACAAAGGACCGCCTTCGCGAAGCTTCACCGACGAGATCCGACGAGCTCGCCTCAGATGTCGTCGCGTGAGCCAGATCCAGTCGCGGACCCCCTGCTTCCGCCCATCCCCGTGGGCGGCGTCATCCTCCTCATCTCCCTGGCGCCTCTCCGTCGCCTCCCGGCGCCCCAGGTGAGCTCCCCGCCACTGCCCGAGGCATCTAGGGTTTGCCCCGTCACCAGCAATGTCTAAGCGAGGGAGACGACCCAGGGCCATGGATCGCCTCTTGATCCAACGGCCCAGGAGGCCCCGTACCCCTTCGGCCACCGTGGTCGCTGACCAGTGGGTCCCACCCAACAGGATTCAAACCCGGATCCCATGCCATGCACCACTCGGATGGGCGAAAATTGCCCTGCGCGGCCCAGTATCCCCTCAGATCTGGCCCGGATGCGAGTGCTCCCTTTTTCCATTTTTATTAAAAATTCTAGATCTGAAACATACCTACTAGCTTAAATCCAAATAAAAATGGAAAGTACTACTTTTTGTCCAGATATAATTTTAGTCAAGTTTTGTGCAACATCCAAAACTGGTACTTTTCCAAATAGAAATATCATTATTTACTGGCATTAAACCCACTAAAATGTATCTTTTTCACTAAATAATTTCCACAGTGATTTGTACATACCCAAATGGTATGAATCAAAGTGCCTATGAAAGGTAGTTGATATACCTATCTATTAGCCCTTGTCTCCAGCTAAGTGGGGCTATAGATCTGAATATATAAAAATAACAAGATTAATTATATTATGTCTTTAGAAAATTCTCTAAGACAATATATGAAATGTATTGACCTCATTCCAACTCCTAAGGACATGGTACATCAATACCTATCTAAAACAAGGAGATAAGAATTTCTTGATTCTCTGTTGATTTTTAATGAATGAAACACCTCTGTATGTGGTTGTTTCACTAGATAAATCACATAGATAGATATACAACTCCAAAAATAGTTATTCCAATTTCTACATAAAGGTATTAAAAGTACCTAACATGTGTCTTTTGAATCATATCAAAAGCTTCTGTATAATTAATCTGGTGAAAAAGACAAAATAGCTTCAGAATTAACTTTGGGAATTTCCTGAGGGCATTCTGGTAAATATTTTGGAGTGATTCCAACTCTCACTGAAGCAGTATACCAAACCCCACTTAAACATCCAAGTAAATTATTTTTGGACCTACAGAACATTTCTAGTGAATGATTCCCTAAAACTAGAGTTTTATTCACTACGAAATGCATAATAAATTAATGGATTTTGATAAATTAGTGAATCCACTTTCATTGGTTTCATTTTATCAATACCTATATGATGGTATCATATTTATATAATTATATCATACAGAACGAATACTTGGACTTAAACTCCCTACTTAAGTGTTATATGCCACATAAATCATAAATAAAGCTCCACAAATGCAAATAAAGTAATTCCCACTTCTATGAACTCAATATATCACAACCAACTGAAGTGTGTAATGTTTTATATGTATGTTTGTTGTTCTATAATAGTGCGTGTATGCTCTGTATTGATTGTTGTATTGCTTGTTTGCATGTGTACTCTATGACGGCGATAGTTGCGCTTGTATTGACGCCGAGAAGAAGAGATCTTATTATTACTGGTATTGGTATTCTTGGTTATCTAAAGAAGAAGTCCAGGGAAATATATGCCATATTGCTGATCTCAGGCAAGCCACCTTCTTTCTCATAAGCTTTGTCCTAATATTCTACTCATGCATGTTTTATTACTGTTATGAAAACTGCACTGTTTTACTATATGTTGATGTATATATGGTAGTGGTTTGGCTCCTATGAACTATTACACTTTTGTACTACTAAGTACAACCTCCTTGATGACACCTACTGGCCCATAGTAGAATAGATGGTGCATAACACCATAACCCCTTGGAGACCCTATTTTTAGCCGAAGCAAAACTATAGGATGGGAAGACCCCAGAAAAGTTTTACAAAGAGTTTTATGATAAAAGATTGGTGAGGTTTGGCCTACCAAGATAAGTTTGAGAAAGGAAAAAGGGTTTTGTTTTACAAAATGATGAAATAAGTTGGAGGAAAAAGGTTTATGAAAACGCACCTAGTTCTTTCCAGTTTTGCCAGAACAATTAACACGTGCAACCACATTACTTCTATATGGGAAGGGGCTGGACTCGAAGTTTGTTTACTCCGGTATGAGTTGCCTTGCAACTACTATAGGGGATGTCGATCCCTGGAGGCTAGGTCTTCTCCTGTAAGGATCCATGTGAGATATTGACCTGGAGAAGAAACGAACTATCTACGGGCAGCCATGTGTTACTATGAGCCCCTCATTGAAAGTGCACACTTGGGAAGTGGAAAAAGGCGCTCCGGTTGGCTTGAGAACTATATAGGGTATCCCGGTGTTGAGGGGAATAACACTCATAGGATAGGCTCTTATAGTGGAGAGGGCAATCCGAAGGTCTTGACCGGTTACTCAACCATCGATCGTTGTAGATCAGGGCAGTGTACTCGGATGGTGTGGGTAAAGTGTGCAACCTCTACAGAGTGTAAATCTATTCGAATAGCCGTGTCCGCGGTCATGGACGGTTGGGAAGGTTGCTGTAGAGCGGTGCTAGTTTTGTTTTCAAAAAGAATTTCGGAAAAGCAGTGGCTTTGGAAATGTTTTGACCATGGGATGGTCGGAAGGAATACATGTTTTGACCATGGGATGGTCAGAAAGGAAGGAAAAGAGTTTGGTCATGGGTTGACCGAAAGGAGGAACAAATGGGTGACCCCGTCCTAATGTTTTTCCAAAACTCTTTAAAAAGGTTTCCAAAAGGTTTACAAAGGTTTTCAACAAAGATATGCAGATGCTATATCTACAAGAGAAACTAATTGAGAAAAGAACCTCTCTTGGAGCCCTCCTATTACCATAGCCATATTGCATATCCTCTTGTTATTATTATTCGTTTAAGGTGGTTTGCGAGTACATTCAAAGTACTCACTAGCATTGTCCCTGGCTATTCACTTGGTCAGATATCAAGAAGAAGGTGAAGTTGATGACTATGCGAGCTAGGACGTTCTCCCAGTCAGTTGCCTGTAGGTTAATGCATGGCTCAGGCTCTACACTTGATGAAGTTCCGCTGATGATTATTGATGTAGCCATAATGGCAAATAAGGTATGACATGTACCGTTTAGATAATGGATGTTTACTTTGATACTTGTCGGTTATGTACCACGACTAACTGATCATTGGATCGTGGTGTATGCATAACAGGGATTCTCGGGAGGATTAATCCGAGGCCCCATAGACTTGGTATCAGAGCCATCCTGACTGTAGGAGAACCTTAGTTAGCATTGTCGTTAGACAGGAAAACTATTTTGGAAACACCAGTTTTTGAAAACTAATTCCTCAAAACATTTCGAAAGATTCTACTTCTTATCTCAATCTAGTTTAGATGATTTTGAAAATGGTTTCGTCTATCCCTTGTCCAAATTTCAAACCTATGGATTTCAAATAACTAGGACCTAGAACCATGTGAAGACGTTGAGGACGAGATGAAGAGAAGCAACTACCAGTAAACACAAGGAGACTACAAGATCGCCCTACCAGCAGAATCCTCCTAATCAGAAGAAATCAAACATTACACTATCGAGAAGCGTCCAATGACCCAGTGAAGGCTTTATACACAAGATAGTGACTCATACCCTAAGAGCGATGATGTCTAGGATTAATAGTCCTAAGATAGGATTCCCCTACCTTTTTATTAGTTAACTCCTTGTTCCCCATAGTAGGCCATGTTTGCTTGCCTAAGTGCTTGACATGTTGCTTGATGTGTGTTGTTTGCGAAGGGCATTGCGACCCCCTCGCCCTGTTCACTGTGTATGTGTGTTCTGGCCTGTTTTGACCTTAGTCAAGTGTGACTTGAGGATCGATAACCCACCTAGTAACACAAGAAAAACCCCTAGGTTAGTCGTCAATAACCAAAACCCATACTAACCTCGAGAGATATGAGAGGAAAAACATCGCTAGAAACCCGAGTTCGACATCGTTAAGTTAGCTCAACTCGAAGGCTACTCCCCAGCAGGATGTCATACCCCGCCAAACTCACCATTCAAGACTTGTCGATATCATAGCACTCCATCATTCATCAGTCTATTATAGCAAAATCCTGTTGAAACAGGAAGTCGATCACCAAAGGATCCTCCCTATCCACGAGAAATCACAAGACTTACCTACCAATACAAGAAGTGAAGACCTAACTACACTAAACTCCGGTATATTAGAGGTTCCGATCGCCTCAGGAGACTAACTATTTTAGTCGACCCCACCCAAATCAACGGGAAGTTCCTCCCCAGAAGCTAGAATACCTCTAAATCTTGAATACCTAGATGCGTGAAGACAACTCCCCCAAAGCTGGATGTCTCTACCTTGACTAAAGACTAGCAAGAAGCATCGTTAACTGCTAACCTGCCTAGAGCTAACTCCATTAAGCTTCCTTAGGAAACTGTCTCGACCAGGTTTGAGCATTAGGATGTCACTCAAAGACCTCAACTCAAGACCCACAAAAATACAACCATCTTTACCATCACGCCAGCACTTCTAGACAGATGGTCTACACCATTCTCGAAAGACCTCAGTGAATCTCTAAGGTGGAAAGACTGTGTCTTTCCAACTCAAATCCAAAAGACTATCCCCCGAAAGATACTCCAGAAAAAGTACCAGATCTGACGTCTTCCGCCTAGCATCAATTCCCGAGTTATCATATGAGGAAACCACTGAAGATTTACGAAGCCCTCTGCTACTTCAGCCGAAGATCAGCCTAGAGGACCGCAGATTCGCTAACCCCATTAGTTCTAAACCGTTTGAACAATCCGCTAATTCAACTACTCCGATAGTCTAAGTATGAATAGAAGTAGTATATAAGCCTCATAACCCCTAGTTAGAGGACGTCAACGGAAGGTTTCAACTCTGGGCAGAAGATTGCGATATTCACCTAACATCATCCAATGACTCCCAGGAAGGACTGTGTTAACTCCAAGCTACCCTAGTTTAACCCTAAGACGGAAAAACCTGCGTATTTCCCACAAAAATAAACTAACGATCTATCAGAACCAACTTCAGGAGTTAGACCCAAAATCATGGATTAGGATACGATAATCCCTTAAGAGAAACGCCATAAATCCTTACCGAAGGAAGATCCCTCCTCACAATCCCGATTGAAGCCCGCTCAACACTCCTGCATCCAAGACGATTGAAGTTCAATCTCACCATCGCAGTGACCCTGTTCAAAGACAAAGCCGACAAGTTAGTACAAGAGAACACATGGCACTAACTCCACCACAAAATCCCCTAGCCTTACTCTACTTAATATCAGGACGAGATTCTTTTAAGGGGGGAAGGTCTGTAACACCCCAGTTTCAGCAACCGTGATTAGTTGCCCAGAATGCGAAAATCAGGGGGAACAAAAACTTTTTCTTGTTGTTTTTTTGTGCTTATGTATCTAAATGTATAACATATGATATACTCTCTCCCTGACCATTAATTAACAAAAGCTAGTTATCAAAAAACTATCTTGGCTCATTCTACATATTCTCAAATGTTCTGGAATTTCAAAAACCTCAGCCAAGGTGCCTTTGCAATCCTAACTATTTTAGTAGCTTCTATTGACAAAATTATGGAGATCTATATGATATAATCTCCTTACGCTTTCTAGGCAGAGCCTTCAACTACTCTTACCTCTAGGTTTTTCTTAAAAACTTTTTATAAAGATCTTGAATTCTACTCTTGGTAGAAATACCAAGGACTCTTACCTTATTCAAACTCCAACCTTTCAAAATTACCCATCCTTACCTCAAACTTAGCTTGATGGTAACCCTAGTAGTAGTTGACTTGTTTGTAAGATGAGGTGCCTTGATCTGCTGATTCACTTGATTGCTTAGAAGTAGTATGAGCTACTATAGGAGCTCATCCTCTAGGATCAAGAAACTTTAAACTCACAAACCCTAAGCAAGAATACAATCTAGATCTGATCCCTAGCTACTGAGTAATCATCTAAAACCCTTAACTAGATCAGCTCTGAAGTGATCTAATTCCAGAAGCTTCCAAGTCAATCAAGAACAATATCAAGCATGGATCCCTTCTACTCAATCTACTCTTCAACCTCATCCACTTGATGATGATTTGGTACCTTGCTACCCATCAAAAGCCTCCTCCCTCATAATCTTGTCAAAAACCCTAAATCTGCCAAATATGGCTAAGTCTAGAATCTGTTCAAACATCACATTTTTGAGTGCCTCCTTTTCTCAACCCTTGTGCATTTTTAAAAATGAATTTAAACCCTCTTGTTAACCATCCTAAGGACTACCAAGGCCCACTCTTGCCCTTGTTTAGATGATCCTCCAACCCACTTGTTCTTGATGGTTTTGTAGGCAAGAAAATAACTTTTCCTGCAAATCTTATCAACATGCCTATTTTGACAGAAGCTCACACCCTTATCCCATCTTCTATGGACCAAATCTTTGCATGGTTGTGTTATACTCATATAGTTATATGAATACCTACTTCACTTGTTTCCATTGGACCTTTGTGCTTCTTAAACCCAGATGGGTTTGAAGGCTATCTGATAATCTATTTGTGGCAGGCTTATTTTATTCAAAGTGTGAGATCATTCCTTGGAACCCTCAAACCTGATCAATCTCAAAACTCTACACCATTGTGATCTACATCACTTGGTATATCCATCGATCTATCCCATGCCCCAAGGGGATAATTGAGCTCCAAGATCCATCAAGGTTTTGTTGGTATGAAATTAACATTACCTTAGATCCTTTTCCTTGTTTTCCACCAAATTCAAGTTGGATTCTAAAATCCCAAGGTTGCAAGTGCTTATTTCAACTTGCGTACACAATCTACCTTGCTTATAAAGATTTACCAAAGTTTTTGAATAATTATTTTGGACCAAGAACTATTAAATTCCTTTAATAGGCAAAACCTCCAAAAGTTCTTCCATAAAGGAAAGTTTGGTTTTTGCCAAAACACTTCCCCAACTTTTGGCTCAATTGAGGTCCATATATCACACCCCATCTTCCCACTTCAAAAATAAATATCTTTGAAGATCTTCATTATTTCTTTTTGTCCATTTTCTTGAATGGCACAAACAAGTAATAATAGCTCAAAAAGACTTTTCCATCTCAATAAAATCCTGGAAAATTCTCTAAAGTGCTATTTGGTATCTAGCACCATCTTACACCAAAAACCACACTTGTCCAATTCAAGAATATCAAATGAGCTTCTAGAAATCATTTATGCACTTTTTGAATAAATGATTTTTAGTGATCTAAAAATCATCTAAAAAATCCCAAATAATTAGAGGAGGTATATTTGGACTATACCCTTCCACCAGAATCATTTCTTCATATTTCCAAGATAACAACTGAGGACTTTCTTCATAACCACCCATCATGACAACTTAGATCATGACACAAAAACACTAATCAAATCACTTCCAAACCTCATCCCACCTTGTCCAACACTCCTCCCAGCAACCATGACATTCATTTGGACATGTGATACGGTAGCCCTACCCCTCTAGCAGCTATACCCCTTTGTCCTTTATGTTTGGGGAGAAGGTAAAGAGACGGACAAGAAAATCTTTTCCATTTATTACTCCAGCTGCAACACCTCTCTCTCTGTGCCCTCTCTCGACCAGAGCCCCCTCCCATGACCTCTCCACCACCCCTACTGCCCAATGGAAGGCCAGCTCCCTCCCCATCCTCTCCTTGGACCAATTCCATCATGAACCGATCCACCCCGAGTTAAATAGGCCAGAGGCCACCCCGTGCCTCCCTCTTCCCCGCATTTACTCCCTCTGATCCCCACTCACCTCACCCGAAGCCCACTCCAACTCCCCAGCTCTGCCTTGCCCGTGAGAAGAAGAGAGCAAGCTCTCGGCCTCCTCCCTCTCCCCGAGCTAAGCTCCCTCCTCCCTGCTCTTCCCCCGCCGCATGTCACTCCGATGTGATCCCCTACCCCCTGCATCTAACCATGCCCTCTTTTTGAACTAGGACTGCCTCCGTGAAGCTGCACCAATGAGCTCCGACGAGCTCGCCACAGACGTTGTCGGGCGAGCCAGATCTAGTTGCGGAACCCCCTTCTTCCGCCCATCCCCGTGGTCGCTGTCGTCCACTGTGTCGCCCTGGCCCCTCTCCGCCCTAGGTGAGCTCCCTACCGCCGCCCGACGCGTCTAGGGTTTGCCACGTCGCCGGCATTGTCTCAGCGAGGGAGACGACCCGGGGCCGTGGATCGCCTCTTGATCCAACGGCCCAGGAGGCCCCGTACCCCTTCGGCCGCCGTGGTCGCTGACCAGGGGACCCCGCCCAGCATGATTCAAACCTGTCTCCTGCACCATGCACCACCCGGATGGGCCATAATTCCCCTTCGCAGCCTAGTATCCCCTCAGATCCAGCCCTGATGCCAGTGCTCCCTTTTCCCTTTTTATTAAAAATTCCAGATCTGAAACATACCTGCTAGTTTAAATCCAAATAAAAATGGAAAGTACTACTTTTTGTCTAGATATAATTTTTACCAAGTACCAATGTGTTTTGCGCAACATCTAGAACTAGTAATTTTCCAAATAGAAATATCATTATTTACAGGCATTAAACCCACTAAAATGTATCTTTTTCACTAAATAATTTCCATAGTGATTTGTACATACCTAAATTGTATGAATCAAAGTGCCTATGAAAGGTAGTTGATATACCAATGTATTAGACCTTGTCTCCAGCTAAGTGGGGCTACAGATCTGAATATACAAAAATGACAAGATTAATTATATTTTATCTTTAGAAAATTCTCTAGGCCAATATATGAAATGTATTGACCTCATTTCAACTCGCGGAGACATGGTACATCAATACCTATCTAAAACGAGGAGATAAGAATTTATTGATCCTCTATTGATTTTTAATGAATTAAAAACCTATGTATGTGGTTGTTTCACTAGATAAATCACATCTATAGTTATACAACTCCGAAAATAGTGATTCCAATTTCTACCGAATGGTATTCAAAGTACCTAACATGTGCCTTTGGAATCATATCAAAAGCTTCTGTATAATTAATCTGGTCAAAAAGACAAAATAGCTTCAGAACTGACTTTGGGAATTTCCTGAGGGCATTCTGCTAAATATTTTGGAGTCATTCCAACTCTCACTGAACCAGTATACCAAACCACACTTAACCATCCAAGTAAATGATTTGTGGACCTACAGAATATTTCTAGTGAATTATTCCCTAAAACTAGAGTTTTATTCACTAGGAAATGCATAGTAAATCAATGGATTTTAATAAATTAGTGAAACCACTTTTGTTGGTTTCATTTTATCAATACCTATCTGATGGTATCATATTTAAATAATTATATCATACAAAACCAAGACTTGGACTTAAACTCTCTACTTAAGTGTTATATGCCACATAAATCATACATAAAGCTCCACAAAGGCAAATAAAGTAATTCCCACTGCTATGAACTCAATACATCACAACCTACTGAAGTGTGTAATGTTTTATATCTATGTTTGCTGTTCTGTACTGGTGCTTGTATGCTCTGTATTGATTGTTGTATTGCTTGTTTACATGTGTACTCTATGACGGCGATAGTTGCGCTTGTATTGATGCCGAGAAGAAGAGATCTTATTATTACTGGTATTGGTATTCTTGGTTATCTAAAGAAGAAGTCTAGGGACATATATGCCATCTTGCTGATCTCAGGCAAGCCACCTTCTTGCTCATAAGCTTTGTCCTAATATTCTACTCATCCATGTTTTATCTACTGTTATGAAATCTGCACAGTTTTACTATATGTTGATGTATATATGGTACTGGTTTGGCTCCTCCGAACTATTACACTTTTGTAGTACTAAGTACAACCCCCCTTGATGACACCTACTGGCCCCTAGTAGAATAGATGGTGCATAACACTATAGGATGGGAAGACACCGGAAAAGTTTTACAAAGAGTTTTATGATAAAACCTTGGTGAGGTTTGACCTACCAAGAGAAGTTTGAGAAAGGAAAAAGGGTTTTTTTTTACAAAATGATGAAATAAGTTGGAGGAAAAAGGTTTATGAAAACGCACCCGGTTCTTTGCAGTTTTGCTAGAACAATTAACCCGTGCAACCACATTACTTCTATATGGGAAGGGGCTGGACTCGAAGTTTGTTTACTCCGGTATGAGTTTCCTCGCAACTACTACAGGGGATGTCGATCCCTGGAGGCTGGGTCTTCTCCTGTAAGGGTCCATGTGAGACATCGACCTAGAGAAGAAACGAATTGTCTACGGGCAGCCAGGCGTTACTATGAGCCCGTCACTGAAAGCGCACACTTGGGAAGTGTAAAAAGGCGCTCCGGTTGGCTTGAGAACTATATAGGGTGTCCTGGTGTTGAGGGGAATAACACTCATAGGGTAGGCGCTTATACTGGAGTGGGCAATCTGAAGGTCTTGACCGGTTACTCGACCCATGATCGGTGTAGATCAGGGCAGGGTACTGGGATGGTGTGGGTAAAGTGTGCAACCTCTGCAGAGTGTTAATCTATTCGAATAGATGTGTCCGCGGTCATGGACGGTTGGGAAGGTTGCTGTTGAACGGTGCTGGTTTTGTTTTCAAAAAGAATTTTAGAAAAGAAGTGGCTTTGGAAATGTTTTGACCATGGGATGGTCGGAAGGAATACATGTTTTGACCATGGGATCGTCGGAAAGGAAGGAAAAGAGTTTGGTCATGGGTTGACTAGAAGGAGGAACAAATGGGTGACCCCGTCCTAATGTTTTTCCAAAACTCTTCAAAAAGGTTTACAAAGGTTTTCAACAAAGATATGCATATGCTATATCTACAAGAGAAACTAATTGAGAAAAGAACCTCTCTTGGAGCCCTCCTATTACCATAGCCATATTGCATATCCTCTTGTTATTATTATTCTTTTAAGGTGATTTGCGAGTACATTCAAAGTACTCACTGGCATTGTCCCTGGCTATTAACTTGGTCAGATATCAAGAAAAAGGTGAAGTTGACAACTATGTGAGCTAGGACGTTTTCCCAGTCAGTTGCCTGTAGGTTAAGGCATGGCTCGAGCTCTACGCTTGATGAAGTTTCGCTGATGATTATTGATGTAGCCATAATGGCAAATAAGGTATGAGATGTATCGTTTAGATAATGGATGTTTACTTTGATACTTGTCGGTTATGTATCACGACTAACTGATCAGGGGATCGTGGTGTATGCATAACAGGGATTCTCGGAGGATTAATCAGGGGGCCCCACACTAGGGAAGGAACACACATGCAATGAATCTAGTGGATCAGTGTGGTTTATGATAGGAACACACATGGAATGACTTTGGTGGATCCATGTGATTTAGGAAAGGAACACACATGCAATGACTCTAGTGGTGGTTTAGGAAAATAAGACACATGCAGTTACTATGGTGGTGGTTTAGGAAAAGGACACACATGAAATGACTCTCGTGGATCCATGTGATTTAGGAAGGAACACACATGCAATGACACTGGTGGATCCATGTGGTTTAGTTTGAAATATGCATTTTCCATTTTTTAAAGGAACACACATGCCTATTCTTTCTATTTTCCATTTGAATCCCTTAGTCTGTCTTGCCCTTGGTTTTTTGATACTACTAAGTTTTGCCCTCTCTCTCGTTCACAAATCTCACAAAAGCCCAAATGTGTGCTCACTCTAGATCCTATGCCCTGATTGGCTGACACAGATGTCACGCGGATCATGCCCACCAACCGTTGGTCCTCTGTGATCCAACAAGCAGCATAACGCCTCCCCCCTCCTCTTTTTTTGCAGGGTCTATTCGTGCAACCTCTCTATCCGTGCCACCGAAACTTTACCTCCATAAACAAATTAAAACCATCTCAAAAAATAAATAAAATAAATGATCATATTTCGAAGAAGCTCTCGTCGTTATCTTTTGGATCATCGTCGTCTTCATCGCCGTCATGGTCCTTGCCATCGCCATCGTCGGTGCTTTCTCTGATGACTCGTCACCGCCCCTTCTTCATATAAGCACGCTGTCTCCTCGTCGGAGTCGGAGTCGGAGTCCTCTTCATAGTCCCACGGGTCCACGTCACTCTCCTCCGCTTCTGGCTCCAACTGATCTATGAACGGCTCCTCGTTGGCTGAGTCGAAGTCATCCAAATATTTGTCTCCTCTCTTCTTCATGGTCTTCCTCTTGTTCCATTTCATGTCCGTACTTGCCGGTGCAACATGCGACCCCATCCGGGCTGCTGCTTTGCGCTTGTCTGTCATTGTAGGTACCCCACGCTCCTCCTGTGTGGCCGGTACAAGCTTCGACGTTGTAGTGTCCTCGACTGCCAATGTCGATGGATCCTGGCGATGTCGAATACGACGTGTTGCCTTAGTATGCGACTCGCGAGCACAAATGATGCCGCGAAGAGCAAGCGACGCAGGACGGTCAGTGGCCAGCTTGGATCTGCCATTGCCACGGCGAGGGGCCATCGTGCTCGAGGAAGTTGTTCGGAATGAGCGATGGCGGGTACACAAAGTCAGGTGCCGATTTGATCAAGGGCGAGCAGTGGTTTCGTGCGTCATGTACACACATGCATTTGTCGATTATTAAAAAATGTATTATCTCGCGTACTGAACATAATTTAATCACAACAAAAGTGGCACAACGTATTCTAGACTCGTAAATATCCCATGCATGCCTATCTACGTGGAGTTCAACATGTGTTCAATCGACGTGGAGTTTGACGTGCCGACGTAATCGTGCACTAGTTGCGCGCGTCATTGCCCCGTCAACACGTGACACATGCACGCGGGACGTGCACGCTGATGCCCGTGATTACCACCGCACCCACTCATTTTTAAGGGTAAGATCGCACTCCTTTTATTATATACTGGATTTTAGGCAGCGCCGAAGACCATTGAACTGTCCATCACAATAAAGACAAGTCCCATCGATTCCCTATCCCTGGCTTCTTTGAGAAGGTAGATCATAGATGGTGGTCTTGTATAATAGTAGTAGTACTACTTGACCACGACATGTACTCTTTGACTCTTCTCCCACACTAATCACTCTCTTCTTCCTCCTACCACGACCTCCCTCCCCCTGCAAGCCATGGCTCCCATGAGGAGAGGCTGGTCGACCATCCTTGCGGAGAAAAAGGAGAGAGCTCTCCACTAGGCAGTTCTTGATGTACTAGCCCCTCAAGCCCCCCTCTCACTGAGGCCCAATCTCTCCCAACAATGGTGTCGAATGTTCTAGAAGGCGAGGGATCCTCCTTGTATGGTATTTTTGTTCTACTTCTTCTCCATCTCCTTCTCCATGATGATCTTCTTCTTCTTGTTGTTTTTCTTCTTCTTCTTTCTCTTCCTCTTCTATGTATTACAGGCTGGCCATGGAACCAGAATCCACCATGAAGGCGGTGTTGCAGGACCTGTTCGGTCCCGTTCCATTTCTCAGCGAGGTAGAAAACCTCCACACTGTTATTTCTCTGAGTTGTAATGTGCATTGCTTAGATCATGTCCGCCCGCATTGGGGTTTTTTTTAAGTTGTATTACTTTTCATGATTATGACTAGATCTCTTGGCCTTTCCTTAATACCTATGTTCATATATTCAATGGGGATTTTGTGATTAGGATTACTTTATTGTGATAATGACTAGATCTCTAGGTGCATTTTTAATACTACTATCTGTAGATGCAATGGGGATTTTGTGATTTGTATTAGTATTCACCTAGAACCTAGAGTGTAATTATAGAATTTATATTTCAATTAACATGAAGGATGCATCGATCAAAGGCCGAGTACCATGACAAGGTGGCCATGATCAGTTCCAAGATTGATAACCAACATTAGCTTGCATGCTCCCTCACCCAAGCTAATGAGAGCCTACTCAAGCGTTTATCTATGCAGAAGGAGATCTCGCTAGATTTTGCACGTGACATGGTGAGGCAGTAGAAACTGCTCGACCGTAACTTGAACATGCAAGAACAAGACATAGAGATAATCAACAAGCTCATGGAGGAGAAGAAGAATCTTGAGATAAGGTGCACCCTCCTATAGGACGAATTCACTAAGGCACTCATAGGACAAGTCGAGGAAACCAAGGCTGCCATCCGAACCTACCATAACAGGAACTATGGCGTGGATGTTGTGAAAGAGATGAAGGAGGACATGAGCAGAGGGATCACCATACTCGAGGGTGTTCGGAAAGAGAACGAGGAGCTAAGGGCTTGTCTGGAGGCGTATCGAAGCAATGCCCAAGTCTAATTCCCATTAGAGGGGGCACGAATATTAGTTCATGCTCCACACTTTTTTTAATATTTAGGGTTCAGGGAACAATGCCCAAGTCTGATTCCCGTTATAGGGTGCAAGAAGTATCCTAGGGAAACTCCTTATCTATCTGGAAATGTGTAGGTGTTCATGTTCATGAATGGACACCATGAGATCTTTCCATTCTATATCTGGACATTGGTTTCTGCATTATGAGTTTGCTACTACTATTTGCTGACATGGGAAAAACCCACAGCACACTAAACTGTAGATAAACCTTATTTACTTTGAAATTGAAATTATGTCAGTGCCACTAGTCGATTCATAAAATTTTAATTAGTCCTATATTGCTTCTTCCTTGAAATTATGACAGTGCCACAAGTCGATTCACGTTGTAGGGAAAGAGGAGAAAGCTCAACCAGGACCTTGCGACCTGGCTAAATGACAAGATAGCCATCCAAAGGGAGAAGCAGAATTCCTAGAAGCTGGCCTTTAACCACCTGCACGCTGAAGTCATGATCCTTTTTGACAAGTGCCACAAACTGAAGGAGGTAAACACCGGCTGGGAGACACTTCAGAGAGAAAGTCGCTCCACGGCTAGTAAGCAGACGGAGATCATGAATGGGCTCATGAAGGAAAATCGTATGGTTATGGACCAACTTCTCGAATCCCTGACGGAGCGCTGGAACCTATGGCAGGCGCACGACAAAGTACTGAAGGAGCTGGCCAATCTTAGGGAGGAAAACGAGCAGCTCCGGGCCAGGCTCGCTTGAACCCAACATATTTCTATTTAGTATTGAACTGCCTATTTTATCCTTTGTGGTGGTGATTTTGTAAATGTGAACTTAACTCTATGCATGATATGTGTTCGGTTAAAATTAATTTGCTCGATGATTTAGTTTGGCTGAGTTAAGAAAGCACAACTCCAAGTCTTATACTTAACTAGTTTTAGGCATTGGTACGACATAAATTATTCATCTAGAATTTCCATTATCCTCTGTAGTATTTCCTTGTTCACCCTCGTGCACCTTCTTCAGTTCCTTAAACATATCCACAATGTTCACAATCTAGCTTCCTTGTTTTCCCTGAGATGATACCTCTCCTTTTCTGCATTATGAATCAGCAACTTGTGACTATCCTGAAGCTTCTTTGCAGTTCCAACAACCAAGCTCCCATTGATTATGTCACTTAGTTCTGACTGCAAATTCTCGATTTCTTGTTCTAGCTCCTTATTTCATACCGACAACTTGTAAATTTTTTTCATCTGCATCACAAGCATCAGTAAATCTCCCTGACTTTCCAACTCATACATTTCTCATAACTGGGCCAAACATTTCTTAAGTGCATCTCGCCACTCAAGATCCACCCACTCTACTGCTTTACACACTGGGCCAACCTAACAAAACACACACTATCGTTTTATGAACAAACACGATACATTTTGATTCATGTCACCATTGCACATAATGTAAACAAACCTGATTTGTACAGCCCAAAAACCTTCTCCCAGTTTTACTGCCTTTGAATGCAACATATCTCCTCAGTTTTATCCTATGGTCACACGGTACATCTCCATCGAGATCTAGGCCCATTCGGAGTCCTAGATCGTCCATGGTACCTATAAGGAAACGAAAAGCTGGAATTGAACACGATTGCATGCACATATGGAGCTCATATCGAGGGATTTACCAATGCCTAACCCTACCCCGAGAAAACAGAGGAACTCACATTGTGGAAGGAATACTCAATGTCGGAGAGAAGGTTGCCGCTGCTCGACTGGTGGTCCTCATTGTTCCAGGACAACATGGCAAATGCGTCGGCATCGGTGATGGTGAGGAGAGAGAGAGCAAGTTTGAGAGAGAATGAAAGAGTAGGGAAAGTGAAGTGCGTCATCGCTGCAACAATGAATAAATTGGAATGTTACAATAGTTTAATGGATACCATGCCCTTTCCCTGGATTACTGTCTCTTGCCTAATAGGTTTTCTCTGCATACATTCTTATTTCAAATATTAAACCTGTACTCCCTCCATCCCAATTTCATTGCCTAAGGAAAACATACCAGTGTATTACATCATCTAAAGAACAAAAATCATGTCAACTACAAGGTACTTATGCATCACTTGTTCAGTCATGGTTTCACAAAACATTACATTACAATCTCTCAACAAACATAATCACAGAAACAAGTATATATCATCTCAAGAAACAAAATCATGTCAATACAAGGTACTTATGCATCACTTGTCCAGTCATGGTTTCACAAAACATTGCATTACAATCTCCCAACAAACAAAATAACAAAAAGAAGTACAATACATCATCTCAAGAAACATAATCATGTCAACTACAATGTATTTATGCACCACTTGTCCAGACATGGTTTCACAAAACATTACATTACAATCTGTCAACAAACATAATAACAGAAACAAGTACAATACGTCATCTCAAGAAACATAATCATGTCCTACAATGTACTTATGTTTTATTACAACAACGATGGTTTTAGTGAGTGACATGTCCGAAAATCTCAATAGCTTGCACAACATTATATTGCAATCTCTCAATGAAAATAATCACAGAAACGCGGCCCAAATGCAACAGCAGTCTAGTTTACAAATACAGACAAGGGAACCCCACGGTCCATATGACAAGCCTTCGGTAGCATCTCTCATCAGATCTGATCAACGTCGATCATCTCGTTCTGTTCAGCCACTATAGGGGCCTCTACATCCACTAAAACCTCCTCAACAACATCAGAAATGGTAGATAGGAAGAACACCTTCCTGGTTTGCTTCTTTCATCACATAATCTGCACAAGATCTTCAATAACCAAAATCTCTATGAATAACTTCTTCTTATGATGGCACCACCGGAGTCGTACCATCTGCTTAGGGCCAATACTAATTTCCTTACCGATCTTCTCTCTCATTTCGTCAAGAGTTATGTTTTTTGTAAGCAACGACGATCTCCACATTACATGAAGAAACTGGCTTATTAACTCCATCATCAAGTTTTTCCATGTATGAATCCACCTTTGAGTGTATACTAAACTTATGTAGATCAGCATCTATTGGTTCGTAGTCTGTAGGAGCCGAAGCTCTGACAACAAGATCTCTAGCATCTGCATACATATCTTAAATAATCGCTTCAACTTTCACCTTATGATTAGCTGCACAACACTCCCAAACCATATGAAGCTCATGGGAGTGCTCAATTTGCATATGGGTATCATTCATGTTGCGCCACACGAATTTTATCCTTTGTCTAGAACCCTAGGGAATCCTAGCATGAAGCATATCTACCAGCTGCGAAACAAAAGAACCTCTTTGCAATTCACAAGCAGATGCACATCTTGCCCTCTCACAACCCTCTCACAACCAAAATCTAGTTTTGAAGTGTACTGGCGAACATAAACTGTGAACTCATATAGGTCCCCTGTATCGAAGCTGTGCCTAATTTGATTAAAAGGGAACATTTCAGTTCAATCGATTCTATTATGCCGTAACTAATCTACTTGTAAGATAAGGCACAGATAAGAAAAATTCACCTCTTGCTTTTGTCCCAGGTTTTTTTCTTTGAGATCTGGGTGCCGCATCCACCCACCGGAGCTGAACAATCCGCCGACAAACTTTCTTTTCTCTTCAACCCGCTGCTCGTAGGTACATTGGGAGCAGAATCCTTGCCAACCTCCTCGATAACCGGTGCTGAAGACCTCGTCGCTACTTCGCGTTGAGCCCTAGACTCTAGCCCCGATGGATCCGAATCAATCGGCAACGTAGATACAATCTTCACCTTGCAAGACATGTTGGGTCGCCATCGCTGGATTCAGTGTCTAGGAAGGGAGAACAAAGGACCTCCGCCTCCGCCAGATTCAGGGCCGGAGAAGGAAAGAAAAAGGACTACCACCGCCGCAGCCAGATTCAGTGTTGGGAGTTAGGATAGTACAATAATAGATTTGCCCCTATGACACATGCAGGGTGACTAAGAGAGACTGGCGAAGAAGGGGCAGAACATGAACTAGTGTAACGGAATATCCTGACTTAACATGCACGATTTGAAAATATTGGGTTTGGCCATCATTCACTTGAAACACGCCTCTCAGCAATTGGCGCCCCAACATTTCGAATCGTGGTGATTAAAATCAACTTGGGTACCGCGATGCACTAGCATCTCAACTTTCGGGTCGCAAAATTATATTCTCCTATGACTCGCAGGGGCTCTAGTATATCGGGATGTGTTGTCCACAAATTTTTCTTTGTTAAAGCACTGCACATGAATATGCATATTACTATCTTTATGTAGCACCCCAAAAATTCCCCAGTTAGAATTTGCTTGTTGTTTTACTTTAATGCATCATCATGACATCATCATCATGTCCATCATGCCACATTGCATGGATCATATTCAAATTGGTGAATTGCTATGTTACATTGCATTTCTAACTTGTTGTATCTTGTTGTGTATGTTCTTGTTATCACCATTACTCTCTCATTCCTTTTTGTCTCCCTCTATTTTGTTTTCTACAAAAAGGGATCCTCTTGCTATGGTCCATTAATTTACAAAGGTTTATTCTACTCCCTCCATTTGAAAATAAGATGTTTTAGTTTTGTGAAAGAAATGTATCTAGACCAATTTAGTGTGTAGGTTCATCTACATTTGTAGTGAACCTATATACTGAAAAGGGTCTAGATACACTAATTTCACCAAGCTAAAATATCTTATATTTTGAAACAAATGGATTATTTCCTAAAAACCTAAATCTCAATCTTGTATTGATTCCAAATGGTCTATATGGAGGCATCATTGTTGATAAGTAGAGCAATTTTCAAAGAGATTTAACCATAGTAAAAGACAGATAAAACACATGCAGAATAATACAAAAAGACCAGAAGATGATATACATCACGGTAGAGGAACTGCTAGTGTTCCCGTTAGCGTTGGCACCGTCGTCAGCCATGCTATCGAGGAAAATGTTGTTGATGTCGGGGAAGAAGTCATTGTTTGGGAAGACGTTGGTGCAGTCGCTATCCATGAAGGAGTCCGTGATGAAGCTAGTAGTCGCGCTGGTCGCGCTCCCCAAAAACCTTATCGCCCTTCTCCCGTACCGGACTCGAAGCAACAAGGACTCGGAGGCCTACTATCCCAGCTCGTAGTGCATGCCACAAGACGGGATGGGGAAGATCTAAGCAGCACAATGCTCTGGAACTGGAGGCGCCAGGTGTGTGTGTTGGTGTATCTGAGGATAGGAGCGACCTCTCACTCTTATAGGCACGGGTAGGCAGGCGAACATTCGCTGTCAGGAGAGGAAATGAACAGGCATCGACTGAAGCCAAATATCCTCCACTAATATCGAATTAAATATCCACTGAGTTCGTATTAAATCGAATTAAATTTCCACTGAGATCGTATTAAAAATACACTCACACAGACTATTCAAATTATTATCCATTTATGCGTGGCAAAAAGAAAGAGAATCTCTCGGCTCGCGGCATTCCCGCAACCCGCGGTGCGAGCGTGCGCGAAGTGACGAGACGAGGCGTGGCGAGGCGGGCGGCGGAGGAGGAGGAGCGCACGTGTATATGTCTTCTCTTCTCAAGCTCGTACAAGTGGTGGAAGAGCTCTCCTTATAAGCTGGTCCAACTTCCACTCAACTAGCAATATGGGACTAAACTCGTGTCCCACCTCTTTGCTTTGCATGAATGGGCCAAGTGGGCCTCTAGGATTTCAAGAATTGTTGAATTGTATAAATGGGCTGGGCCTTTATTAGGCACAAATTCCAACAATCCCCCACCAGATCCCAGTGGCACACATAAATTTGCCTTATGGTTCCAAAACATTGTTTATATATTGGTACTAGTGGAGACTGTTAAGTTGAACTTCCACCTAGAACTCTATGCTATACTAGTTTGCAACTTGTACAGTGGACTATGCCTTGAACTGCAAGTTTGCTGCATTCTAGCTTGACACAAAGCCTTTACCAATACTAGGCTGTCGTGGGACTTCCCCTCGGGTGGAGCTTATGCATCATACTCCATAGCCTTTCATGAGTTTATTAGAGAGCACCCAACTCTCATAGACTGCGATGTTTAACAGTCAGACTCATATAGGTGTGTTCTTCAAAAGATGTTCTGCAGGACAGCATCTCTGCTTAAACTAAGACACTTAGAACACATTAAGATAAATCAACCTGCCATGTAGAATAGGAAAGTATTGCATCTTCACAGAGTGGTGATTAAAGTAGGGATACTCTCCTCTCACTTAACCAACAGCTTGTCTCCCAATTCTAATTCACGGGATCTCCGATCACATAGAGTGGTTTACCACTGTGGAAAACTTATATTGTGGGTCTCATTCCCATCTCCTTTGATGCATTTTCTATCACGTTACGTGATAGACGCTTTGTGAAGGGATCTACCAGATTCTTAGATGTTTGGATATAATCCAACGCAATAACTACGACGTTTCTCATTTTCCTGATAGATTTCAATCTCCTCTTCACATGTCTTGAGGACTTCATGTGATCCTTACAACTGTTCACTTTAACAATCATAGTTTAATTATCATAGTTCATTGGGATTGGGGGTATAGGTTTCTCAACCATAGGTAAGTCCATCAAGAGTTCTCGAAGTCACTCTGCTTCAACAGTGGCTGTGTCTAATGCTGCGAGTTCTGCTTCCATAGTTGACCTCGTTAAGATGGTCTGCTTGCAAGACTTCCAAGAAACAGCACCACCACCAAGTGTAAATATATATCCACTCGTGGCCTTTATCTCATCAGCATCAGATATTCAATTTGAATCAATATATCCCTCCAGCACCCTTGGGTACCTAGTATAGTGAATGTCGTAGCTCGTAGTGCCATTTAGATAGCGCATGACTCTCTCAAGAGCTTGCCAATGATCATCTCCAGGATTTGAAACAAACCGACTGAGTTTGCTTACAGCAAAAGTGATGCCAGGCCTCATAGCGCTAGCTAAATACATAAGAGACCCAATAATCTGAGAATATGTCAATTGATCTCTAGTAGTGCCTCTATTCTTTCGAAGTAACACACTAGGATCATACGGTGTTGGAGAAGACTTGCAGTTGCTATACTCAAAGCTACTAAAGATCTTTTCCACATAGTGAGACTGAAGCAGTGTGATCCCACCATTATCATCTCTCAATAGCTTGATGTTCAAAATAACATCAGCTACTCCATCCTTCATCTCAAAATACCGAGGTAAAAAATCCTTGACTTCCTTAATCACATTAAGATTGGTCCCAAAAATCAGTATGTCATCAACATACAAACAAAGAATTACTCCCTCGCCCCACCATAGCGATTGTACACACATTTGTCAGCTTCGTTTACAGCAAAACCTGCAGTGGTTAGGGTTCTCTCAAACTTCTCGTGCCACTGCTTATGTGGTTGTTTAAGGCCATATAAAGACTTCAACAACTTACACACTTTTCCATCTTGGACACTCACTACAAATCCATCTGGCTGATCCATATATATTCCCTCATCCAACTCTCCATTTAGGAAAGCCGTCTTAACATCCATTTGATGAACGAGAAGACCATGTGAGGCAGCCAAAGAAAGTAGTACGCGAATGGTGGTCAATCTGGCTACGGGTGAGTAAGTATCAAATAAGTCCTCACCTTCTTTTTGGGTATAACCCTTGGCTACAAGTCTTGCCTTGTACTTCTCAATAGTACCATCAGGCCTAAGTTTCTTCTTAAACACCCATTTTCATCCTACAGGTTTGCACCCATAAGGACAATCGGTGATATCCCATGTTCCATTCGCTAAGATGGAATCCATCTCACTATGAACGGCTTCCTTCCAGTAGTCAGCATCAGGAGATGCATAGGATTCTGAAATAGAAGTAGGAGTATCATCCACAAGGTACACAATGAAATCATTACCAAAGTACTTTGCAGTCCTCTATCTCTTACTCCTCTTAGGAATTTCATTATCATCCTCCTCAGGTTTTTCCGAGTGTTCAATAGGAATGGTATGTTCAGGAATTGTGGGTATTTCCTGATTCAATGAGTCAGGTATCTCCTGACTTGATGAGCTAGGTATATCCTTCATGGGAAAGATATCCTCAAAGAAAGTCACATCATTTGACTCCATGATTGTACCAACATGCATGTATGGTACTCTAGATTTTACTATCAAGAATCTATAGCCAATGCTATGAAAAGCATATCCTAGAAAAACACAGTCCACGGTTTTTGGTCCAAGTTTGCGCTTCTTTGGGATTGGCACATGAACCTTTGCCACACAGTCCCAAGTTCGCAAGTAAGAAAGATTAATCTTTTCTTTTCCCATTCTTCAAATGGAGTAATCTCTTTGTTCTTAGTGGGAACTCGGTTTAGGACATGATATGCAATCAGTAATGCCTCCCCCCCACCATTCCTAGGAGAGACCCGATGTGTCTAACATGGCGTTAACCAAAACTATTAGAGTAAGGTTCTTTATTTCGGCTACCCCGTTTGACTAGGGCGAGTAGGGAGGCGTCCTCTCATGGATTATACCATGTTCCGCACAAAAAGAATCAAACTTGTTGGAAAAGTACTCTCCACCATGATCCGACCTAAGCCTCTTAATCTTTCGATCAAGTTGGTTTTCCGCATCAGCTTTATAGATTTTGAAGTAACTCAAAGCCTCATCTTTTGATTTCAGAAGATACACATGACAATATCTCGTAGAGTCATCGATCTATGTCATAAAATATTTCTTTCGACCTTTTGTCAAGACACCATTCATCTCACAAAGATCTGAATGTATGAGCTCTAGTGGTGCCAAATCTCTCACCTCTACAGTCGTATGTGACTTGCGAGGTTGCTTCGCTTGCACACAAGTTTTTCATTTAGATCCCTTCACAGTAGTGAATTTTGGGATTACATTCATTTTAGCTAACCGCGTCATGCAACCAAAATTAACATGAAAAAGACATGAATGCCATACATTTGATACAAGATCAGATGAAACATCATTCACGACTTTATTACACACATCTGATAGTGATAGGCGGAACAAACCTCCACACTCATTGCCTTTACCAATAAATGTTCCAAACTTAGGCAGTACAAATTTATTAGACTCAAACACAATCTTGTAGCCATCACGACATAGAAGTGATCCACTAACAAGATTCTTATTTATTGAGGGAACATGGTGCACGTTCTTCAGATGCACGGTCTTTCCCGAAGTGAACTTCAGATCGATCATACCAACACCATGAACAGAAGCATGCGAGCCATTCCCTATCAGCACGGACTGAGTCCCTTTGACCTGATATGAAGAAAACATGGAAACATCACAGCAAACATGTACATTAGTGCCCGTGTCAATCCACCAATCTGGAGAATGACATAATAAAAGAACAATAGGTA
The DNA here is from genome assembly GCA_910589775.1 of Avena eriantha. NCBI lineage: Eukaryota > Viridiplantae > Streptophyta > Magnoliopsida > Poales > Poaceae > Avena > Avena eriantha. Next base: position 342,310,865 of record OU342743.1, on the reverse strand, counting down.
ATATACCATACCCAATATCTTTCTTCTAAACGTTGCCCATGACAACATTAGCAGTCTTGTTGCCTTTTCCATGCTGGCGTTTGTCAAAGCGGTTAGGGAAGCAGGAGCCCAATGATCAGGATAACCGCACACATGACAAACACCTTTCTTCTTATCAGTCTTCTTCTTGAAACTAGTAGACTGTGAGGCTTTGTTCTTTCCATCGAACTTTCCTTTTCCATCAAACTTTCCCTTATTCTTGGACTTGTGAGACTGGAAGTTCTTTTTTTGTACCAGATTGGCACTTGAACCTCCCTCAGAACCTCGAGCACGTGTGTATTTTGCTCTCGCCTTCTCTTCCACATCAAGAGTTCCAATGAGATCCGGTAGGAAAACTCTTGTATCTTGTGTTTCAGGGAAGTAGCAAAGTTCCTCCATGAAGGGGGAAGTTTGGCAATAATGCCCCCGGCAATGAACTTGTCCGGTAACACGCAAGGGAAGTGCTCAAGCTCCTTGACCAGTGACTGTATTTCATGAGCCTGCTCAACCACGAAGCGGTCATCAGTCATCTTGTAGTCATAGAGTTGTTCCATGACATACAGTTCACTGCCAGCGTCCGAGACCCCAAACATGGCCTCGAGCGCAGCCCACATGTCCTTGCCATTATCAAATGATATATAGGGTTCAATGATGTTCTCCCCGACAATGGACAACAAAGCAGCCTTGAACAGGGTATCAGCTTTTCGGAAAACTTGTTCCTGAGCAGGTGTAAGCTCTCCCTCAGGCTTGCCAAGAGTGGCGTCATAGCAGTTCATGTTCTAAAACCATAGAACTGCTCTCACGCGCCACGTCTTATAATGCATACCCTCAAAGATAGGTGGCTTCACAGAAGCAACGAAAGCTCTTGGAGCAAATTGCCTATGATAAAGGTTTTTGGATTGTTGAGAAATAGAGCAATTTTCCAAGAGATTTAATCATAGTAAAAGACAGATAAAACACAGGCAGAATAATAGAAAAAGACCAGAAGATGATATACATCACGGTAGAGGAACCGCTAGTATTCCCGTTAGCGTTGGCACCATCGTCAGCCATGTTGTCGAGGAAAAGGTTGTTGATATCGAGGAAGAAGTCGTCGTTGTGGAAGACGTCGGTGCAGTCGCTCTCCGTGAACGAGTCCGTGATGAAGCCAGTAGTCGCGCTGGCAGCGCTCCCCAAAAACCTCATCGCCCTTCTTCCATACAGGACTCCAAGCAGCGGGGTCTCGGAGGCCTACTGTTCCAGCTCACGGTGCATGCCGCAAGACGGGATGTGGAAGATCTAAGCAACGCAATGCTCTGGAACTGGAGGCGCAAGGTGTGTGCGTTTGTGTGTCTGAGGAGAGGAGCAACCTCTCACTCTTATAGGCACGGGTAAATCTCTTAAAAATACACTCACGCAGACTGTTCAAATTATTATCCATTTATGCGTGGTAAAAATAAAGAGAATCTCTCGGCTCGAGGCATTCCCGCGACGCGCAGCATACGTGCCGCGCGTCGTGTCGAGGCGAGGTGTGTCGAGGCGTGGCGAGACGGGCGGCGGAGAAAGAGCGCGCGTGTATATGTCTTCTCTTCTCAAACTCGTACAAGTGATGGAAGAGCTCTCCTTATAAGCTGGTCCAACTTCCACTCAACTAGTAACGTGGGACTAAACTCTTGTCCCACCTCTTTACCTTGCATGAATGCGCCAAGTGGGCCTCTAGGATTTCAGGAATTGTTGAATAATATAAATAGACTGGGCCTTTATTAGGCAAAAATTCCAACAATCATTCTGCCCCTCTTTATATTTCCCTCTTTGTCTCCTTTTGGACTAAAAACCCGGTTCAAATTATGCCTCAAAGATTCAAAACACAACAAATGGTTTTGCAAAGGAATATACTCCGTTTCAAAATTTAAGATGTTTTAGCTTTGTTAAAGGAGTGCATCTAGTCCTCTTTTAGTGTGTAGGTTCATTTAGGTTTGGAGTGAACCTACACACTAAAAGGCGTCTAGATATACTCCTTTCACAAAGCTAAAACATCTTATATTTTAAAATGGAGGAAATACAAACAAAACTAGAAAGGGTGAGAGAAAGAATTCAGCGTGGCCTATCCTTTGACCCAATCAAAACCACCATCCGGCCTTTCCCTTCTTTTCTAAATCAGCCGAAGCCCACCATCCAGTCATGCTCTACCCTTCCTTGTTCCTAGGCGCAACTCCAGCTCTTATTCTGTTTATTTTCCCCCAGGGCTCCCCTGTAGCTGTACGGCAGCACATCGAGCCCCCTCCTATTGTTGTCATCATGATGGACGATGGAGCCATGCACCCAGGCCCTTCTTGAGGCGTTCCTGCAACCCTAGTCCCCTCCCAGATCACGCCGCCACACTCTCCTCTTCCCCTTTTTTTCCTATGCATCTTTGTGAGGAATTGAGAGTCAAAGAGCACGACATCGCCTCCGGTCGACGGAGTCGTCGCCACGATCATCGCCAATCCAAGCTACGCGCGGGAATAGAAATAGGACATCTACCTCACCTAGTTTGCTGAAGATCAGGAGTTAGAGCTACAGAATTTCCTCAAAATCTTCCTCCCTGTTATCCACTGCATCATGGGAGTCGCTGCGCATGTCTACGTCACCCCCTGGCCGCCGCCGTCGACGCCGAGCATGATCTACTGCACCTGTTCCCTCTCGGTGAGGCACTGCCTCAATCCATCCCCTTTCCATCTCTTATCTGTCTAAGTAAGGTCACGTCCGACCGCGTCTACATGCACGCCATGAACACCAAGGTGCTAAGCATGTGTTCACCTTCGTTGGGCTCCTGTTGTAGCCATGATCCCTAGTCTGCACGAGCACCAATTCCTGTGGAGTCTCCACGTTTTCGCTTCACTTAGAGCACCGCAAGGACGCCTCCGTGCCGCCAATCGTGGTCGCCGGCGTTGTTTGTGTCCACCGTGCGTGCAGAAGTACATGTTTTGTAGGTACCCTCGCGTATATATACATTCCTTGGAGAACGAATCCCCACTGCTACTGATTTTCAGCTTCTTATTCTTTTTTCTCACCACAACTTGACATGTTTAAGATGATGGCGCTTCATTTATTTCCAAAACCGACCTGTAGCCACATGGTTTGATGATTTTGCCTATGTATCAAAAAGATCCTGACATCAAAGTCTGTCTGGCTATTTTTTTACTTCCACCCCATTTGCCTCTATCTGTCTTTTATTTTATTTTGCACATCATGGATAACTTCATATCTTCTGTTTTATAGCTCAAAATAGGACACGTTTTACATGACATTTTATCGAAAAGGGAACCGAACATATTTATGCCATCCATATGCATTTTTTCCTTGTTTATCCTGCGGGTTGCGTTAATTTCATGTAACAAATAAATATGGAATATGTGAGGGATATAATTTAGATAGTGTCTGGTTCCGTTTAATTTGTATAGCTCACTAATGCCATGTTTTGTCTTGATAATTCATTATTTAAATTGTGGGTAGATAAATAAGTTAAACCATTTAATTAAATTGTTGGAATTCCAACTTCGTTTAATATTGCTAAGTTGCATCGCATATTGTCATGCATCATATCTTGATCATGCTGAATCTTCCTCATTAGTTGTAATTGTTGCATCGCTTGTTTCTTTTAGTGTTTCGCTTCTTCACCGATGCGGACGTTGAGTTGATGCAAGCTTCTACCCATTCTTCGGATATATCTTCGACAGTGTTTCCCAGGAGAGCATTCTCCCCATTTCTACCTATTTTGCATTTCTAGTCTTTGCTTTCTCCTGTTGATCTATTGCTATTTGTGTTGCGGTGCTTTAGTTTCCCATACCACTTATATCCATGTAGCCTATATGTAACTACCTCGATGAATTACGCTCTTAGTTACATGTCTGGATGAACGAAAGTGGTTAAAATAGTACGGTGGGGCCCAGGGCCACTCACGGTAGACCTTTCGGCCGTCCTAACCACTTTCAGACATCGGGACAAGAACGAGCGGCGTAATCGGCAGGCGAAGGGATCAACTACATACACAAATGAGTATGTATGCAAGCCACATACAACAGTCCTCAGAGCCATTCCATCTAAAAGAAATAGAAATATTGCAACGCCGTACGGCAAGATTCAAATGTCCTAGATAGATATAATAATTTAGGATAGCTCCTCATACATCACACATCAGAGTATCAGGCGGAAGCGGAAAACAAGATCCGAGTACGGATAAGAAGCAAATCGGCATAAGATGCCCCATAAATAAACACATCCCGCCCACAGATCTCACGGATCCCCGTTCCCGGAATCTCTACACCGAATGATCGTTGCCAACATCATCTGTCTCTTCCACCCAGTATCCATCTTGCGGGTACACCTGTTCATCTGAATCAAACAATTTATCGTGTGAGACCCTAGGAGTACTCAGCAAGTCTTTATGCCGCTAAAGGGGACACAACCTGGGGTGACGCAATTGCAGCAAAAGATAACACCTAACAATTCTACAGATACTCGCTAACCCTCCGCCTAACCAATGATAGACGGATGTCCGTGAATTAAGACAACAGTTATATCAGTATAATTAACAGATCCATCCTCCTCCTCGCTAACCAACGAGGAAGAGGACGAACAACCCCCATCATCCGTTGGCAGTTTTATTAACCATTCCATGAGTATTGCACTATTTACTAGTCAAGTACTTAGTCAAATTAAAAGCGGTACTTTAGTTATTCTTGTCTATGATCGAGAAACTGTGCTCCAAGTCGTCCATAACCGCGGACACGGCTTTCAGAAAGATTTTACAATGCAGGGGTGCACGAATAGCAACACACACTCGATCAACCTCGGAAAAACCAAATCAAAACCCAACGAGGCATTCACGACAAAGCAATCACAGGATTCAGAAATATTTCAAGGGGCCACCCCCATTAAGCTACCCGCAATGAAGTTGGCCGGCTCCGAGACGGACCCAAGGTTTGCGCCAATGGCTGTAAACGACTGGGAACCCGAAAATGTGTCTGGGCTTGTCGATACCGCGAAAACACTCCGCAATTCTTAAACAGTACATGTGCTCCTCGCACAATCTTAATAAAACAGTAACATGTCATAAGTACAGGATAGTAATAAAGCCCCAAACTACTTTGTGGCCCCAAGAAATAAGAAAGAATTAAGCTCTGGCTCAGGGGGGTCCATAAGGCCTCCCGGATGTGGATAGTGCGAATAGTCAAGGAACAGGAATCAAGTACTCGGGGTCCTACGGGACACAAGTGAGCATGAAAAACCAAATAGCAGATATTGCTCACCGGTGCCTCTTTCATTAGTTATCCTATTACTACTCTGGTTAAGTTGTTTAGGTACCTCGTTATTCATCAGACACTCACATACCCTACACATGCTTTTCTACGACTCGCATGGCTCAAACAACTCCTGTAGTAATGGCTCATGGGATGGAGGAACAAGCTTTGGTGGGGTTTAAAAATAAAGGCTATGCAGTACATGGGATTCAATTTAATGCAATCACGACTCAATAATGCAAGAATAAGATAGAGGCAATAGGTACTGTATGTATGCAAGCATGTGGTAGTGCTTGCCTGGCAACTCAGTTGAAGCGAGAGATGGATATGGGTAGTACTCCTGTGATTCGTGGTAATTCTCCTGCTGGGCGTCTACTCGAAGAAGAACCAAACAAACAAGGGCCAACATAAATAAAGTGCACAAGCATATGAATTAAAATGCGTCAAGCAAACAAACATGCCATGAGGAATGATGCACAATTTACATGGCATTAAAGTAGCATGGCAAGGGTGAGGTGTGGTGCAAGAATGAAGCATTTTATTATCTATTTAACCCAGTTTTATTATAATAAACAGTTCAGATTTGTAAGAAGAACATGAAGCATGCTTCAATTCAGAACAAGGACTGCATAAATAGATCGGGCTCGTCGTGCTGATCGATTTAGACATATTATTTGTCCAATTCGGAGTTGTAGAATTAAAGTTATGAATTAATTAAGGAAAAGGGCATTTTATTGTAATTTTAATCATCTCGAAATTTTGAAGTGCTCAAACATTATTTTGAATGGCATATTTGAATTCCTCACATTTTTCTGATTCCAAAACATATGTTATTTGTATTATTTGGATTTGTATTTTTAAAATTATTTAAATCTGACTTGAATTTGAATTTAAATCAATTTGAAAAAGGTTTAATTTAAAACAGACAACAGGGGAACTTTTATTACTCAGTCCGAGCTAGCCCCAGTCGCTGACGAGTGGGACCAAGCGGACTGGGCCACGTGCTCAGGAAAATCCTTTTCTCACCTCGGCTTAGCCAGACTCTGCGACTGACGGGTGGGCCAGTAACTGGAGGCCCACGTGCCAGCGATCGAACGCGCAGCGACCGCCAGGTGGGACCGAGCTAGAGCGCGGGTTACGGCCTGAGGAACAGAGGGGCTTTTATGCAAAACGCTAAGGCGGCTGACAGGTGGGGCCTCTAGAAGCGCGGGTTGAGGAGGTCAAAAAGGTGGGGGGTTAAGTGCAAAGTGTCAACGTGCACTGTTTCTCTTCTCGTCGTTGACGGACTGACGCTTGATGGAAACCAGCGCGCGGCGCGGAGCGGGGAATCGAATCCGGGACCTGGCGTGCACGCTTAGGGATGGAACCAGTGCGGCGGGGCTAGGGGAGTTGACAGGAGGGGGTTTGGGGCCTAGCTAAGGCTCGTTTCGGTGCGGGAAGCTTGCAGTCGCCAGCGACCTCTGGTGCACAGAGGGCGTTCGGCGAAACGAGCGGCGGCGCTAGGCGGCGACAGCGAAGCGGAGGATGTCAGGGAGGGAGAGGGGCATACCGCGGGGAGATTGGCGATGTCAGATCGGGGTGAGGCGCGGTGGATCGTCGACGAGGCAGGAGCTCCGGCGACCTAGGGTTTCGGGGAGCGGCGAGGTTCTGGTGGTCCTGGGGGCTTCCTCCTTCGCGTCGACGCGTACGAGTTGAAGTAGGGGAACCTCCTAGTTCTTCTGGACCACCTCCACGTCGTGCTGGCCGACTGGAACGAGGGGGCGACGCCGTAGACGGCGGCGACTGGCGGCAGAGCTGGGCGTTGTCGGGAGAGGAAGGAGAGGAAGGCAGTGACCTGGGGTGGATCTGGGCGAACCAGGAGACGGGTGAGAGGAGGAAAAGTGAGGAAGAGGGAGGAGGGTTGCCGCGTGGGAGCGGCTCAGGGGAAAGTGGCTTCGGCCTTTTCCTTTTTCTCCTCGAGCACGTGGTCGACCTGGGGCTCGACCTGGGTAGCCAGGCATGGCAGGGAGAGGGCTGCAGGTGGGGTAGCAGCTGGGTGGGGCCGGCACGGCGGTAGAGAGAAGAGAGATAGGAGAGGGGGTAGCTCGGGCTAGGGTAAATGGGTAGTCTCGGGTTAGGGTTTTGTTTAGGGTTAGAGAGAGGGGTAGGGTTAGCTGAGGTGGGCCAAGCATGGCAGGGAGAGAGAGGGCCAGGTGGGACCAGTAGCTAGGGTGAGAGGGAGTGATAGAGAGGGAGGTGAGATTAGGGTTTGAGTAGAACTAGATTAGAGGAAAAATAAAGAGAGAGAAGATGGTTAGGTTTTTAGTTTAGGTTGTTTAGGTTTTGAATTTTGTTTATGAGACCAAGACAAGAGGAAAAAGGGGCTTGCTCTTGCATAAGCTAAGGTGGAGAAGAAACCAAGGAAAAGAGAGAGAAAGAGATAGAAAGAATAAGCCTCATATGATCATGCATGAAGAGATTAAATTAATAATGATATTGATGAGGATATGGGAATGATGGAATGGTAGGAGGTGGTCCACAAAGATAAGATCCATTAAATCAAAGGAAAAGCCAATGAATAAAAAGTGGTGGTGGAGGTTGCATGGCCCACGCAAAAATACTACATGCCATGATTAATTTTGTGAGAACAAAAGCAATAATATGGCATTATTCTAATGCATTCCCAAGAAGTGGAAGCAAGGCCAAGCAAGAGGATTTATAGAACTAGATCCACCCTATTTCCCATGAGCTAGATAAAATCAAAAGAAAGACAAACAAGCTCATAGACTAATAGGATGGTGGAATTATAAAGTGGTGACAAAGAAAGGTGGTGGAATTGAAATAAAGGATATGCCCCCAACTCAACTTGGGCATTTTAATAACATATCACTAACCAAATACAATATCAAGAGGCAAATACAATTAATAATGCATGTGAGAGAAGAACCAAAAGAAAAAGGGTTTTATATGATGCTCAAATGCAAGGTGGCATGATGACATGAGCACGATATAATTTATGATGCAACAATTATATATAGGAGTAGCCATTATCTTACTAGACCAAGTAGCATTACAATTGTTAGACAATTGGGATGCTACACTATATTGCCTTGGACACGTCCTATTACATGTTGTTTGGTAGACAGTTGGCATTGCGAGTCGTACTTACTTCCTTACGTGTTGCGTCGTCGATGTTCCACCGTTGTTCGGAGGTTAGAACATGCTTAATGGTGGAGATGATCATGTGTTTAATTACAAATTTCTAATTAAATGTTGGAAGTAGATATTACTAATGTAGAGGCACCAACGGGTAATAGATGAGATCTGGTTGTTATCCCGCCCACTTGTGTCCACCTAGGACTCGAGTTCTTGACACCTGTTCCGAGATCGAGCATGCGAACCACATGTGGGGGTGAATGGGAACCCCTATTGGCTTACTACCTAATTTCAAAGTACTGTACTAGGGGCCACAAACTAGTTTGAAGTTTTTATGCCATGTTATGCCATGTTTATTATCTATTGCTCGATGAACATTTACTACTATACTGTTTAGGATGTGGGTCATTATGTTGAGGATTATAGAAGGATCATGAGTATAAAGCACATCAAACATTTTTCCAAGTTACAGAATTGACAAAGTCAGAGGAAAGTTACCGAAGATGCTCGTTTCAGCTTGCTTGCAAGTCTCCGCGAAGATGTCCCGCTCCTTACGAACTGTCATGTACATCTCAAGGTTCCTCTCATTCTGCTCTTTGGTAGCTTGGTTCTGTTCCTTGAGCTGTGCAATTTCGTTCTTCAGGCGATGCATCTCAGTGTTAGTAGACTCTTGCAGCGCCTACATCGCCTCCTCATGTCCCTTGACAACATTAGCCAGGTCTTTCTTCAAGATTTTATTCTCATTGTCCAGCTCTTGAATATGCTTGGATTGCTCGACGATGCTCTTGGCTTTGGCAATGGCCTCTATAAGAAGGAAAATGGAAATCACTATGAGAACACGACATAAATGGATCCATGAGAAAAAGTAAGGAGTTGTTAAAAGAAACAGACACTGGCTATTTTCGCTCTATTGCTTCAGGAAGGCTATTTTACCCTGTTCAAGGTCCAATTCCTTCCGCAAGGCAGCAAACCTCTCATTGGCGGTTATCCTCCGTCTATGCTCATTCTAAACATGCTTAGTTTCTCTAGAGCATATAGTCAGAACTACCTAGTTTTAACTACACGCTCGGGGGCTACAGTATAAGATTTTAATCCAGTAGTGTTCTCTCTTAGAGTGTCTAGTCGGAATTATCATTCTAAACTAGAAACTCGGGGGCTACACGGACAAGTTCTACACTTAGTTCTTTTGGAGCACTCAAGCCAAACTTATCAAGATTTTGCCTAAGAGCTCGGGGGCTATAGTAGAATACATTAAAAAGTAAAAAGTGGAGTTCAAAGACTGACAATGGCAATAACTTTGAGATTATTTGCCAGATTGGAATATGAAGTATGGAAGGTGCTGACATTGTTATACACAGAATCTTCCTATGTAGTGAGGTAATCCAGGCACAACATCGGATTAGTCACGGCCAGAAGAGTTGTTGAAGCCAGAGGCATGGATGATGCCCTAGGCACCTGCTGGGTTGCCATAGTAGTTGATGTCTCAGAGGCTCCCGCCTTGTCTGTTGCCACAACTTCCTGATGACCCACAAGTATAGGGGGCGTATCGCAGTATTTTCGAGGGAAGTGAAACCCAATTTATTGATTCGACACAAGGGGAGCCAAAGACTATTTAGAAGCCTTAACAACTGAGTTGTCAATTCAGCTGCACCTAGAAACAATCTTGCTCACAGCAGTTTATCAGTAGCAACAGTTTTGTAGTAGGAATAGCAAAGTAGCAACAGTAGTAAAGTAAAGACAGCAGTGACAATAGCAGTAAACAGTGGTATTCGAGTGCGGTAGGCATAGGGATGGATGGACAGGCGTTGCATGGACAAGACAACTCACATAGCAATCAGAACATAGGGAAATTGCAGATAAATAAGATAAAGCATCCAAGTACTAGATAATCCTAGGCATGTGTTCCATATATAGTCATACGTGCTCGCAATGAGAACTTGCACAACATCTTTTGTCCTTCCAGCCCATTTGCAGTGGGGCCTCAAGGGAACTACTGGCAATTAAGGTGCTCCTTTTAACAGAGCACCGGAGCAAAGCATTAACACTCCGTGAATACATGTGATCCTCACATCAAAGCCATTCCCTCCGGTTATCCCGATTTCTGTCACTTCGGGGCCATTGGTTCCGGACAACAACGTGTGTATACAACTTGTAGATAAGACCAAAAACAATATTGTCATAATGAATCAATAACATGTTCAGATCTGAAATCATGGCACTCAGGCCTTAGTGACAAGCATTAAGCACAACAAGTCGCAACAAAGTCAAAAAGAACTAATAAAAGATACTAGGCACCATGCCCTAACAATCAGATGCCATTACATGAACGATCTCATCCAGTCCCAACCATCCCCATAGCCTACAGCGGGGGATTACTCACTCATAGATGGGGGAAACATAGATGGTCGATGGAGAAGCGATGGTGATGATCTCCTCCAATTCCCTGTCCCGGCAGGGTGCCAGAACGGAGTTTCTGGTGCTGTTTCGTGGAATCTGGTGGTGGCGGCGGAGCGGAACTCCTTTTGGAAAAACGTCGAACCCCCCGGAGTTTTTAGGTCAGAAGGCAACTTATAGGCGAAGAGGGAGCCCGAGGGGGTCCCTAGGGGGCCCACACCACCCCTGGCGTGGCCTGGCCTGGCCCGCGCCAGCAGGTGGTGTGGCCACCCCCTGGCTCTTCTCCGTCTCGTATTCTGGCTCCAGATGACTTCTGGTAAAATAGGCACTTTGGCTTTTGTCCCGTCCAATTCCGAGAATATTCATTTTCTGACTTTCCTGGAACCAAAAACAGCAGAAAACAGGCAGCTGACACTGTGGCTCTTGTTAATAAGTTAGTCCAAGAGAAGTACACCAAAGTGTGGACAAAACACAAGAAAGTAGATAAAACCAAGCATGAAACATCAAAAATTATAGATACATTTGCAATGTATCAACATCCCCAAGCTTAACTCCTGCTCGTCTTCGAGTAGGTAAGTGATAAAAAGAAAGAATAATTTTTGAGGTGACATGCACCATCATAAACTTGATCAAAGTATTTGTAAAACATTCAAAGATGGGATCATAGTTATTCAATCATAACATTAAAGACAAAGTTCTAACAATAAGACAAAGAAACTATGTTGCAACATGAAAAGGCACAAACAAAATATTCATGAATAACAATGCTTTGCAAGACGTTTGTTTCACATAAAAAAAATAGCATAGTGGCATTCAGCTTGTCCCTCATAGAGTAGCAAACATAAATGCATAGGACACCTTCAAAGTTCATAAGAGTGACTAGATACAAATAGTTTAAAACAAGCAATATCAAGGTATGCATCAATCAACAAGTCTTGGGACAATGCACATAGAACTAAGAATGGCCACTATGCTCTCAAAGTAAGTGCATAAAGGTAGAAGGTGGAGACTCAATATATATAGTGGAAGAAAGGCCTTCATAGAAGGAAGTAGGGATTCAAGTCTCATAAAGAGCTTCCAAAAATTATGGTACTTATAGCTTTCAGCTCTCATTGCCCCTATCATAAGCATCTTGAAGGTGATTAAGGTTAAAGTGACACAACTAAGAGGATATGCTTGACAAGTTATAAACCAAAATCTCATGCCTCTTACTTACGGAGACCGAACCTCATGCTACTCAACTTTAGTCACCAGTAAGCTCTTGTCATTGTAAGTACATGTGTATCATAAAAAACCGCCAACGGGGCACCCCTTGCACATGATACAGGAGCTATCCCATAATCAAAATGACAAGGCAAGAAGACAATGAGCATCTCAGCGAACTTTTTATTTGCTATTTGTATAGGTTTTTATTGAGGATGCTTCATAGAGTCCTCATTATGGTGATGCTGCAAGTTTCCACCATGATTAGGCATGCCTTAGGCTAGCGGCCCAGGCGTTTCTCTAACACACATACAAACTTCATGATCTTACAAGTTCCACTTTTATTTCACCATGCCGGGATCCATAAGCAAAAGAACATGATATCAACGGGATACAAAGTTCAGGTGCAATGTTGAAAGCGTTCCCCATGATACATGGTTCTGCTAATTCCAACTTATAAAGCGCAAGCATATACGCAACAAAGAAGGACCCAATGGTTCAAGTTTATTAAATGCAAAAAAGTAAAGTGTGCCATCAAGTTCGTGAGAGCTTTAATCACTAGTTTTCTCATAACAAGTTTGATTTGGAAGGTAGACAGAAGCATGAATATACTTGGAATAGCATAAGCTAATAGGTAGGTATGGTGGACTCTTGGGAATAACTTGGTTTAAGGAGTTGGATGCATGAGTGGAACTCATACTTGGTTGTGGAGGCTAGCAAAAGACTGGGAGCGACAAACTAAGAGAGCAATAATGGACATAATCATGCAGAGCGACAAAACATCATTGATCAAAGCATAAAGTGATACTACAAGTTGAAAACTAAAGGATCATAAAGGCTATGCTGACTTGGGATAGTCATAACATGGTGTGAGCATGTGCCAAGTCAACCCAAATAAAGCATCAAAGGAGAATACCACAATACTATGCTTTAATATGCTAAAACAACGCATGATCCTTCCAAGGCACATTAAGCAATCTCAATTGTTTATAAAAAGTCATGCTAGAGAAAAGAATACTAAGCATAAAGCCAAAAAAATATCAAGCATGGCATGACAAAGCATAGGCCACAATCAAAAACAAGCTCTCTTTACCACTTAAGCATTAACTTTTCCTACTCTTTTCCAATCCAAACCAAACTATTTGAAAACCAATGTATGAAAGAGGGGGTCCAACCAATTTATTCAGAAAACTAAGCAAACTAAGCAAACGAAAAACGAAAATGAAAAAAAAGACGCTGCAAGAACAACACAACTGTGCATGAAACAATAAAAATGAAGCGTTTGGAAGAAACCTGGGATTTTTATTGATGAAGAAGGGGATGCGTTGGGCATTCCCAAGCTTTGACGCTTGTACTTCTTGGATATTTATCGGGGTGACATGCGTGGCATCCCCAAGATTGAGTTTTAGTCCATCCTTCATCTCATTACTCATTCCTTCCATACACCTGAAATTTTTCCTTCATACAAAACTTCACACAATCTTTATTAGCAACATTAGTGCACTCAAGATAAATAAGTCTTAAGGTTCAGTTCTAACACCAAATAAACTTCCATTAGAATACTAGCTACTGTAGCACTTCCCTAAAAAAGCTCAGTTTCCCAAAAGAACTCAAAAAGGAACCAACAAGAAGCAAATAAAGAAAATGGTAGAAGTCTGTCAAAACAGACCAGCAGGTAAAGACGAATTTTTTCGAAGACCTTTTGTTGTTCAAATCAAAAAGTGTTGAACTAACGAAAGTTAGATAATAACCTTGGTCATAAGCACAAAACTTCACGCCTCCAAAAGACATTCAGAGATTTTACACGAATTTTTACGGTGAAGCACAAAAATCTGTTTCGGAACATCAACTTTTCCAATCATTACTTCTCTCTCATTAGAGGTTACTCTTGGCACAAATATCAAATAAAAAAGATAAGGAGCGGTTATTACTGAAGTAATAACTTCTAAGACTCATCTAAAACTTTTGGGTTATCTCCCAATAAGTACTTTTCTTTAACGCCTTTAAGTTAGGCATAAACAAAAACTAAAATGGATAGAATAGAAGTAAGCGGAGATAATCATAATGAAATCATTGGTTTGTTCAATGAAATCCTTTTATTAACAAGATTTATCAAGTCTTGCTACCGAAACAATTCCATATGAAACAAAACTTTGTATTCCACTAATGATTATGTTACCTCAACCTTGACAGCAATGGTCCCAATCATAATAGTTTCAAATTTTCTCTTTGTATGGGACAATATATTTCTCCAACTTGAATGCCTTCCACATGTCCAATTGAATTCAAACCATAAGTCCTTTCAATATTCTCGGAGAAATAGAAAGTATGTTCCTTGTCATTAACATTGAAAGTCACCTTTCCTTGATTACAATTAATAACAGCTCCTGCAGTATTAAGAAAAGGTCTCCCAAGAATAATAGACATATTATCATCTTCAGGCATTTCAAGCACAAAAAATCAGTTAATATCAAGCAATTATGAGCCACTTGAACATGTACATCCTCACATATACCCACATGAATAGTGGTAGATTTGTCAGCCATTTGCAAAGATATATCAGTTGGTATTAAATTTTCTAGTTGAAGCCTCTTATAGAGGGACAAAGGCATAACACTAACTCCAGCTCCCAAATCACACAAAGCAGTTCTAACATAACTGTTCTTAATAGAGCAAGGGATAGTTGGAATCCGTGGGTTTCCAAGTTTCTTACGGACCTTACCATTGAAAGAATAATTAGCAAGCAAACTAGAAATTTCTTCATTAGGGATCTTCCTTTTATTCGAGACAATATCCTTCATATACTTTGAGTAAGGAGGCAATTTAATAGCATCAGTCAAAGGAATTTGCAAGAATAAAGGCTTCATCCACTCACAAAACTTATTATAGTGTTCAGCTTCCTTTGACTTGTGTTTCTTATCAGGGAAAGGCATAGGTTTTTGGACCCAAGGCTCTCTTTCACTACCATGTTTCTTAGCAATAAAATCTTCTTTGGTGTATTTAGTATTCTTAGTGTGGTTTTCAGGTTCTTCAACTTTTTCTTCATTAGGAACTTCATTTTCTTCATTACCACTTTCAGTTTCAGCATCAGAGATAGCTATACTATTAGGATCTATAGCAGGTTCAGAGGGTTCTACAACAGTTTTATGTTTCTTTTCCTTTTCTTACGAGTAGAGCCACTATTTTCAGCTTGTTGAGAATCCTGCTCGATTCTTTTGGGATGCCCCTCAGGATATAGAGGATCCTGGGTAGCAGCACCACGTCTAGTTCTAATTTCATAAGCATGTTTTTCTTTAGCAGCATTAACTAGCAAGTCGTTTTGCACTTTAACGAATTGATCTTTTTGAGTTTGAACCATTTGAAAGTGTTTAACAATCATTTTAACATCATTAGAGGTTCTTTCCACAATATCTTTCAACTCAACAATAGCTCTAGTGTTTTCCATTAGATGATTTTGCACCCTTTTATTAAAATTAGCTTGCTTAACAATAAAGATATCGAATTCTTCTAAGCATTGATCAAGAGGTTTAGAGTAAGGGATATCACCTTCATCAAAGTGTTGGAGAGAGTGTACCTCAATAGTGGGTGAGTAGGGAATATGCTTACATAATTCTTCTATAGGAGGTAAATTCTTGACATCTGCAGCTTTAATTCCCTTCTCCTTAAGACATTTCTTAGCTTCCTTCATTACTTCATCATTTAATTCAATAACTCCCCTCTTCTTTGATGTTGGAATAGGCACCGTAATAGTAGGTTCAGGTACAATTACTTCAGGTATAGCTTGTTTAGGAGGAGTCCAATCTTCATAATTCTTGCTTATTTTAGCCATTAATTCCTCAGCTTCCTTAGGAGTCATATTCCTAAAAACACAATCAGCACAACTATCTAGGTATGTCCTAGATTCTTCGGTTAGTCCATTATAAAATATATCAAGAAGCTCATTCTTAGGTAATAGACTTCCAGCCTGTGCATGAATCAAAGCACAAAACCATGCCCAATATTCAAGCAATACCTCATTTTCTCCCTGTTTAAAATCAAAAAGTTCGTGCAAAATTGCATGTCTAGCACTAGGAGGAAAATATTTCTACAGGAAAGTACTAATCAAGCACTCAGGGCTATCAATAGATACAGGAGGCAAATTACTAAACCAAGTTTTAGCTTCTCCTTTCAGTGAAAAGGGGAAAATCTTAGCAACAAAGTAAGTACGCATCTTAATATCATCAGAAAACAAGCCACTCATGGTAGAAAGTTCATTCGTATGTGCTACCACACTTTCATTCTTAGTCCCACAAAAAGGTTCTTTCTCGACAATAGCTATGTAAGATAGATCGAGAGAGAAATCATAATCTTCATCTATAATGTTTATGGGAGAAGCAGCAAACATAGCAATAGGAGACAATTTGGGTCTAATAGTACGCCTCTCAAGGAGACTCTTAGCAGCGCTCCTATCATGGGTGTTTTTACATTCTTTAATAAATTCATCGGTCATCTCAACATAACCATCTTCAATATCATAACTCTCACTAGACTCAGGTGAACTAACAGGTGTGGTAGTGTCTTCATTAGGAGTTCCAGTACTTCCAGCTATAGTTCTAGCAATCGTAGCATCTAGGAAAGGACCTAATGAACCACTCTTATCAAGCAGAGTAGAAGCATCATAAGTATCAAAAGTTTCAGATTCAACAGTAGTAGCAGTGTGTGTAGCATGTGTATGTGGTGGTGTAACGAGCTTACTTATAAAAGATGGTGAATCAAGAGCAGCAGTGGTGTTCAGAACCGTACCTCTTCTTGTAGTGGATGGTAAAATAGGAACCTTGCCATCACGAGACTTACCAGTGATGGATGGATAGCAGCGAACAATAGAGAATCCAAGTGAACTTGATAAATAAAGCTATGCTCCCCGGCAAAGGCGCCAGAAAATAGTCTTGATGACCCACAGGTATAGGGGGTGTATCGCAGTATTTTCAAGGGAAGTGAAACCCAATTTATTGATTCGACACAAGGGGAGCCAAAGAATATTTATAAGCCTTAACAACTGAGTTATCAATTCAGCTGCACGTAGAAACAATCTTTCTCACAGCAGTTTATCAGTAGCAACAGTTTTGTAGAAGGAATAGCAAAGCAGCAACAGTAGTAAAGTAAAGACAGTAGTGACAATAGCAGTAAACAGTGGGATTCGAGTGCGGTAGGCATAGGCATGGATGGACGGGTGTTGCATGGACAAGACAACTCACATAGCAATCAGAACATAGGGCAATTGCAGATAAATAAGATAAAGCATCCAAGTACTAGATAATCCTAGGCATGTGTTCCATATATAGTCATACGTGCTCGCAATGTGAACTTGCACAACATCTTTTGTCCTGCCAGCCCGTTTGCAGCGGGGCCTCAAGGGAACTACTGGCAATTAAGGTGCTCCTTTTAATAGAGCACCAGAGCAAAGCATTAACACTCCGTGAACACATGTGATCCTCACATCAAAGCCATTCCCTCCGGTTATCCCGATTTCTGTCACTTCGGGGCCATTGGTTCCTGACAACAACGTGTGTATACAACTTGTAGATAAGACCAAAAACAATACTATCATAATGAGTCAATAACATGTTCAGATATGAAATCATGGCACTCGGGCCCTAGTGATAAGCATTAAGCACAACAAGTCGCAACAAAGTCAAAAAGCACTAATAAAAGATAGTAGGCACCATGCCCTAACAATCTGATGCCATTACATGAACGATCTCATCCAATACCTACCATCCCCATAACCTACAACGGACGATTACTCACTCATAGATGGGGGAAACATGGATGGTCGATGGAGAAGTGATGGTGATGATGATGGTGATGATCTCCTCCAATTCCCTGTCCTGGCAGGGTGCCAGAGCAGAGTTTCTGGTGCTATTTCATGGAATCTAGTGGTGTCGGCGGAGCAGAAGTCCTTCTGGAAAAGCATCGAACCTCCTAAAGTTTTTAGGTCAGAAGGCGACTTATAGGCGAAGAGGGAGCCCGAGGGGTTGCCTGGGGGACCCACACCACCCCCTGGCGCGGCCTGGCCTGGCCCACGCCAGCAGGTGGTGGCCACCCCCTGGCTCTTCTCCGTCTCGTATTCTGGCTCCACATGACTTCCGGTAAAATAGGCACTTTGGCTTTTGTCCCATCCAATTCCGAGAATATTCATTTTCTGACTTTCCTAGAACCAAAAACAGCAGAAAACAGGTAGCTGGCACTGTGGCTCTTGTTAATAGGTGATTCCAAGAAATCATATGAAAAGTACTCCAAAGTGTGGACAAAACACAAGAAAGTAGATAAAACCAAGCATGGAACATCAAAAATTATAGATACATTTGCAATGTATCGCTTCCTCTCCCTACTCTCCTTCCATTACCTGTTTCCTTTATCGGTGGCATCCTTAGCCGGAGCTTCAGCCACTTTGAAGAAGGTACTCTCCTGCGTCGCCTGACCGCTGGGATCCACGTCCACCTCGACATAGCCTGAGATATCAAAGATTGGATTGTTTCCATGGCGGAGAACTTAGGGATGACGAGGGAAGAAGGCCCAGTAGACCAATAGAGGGCTTGGTGGCAGGAGTAGGGGGAGCAGTAGCGGGAGAGGGCTTGGTGGCCACATCCCTAGTCAACATATCAGGACTATTTTTGACCCTCCAGCATCTCTGGAGGATCGGTTCAAGCTAACACCGGCTTTCCTCCCGAAACATACAAAGTATAAGTACATGAGTTAAATAAGGTACGAGCTAAAAATACAACCCGGAGAATGAATACACTTACTCCACGGTAGGAGCCATGGTTAGGGGAATGTTGGTGGATTTCTGCTTCTCCGCCTCTAAAGCAGCGGTGGGTCGTCTGGAGACTCCACTCTCCGATTTCTTTTTCTTCTTGGCGGCAACAGCGTTAGAGGTGGATCTCTTCCGCTTTCGCACTGTCGGAGTTGGCTGATCCTTCGGGGTGTCATCATCGGACACCACCTGGATATCCTTCAGCTTGGGATCATAGACCTGGGAGGCCATCAAATCTTCCACAAAGGTCGCCAGCTAGGAAACAAAGGAGTGTTAGACTGACAACTTCAAGTCAAAAAAACCTTAGAGTATAAAACGAGCAACAAAGGAAATAAAAGCTACCTCTAGGAATTTGTCGCAGTCGAACATGTCATAGGTGATCTTGAAGCCACGCTTCCATTCCTTCATCCTGATGGTGTCCTTAAGCCGGAGTTTGACAGATTCCATGTAGAAGTTATCCAGCGAAATTCGCATGGGATCCTTTCTGTCCTGGGAGTACTTGCACATCAACTCGGCGCGATGCTGTAGAGGTTGGATCCGCCTAACAAACCAGCACATGGCTAGGTCCAAGCTCGTCAGACCTCCATCCATGAGCCACTCAATCCGCCTTACGGCACGATTGGCCTCATCAGCAGAAGGAAGGGAGCTTGGGGTCCTCCAGGCAGGCACTTCGGCGGTGGCTCCATCGATGAAGTCGGGATACGTCTCATGACGGTCAGGTAGGGGAATATGTGCACTGCTAGTTCTTGCATGACTCATGCCCTACGGTGGCACGGAAGTGCCGCCTAGGCCGGATCTTAAAGCTAATGGTTCCACAAATCCGCAATTTGTTCTTGGACTCTACAGACTCTCTCTTGACAGTGAAGAAGTATACAAACAGATCTAATCTAGGTTTGATTCCTAGATATCCTTCACACAAAGCTACAAAGTTTCTAAGGACAAGGATGATGTTAGGGGAGAGATTGTGGGAAGTACCTAGAAGTGCCGGAGGACGTCCAGGAAGAAGTCGGAGACTGGTAGGCTTACGCCTCATACCAGCTGGTCTTTTAGGTACACCTTCTCTCCGGCTTGGGGAGAAGGAGTAACCTCACCGGCCGACACCGGCCACCAGACCAAAGTCTCCACGGTGGGGAGATACCCCTCGGTGACAAGTTCTTGCAAATCTTTGGCGAAGAGGTCGGAGCCCCTCCACACTCCCTTGTGGAGTCATTGTCCTCTTAGCAGCTTCTAGTGCCGCCTGATCTTAGTCGTCACTGGTGGTTTCCACCATGGCGGTGATAGGGACGACGACCCCCTCCGATGGGACCGTCATTCCTTGGGATGGCTCTATTGTGGCCTCGAGAGTCGCTGCCGTCGAGGCGACAGAGCTGCTGGAGGCCATTGCACTGATGGGAAGTGAGTGGAGAAAGGGGAAGCTCTGGATAGGGTTTTCCGAGGAGGAGCTCGAACAGGCGCATGGCTGGAGGAAGACAGAGACATGGGAGATAATGCTAGTAAAATAAAATAACCTAGCCGTAGTAGAAATATATAGACCTAGCGTCAAGATTCGTGCAAAAGGATCTGATGGACAGAGCGTTGCCAACATGGAGATGATCATGCACGGTAATTTATCCACGTCCGCCATCTTTTCTGCTTTACCGTTTCGGATTTCATGTGTGTAAAAACAACTAATGATTAATTCCCTGCCTTCTGTGAGTTTCGAGGTAGCGTAGGTTGTACCCTATGTTATCCTCCTGACAGTTGCAGTGAAGGGTCACGTCTGAAGATTCCATCGAAGGCGGAAACTATCCGGCTCTGGAAATGAAGACTCAAGGAATCTCCGGCTACATTGTGAAGCCAGAGAGTATTACTGGGTTCTTTGGGAGACCTTTGAGATATTTCTTGACGGATTGCCGGCATCACCTATATAGAGTATTCAAGATCAATAGGCAAGACGGCGCAATATTTCAAAGTCATTCGGGGCTACTGTTCGGGATATTCTAAATGGGTACCACCATAGCACGTCCTTATTCCAGATAACATGGGTGGCCCATAGTTGGTAGCAAGGCCTATGGCCTGCTAGGCGGCCCAGCTAGATGGATCCAGAAGGGAGGCCCATGCCGGATAAAGGAAGGCTACGTAGGAGTCACCGACGTACTCAGAGCCTTGGAGTGCAAGACATGAAAGACTAGTTCGTATTAGTGTAGGACTCTTTACCTTTTTCGGCAAGGACCTTTTCCTGTAACGCAGGGTTCTGGTGTCTATAAAAACCAGACATGTGGGAGCCTTTAGGGCACAACCTATAAGATTGCTACGTATAACGTGCAACACCTCGCACAGCGAACCTATCTCTGTAACTCGGCGTATTGCCATTATAGTGATTTATATCAGGAGTAGTGTTTCGCCACCGTTGTGGGACTTGAACCTAGGTAAGCTATGTTACCTCGTACCCGCCAACTCTCCGCATTACCCCACATCTCTAAACACGCACTATGAGGACCTCTCCATGGCATACTCGTCAGCAATACGACGACAACCATGTTATGCCATGTTTATTATCTATTGCTCGATGAACATTTACTACTATACTATTTAGGATGTGGGTCATTAAGTTGAGGATTATACCTATGACCTCTGATATCTCGATCGATCTCGCAACCTCTGGGTCCGTCTTCAGAGCTCGGCCAACTTCATTACGGGTAGCTTGGGTTGCTTAGGGTATAGGGTTTAGCGAATTTTCAATAATGCTCAAGATTTATGGTTATATTCATAGAATAGAATGGTGTTAGCTTATTTAATGAAAGTATATCAAATTTAGATCAATGAGTGTATGACACCTGACTGGTTAGGGTTTATGGCTGAGGGTTTAGGGCTTTAGGGTTTAGGGTTTAGGTTTTAGGGTTTAGGGAATTTTTGTTATTGCTCAGGATTTATGCTACTATTTGTCAAATAAATTGGCGTTACCCAATTTAACAATATTATCTTAAATCTTGATTTATAAGTACATGCTACGTACTTGGTGAGGGTTTATGGTTTAGGTTTATATGGTTTAGGGGTTTAGGATTTGGGTTTTAGGGGTTTAGGGTTTAGGGTTTCGAGAATTTTCAATAATGTTCAAGCTTTATGCTTATTTCGTGGAATAGAATGGTGTTATCAAATTGAACGAAAGTATCTCAAATTTTGATCTATAAGTGCACGATACCTGCTTGGACAAGGTTTAGGGGTTTAGAGTTTATTGTTCAGGATTCCGTGAATTCTGAATAATATGTTCAGACTTTATGGTTATATATATTCGTGAAATAGAATGGTGTTACCGCAATTTAATGAAAGTATCTCAAAATTTGATCTACAAGTCGATGATACCCTGCTTGGTCATATTTTTTGTTAAATACAATTGAAGGTACCCAAGTACTAAAACATGGGAGAAACACCAAGAGTTCCGTGAGATTTAGGCGCTGTTTGGTTTTGATTTTTGGCTTATAAAGCGAGGAATGTGTTTTTGGCTTTATTTTTTTAGCTTTTACTCTAACATAGTTGAATGATGGTGTAAGCCAAAAGAAAAAATCTAAAGTGGTTATAAAGTAAAGCTGAAAGCAATAAATAAGCTTAACCAAACAACCCCTCA
The DNA here is from genome assembly GCA_910589775.1 of Avena eriantha. Lineage (NCBI taxonomy): Eukaryota > Viridiplantae > Streptophyta > Magnoliopsida > Poales > Poaceae > Avena > Avena eriantha. Next base: position 342,288,457 of record OU342743.1, on the reverse strand, counting down.
ACTTCTTGATATGAATGCTAATAATGCAGCCTAATTTGGGACCTTTTGAAATAAAAATCCAAATAAAAAATATATAAATTCAAGCAATGTCTTTCTTTTGCGGAGTATTTTGTTATGTGCACTACTTAGTTTCCATGAAATGTATGCTAAAACTTGACAACTTTCAAAGAAACCCATTTCACAATATGGCGTACCATGTATGAACATTCATGGCTTACAAACGAGATGACCAAGGTCATGGCAATATGTTTTCCATTGTTTTTGTAACGTGTCCATGTTTGGTAGATCGGTTCATAACTGCATATTAGCATTTCAAACAATTTTTACAAAATAGGTGCATCCAAATTAATATTTAATTTAAATTTTCTAAGTGACAACAATGGCTTCTGTTGTGAAGCAACTACAAAGACTATATGTGGTTCAAAATCTGACTTCACCAATTTTCTCACAAAGTATTAATTTTTTGACAGATAATGCCCAAGATTAATGAATTTTCAAGCTTCCGAGCCAGGTTCAATGATTTAACGATTTTATCTCAGTTTAGTGAAAAATGTTCGAATTTTGAACAACAAGCGATGAGAATCTCTTCTTCCCGTAATTCTGGCTCACTAACATGTGGGCACTTGCATGGTGGGTCCAAAAATTTAGTGTAGGTCGGAGTGGGCAGGCAGGTAAATATTGTATAAGGGCTAGGAAATGTCAATGGGGTGATGCACTTGGGAGAACACAAATTTACCACCTATATCCCTCTATTATTGCAGTGCTCCTTAGATTCCTGTTTCTGGAGCAGGGATAGAAGAGGAATTTTGCATTCTAGAAAGAGGTGAAGCATGTTTGAATGGATGCGCGGGATATTTTAATGGATAAGTACAATGCTTGGGCACCGTACCAAAATTTTGAGGTCGAAGCTTCTAGCATACGCTACTCCGGCATGGGGACTCTCATATGCGTTGTCACCGTCTAGACCCACACGCCAGCGGGAGTTTCTTTCCATCATTTGAACGAGTTTCTAGGAATTTGCTGAAATTTTCAAACAATTTAAGGCTTTCAAGAAGATGACCATCGTCCAAAAAAAGGTGACCAAGGTCATGGAAATAGTTTATGATCACGTGTCTGCATTTGGTAGATCGGTGCATCTTGGCAAATCAACCAATATGTCTGGTTCCAAATTTTAAGTTTGTTTTCGAATCTCCAAGTAACAACAATGTGTTTTGTTGTGGAGCAACTACAAAGATGATGGCTCAAAATTCCACCACCTCCTTTTTCACACAATGTATAATGCCCTTTCAAGCTTCCAGGCTAAATTTGTGCAATGAAATAATTTTTGGTGTTGAATGTTTGAATGGATGGGCGGGATGTTTGAATGGGTGGGCGAGATAGCCGAAATTTTAAAGTTGAAGCTTCTAAGGTACGCTACTCCCACTTGGGATGTTGTCCTCGTCAAATAGACCCAGAGTCATGTATGCTTTCCAGCATTTAATGACTTGATAGACATCTGCCAAAATCAATGAAGATTAATTAAAGGCTTTCAAACAAGAGGAGCAAGGTCACATCAATAGTTTCTATACCTTTTCATGTTTTGTACTACTCCGTAAATTGAAGCATATTCGTCAATCAAGCTTACAAACATGTCCACATTTGGTAGACCGGTGCATGTTGGCATTTCAAGCAATTGTTCACAAAAGGAGGTTCCAAATTTGATGGATAATGCCATACTTTCATGAGTTTCCAAGCTTCCTAGCTGAAGATGTGTAATAAAATGACCTTTTGACAATTTAAAGTAAGTATGTCTAATTACGAACTACAAAGTGTGTGATATAGCTTGCTCTTGACTTTTTAAAAATAATTTGAAGGTACTGAATTAGTCAAATATTTAAGAACCCCCAAGAGTTTTGCAAGATTTCAACTTTTTGATATGAATGGTAATGACACCAAATTTGGGCCATTTTAAAAAATTAAAGAAACAAAATATAAAACGAAATACAACCATTCGTTTTTGTGTTGGTGTCTCACTGTGTGCATTAGTTAATTTCCATAAAAAATATATAAAATTTGATAACTCTTGAAAAACTCATTTCACAATATGGCGTACCATGTTTGAACATTCTTGGCTTTCAAAAACTAGATTACCAATGTCAAGGCCATATGTGTTACCATACTTTATGAGAATGTAACCATGTTTGGAAGATTGGTGTATATTGACATTTCAACATTGTATACAAAAAGAGCTTCCATATTTGAAGTTATTTTAAATCCGCAATCAATAATAATGGCTTTAATTTTGTCATACGATATATGGCGTACCATGTATTAATATGCATGGCTTTCAAACCATATGAACAAGGTCATGGCCATATCTTTGCTATAGTTTATAACAACATGTTCGTATTTGGTAGATTGGTGCGTACTATTGGCATTTATAATATTATTTACAAAGGAAGCTTCTAAATTTAAAGTTATTTTCAATTTTTCAAGCGATGATAGTGGCTTTTGTCGTGAAGATTCTACAAATAAGTATGTCTCAAATCCCACTGCCCTAGTTTTCACACATGATATATATAGTCTGGGATTTAGGGTTCGTGTTTTTTGGGTTGAGGGTTTAGGGGTTTAGGGTTTATGGTATATGCTTTAGTATTCTAGGGTTTAGGAGTTTAAGGTTGGTATTTAGGGTTTAGGGTTCAGGATTGATGGTTTAGGGTTTTCTAGCTTTTAGGGTTTATTAGGGAATTTTCAATAATAATGTTCAAGCTTTATATATATGCTTATGTATATTTGTGGAATAGATTGGTGTTATTGCAATTTAATGAAAGTATCTCTAATTTTGATATACAAGTGCATGATACCTACTTGGTAAGAGGTTGAGGGGATGATGGTTTAGGGTATATGGTTTTTAGGGTTTAGGGTTTAGGTTTTTGGGGAATTTTCGATAATGTTGAAGCTTCTTAATGCTTATACTCGTGGAATGGAATGGGGTTAGCACAATTTAATGAAAGTATATCTGAAATTTTGATCTACAAGTGCATGATACCTCATTTGCCAGGGTCGTGTAGGTAGGCTTGAGAGTTTAGGGTTTTAGGGTTTAGGGTTTAGGGCATTTTCAATAATGTTCAAGCTTTCTGGATATATTTGTGGAATAGAATGTCGTTACCGCAATTTAATGAAAGAATCTCTGATTTTGGTCTATAAGTGGATGTTACCTGCTTGGTTAGGGTTTATGGGTCGAGGGTTTAGGGTTTTAGAGTTTTGCGGTTTAGTTTTTATGGGTTATATAGGGTTTAGGAGGTTTAGAGAATTTTCAATAATGCTCAAGCTTTATGGTTATATTCGTCGAATAGAATGGCGTTAACTAATTCATTGAATGTATCTCAAATTTTGATCTATAAGTGTATGATACCTGCTTGGTTAGGGTTTATGGGTTGAGGGTGTTTGGGGTTTTAGGGTTTAGGTTTTAGGGGTTGTTTAGGGTTTAGGGAATTTTCAATAATGCTCAAGATTTATGCTTATATTTGTCAAATAGAACTGTGTTACCAATTTAGCGTCAGTATATCGAATTTTGACCTATAAGTGCATGTTACGTGTTTGGTAAGGGTGTAGGGTTTAAGGTTTGGGTTTTAGGGGATTAGGGTTTTGGGACGTTTCAATAATGTTCAAGCTTTATGCTTATATTCATGGAATAGAATGGTGTTACCCTCAATTTAATGAAAGTATGTCAAATTTTGATCTATAAGTGCATAGTACGTGCTTGGTTATGGTTTATGGGTCGACGGTTCAGGGTTTTTACAGTGTACTTGTATGGGTTGTTTCGGGTTTAGGGTTTAGCGAATTTTCAATAGTGCTCAGGATTTATGCTTATATTTATCTAATAGAATGGCGTTAGCTGATTTAATGGAAGTATCTTAAATTTTGATATATGAGTGCATGACACCTGCTTGGTTAGGATTTTTGGGCTAAGGGTTTGATGGTTTAGGGAATTTTCGATAATGCTCATGATTTATGCTTATATTCGTCAAATATAATGGCGTTACCCAATTTAACGAAAGTATCTCAAATTTTAATCTATAAGTGCATGCTACGTGGTTTTTCAAGTTTTGGGGTATATGGGTTTTGGGTTTGGGTATTAGGGGTCTAGCTAGGGATTAGGGTTTCGGGAATTTTCAATAATGGTCAAGCGTTATGCTTATATTCGTGGACTAGAATGGTGTTATCCAATTTAACGAAAGTATCTCAAATTTTTATCTATAAGTGTATGATACCTGCTTGGTCAGGGTTTAGGGTTTAGATTTTATGGTTTAGGATTCCGTGAATTCTCAATAATATGTTCAAACTTTATGGTTATATATATTCGTGGAACAGAATGGTGTTACCACAATTTAATAAAAGTATCTCAAAATTTGACCTACAAGTCGATCATACCCTACTTGGTCATATTTTTTGTTAAATACAATCGAAGGTACCCAAGTACTAAAACAAGGAAGAAACACCAAGAGTTCTGTGAGATTTGGGAGTTGTTTGGTTGGGCTCTTATTCTGGCTTTTATTTTTGGCTTATATAGCCAGGAACGTGTTTTTGGCTATTTTTAGCTTCTACTCTGACATAGTTGAATGATGGTATAAGCAAAAAGCAAAAATCTAAAGTGGCTTATAAAATAAAGCTAAAAGCAATAGAAAAGCTTAACCAAACAACCCCTCAACTTCTTGATATGAATGCTAATAATGCAACTGTTGGGGATATACTTTCCGGGTATCCTCACAGTTCCTCACTGACCAGGGTGGCCCACTTCGGGTTAGATCTTTGCTTCAGGGGCAGCCCAGTTAGGGAGAAGAGACGGAGTCCAGTCCGGCTACGGGAAGGCCCAGAATACTTACCGACATAGGCCCATAGTGTTACTTGTAGTTCAAGATGTACTCTGTAACTGACTTTTAGTCGTAGCCAGATAGATCTCTCCTCTAAACCCTAGGCCGGATATCTATATAAGCCGTCATAGGGAGAGCCTTTAGGGCACCCTCACAATAGTCTACAATCTCAACTCGCACAGGCGCAACCCTTGTAACCCATATTCCGGCTATGTCGTATTACTTGATTGCTAGCAGGAGTATGATCCATCCAAAGCCAGCGGATTCGAACCTAGGTAAACTTGTGTGCTCACCGTCCTGGAACACCGTATATCTCACACCCCTCTCTACCACACTCCTCGAGGACCCCCTCATGGCGTACTTGTCATCAATCCGATGACAGTTGGCGCCCACCGTGGGGCAAGTGAGCTTTAGATATGCATTCCGAGCGGAATATGCAAGAATCGGAATCAGCGAGACTATCGCCATCGGTCGCATCCTCTATGCCAGCGATGTTCCTCTCATCGTTATCGACGAGACATGGATTCCGGCTAGGGAGGATGTGACCACCTACACCATCATGTGTTTCGGCGAGATCGATGTGTACATCGGATTCGCTGAACCTGCCCCACCCACCCTAGCGGTGATCATAGAGGCAGAAGAAATTTCTGGGTCCCCTTTATCCGTAGAGGCGGCAGAGTTTCGGATATCAGAAAATACTAATCCCACTCAGCCCGCACCAGTTGCGGAGATAGTGGAGAAATTCGAGCCTGAAGCAAACCTGGCGGTTCAAGTCAAATCTGGAGTGGATCTCCCTGGCGAGGCCGAATCCCAGATCGATCTACTCACTGAGGTCGAAATCCAGGAGGATCACAGTAACAACCTTGGTTCCGGGCCTGCCAACGCTAGAACAGATCAACCGTTCCTGAGGCACACGTTGAGGCGTACGATGATGCAAGACGCAAGCATGGATGAGGTTCTCGAAACTATCAGGATCTTCGAGGAAGCCCACGAGGAAAGCCGCAACTACCTCAGGATCCACACGTCGCACTTCGTCGGATACGTTGGATTCGGATCCGGCTCTGCCGATTCAGGAGAAAACACCGACTCAGTGCTGGAGGCGATCGAAACAAACACCGACTTACCTGCATCCTCAGATGACTCGATGACGTTGGCATATTTCCGAAAGTTCTCCGTGGAGTATGAAGAGGAGTATAACTCCAAAGCTGCAGAGGAAGGAGAAGCCATGGATGAAGGATCCGGGGAAAACTCTCCCAAAGCACAGGATGACATGGATATCGGAGATAATCCCGAGGTCCAGATGTCTGAAAGTACCGATTAGAGCTTGACTCCGGGAAACGGACCCAAAGCCGTGTTTGCTCCCAGCGCTGCCAAGAAGGCAAAGAAGAAGAACAAGAAGAACAAGACCCCAACAAAAGATCCTCCGGCAGAGGAAGTGATTACCGAGGAATACGAGGAAGACTCGGATGGAGCACTGATCCCAGAAGAGCCCAAAGAAGAGTCGGTGGATGGACACGTGATCACCGAAGGTGTGCGTAAACTCATCTATGTTGCATTAACCACACCTATTCCTACAGCTGCAGAACTTACTGCTGAAGGGTTGGACGAAAGGACCCAGGCCCTTGAAGCGCGTCGCCAAGTACTCCTGGATGAGGCCAAAAACATTGAGGAAGAAAAGAAATGCATGGCAACTGCAGAGAAGTACATCTCTCGGCAACATCAGAAGACCCGGAAACGTCACACACATGACGACCAATCCCGGAGATTCACAAAGTCCTCTTTGGAGGAGACCATGGGATGCCTCGGCGCGACAGTAACAGAGACTGGGCGTATACAACACCGGTGCAAAACACCGTTGCGGCTCGAGAAATCCTTGCAAGTATTCCAGGCCCATAGCAGATTTAATTGGGCATTAAACTACTCAACAAGGGTCTGGAGCAACAGAAGGCCGCCCAGTCCGGAAGCATAAAACTGGTCTCCCAATCCAACCAATGCCGCACGGATCCGGCCTAGAATGACGCCATACCCCAACGTGCTCCGGAACAGCATCACCATTCTAACCGTCAGGAAGACAACTACTCAAGAACTGAATCTTCAGGACAGCATCGCAAAGCTGCACGTGACTAGCGCAACGTAGCCCCAGCTACGGAGCAAGAGGCAATTGCTGCACTGAACCCGAAGAATCCTCCCCGGCGAGAGTTGAACGATCATAGGGAAGAAGACAAAGAGAAACGTCGGGAGGAGGACCATCAAAGAATGCCACCTCCTAGACACACAAGCCGTCCGGCTGACGGACGAAGGAAAGACGGACACCGTTCTGAGTCAAGCCGGCAAGGGGCTCATCGTAATGAAGATCCTCCCCAAAACCGGAATAACGACACTCCGGACAGAGGCCGGCGATCAACCGGAAACAATCCAGCTGCTCCACCCTCTCCACCAAGTAGCTATCACAACGGCTCCCAAGGAGGCCAAGGAGGGCGTCGGGGTGGAGGAGGTGGTGGCAGAAGCCAAAGTCCGGCTCCAAGGCACCGCAACCATAGCCGTCATTCGGGACGATCCTTATCCCCAAGTGACGCAAGGCACATGATCAACTCCAACATAGAGGCGCGACACGACGAAAACGATGATATATACGTGGGCCCAAAGTGCTTCAGACCATGCATAAGAGGCACAAAATTCTAGGAAGGATTTGCTATCTCAAGACACATTTAAGCCTACGACGGTATAGCTCGGCCAGATACTTGGCTCTAGGATTTTTTCCAGGCTTGATGTATCGCCAAAGGCGGAAACAGCCTGGTCGCAACCCGATATATCCCACTCATGTTGCAGGAGAAGGCATAATCATGGCTCAATGAACTTCCGGAGAACACCATCCACAACTGGTATGACATGCAAAGTGCGTTCTTTCGGAATTTCGAAGGCACATATCGGAGGCCCTGTACGGCAGGAGACCTACAGCGTTGCACCCAGAAAGCCGGAGAAACCTGCCAGGATTATCTCGGATGATGGATCAACACCAAGAACTCCTGTGAAGGAGTAAATGACCAAACTGCAATTGAAGCTTTCATCGCAGGACTCCCAGTTGGTTTACTACGTCATCGCTTGAAGTGTGACAAGGTCACTGATTTGGGAGAGATGAAAGAAACAACGAGCAAGTATGCAGATGTTGACGATGATGCAGAGGGATTACTCAACGCCCTAGCTGTGACACAGTCGGCAAAACAACCAAAGCAGCAAGCTCAGAAGCGCAAGAACACCTCGGAAGAAAAGCCCAATGCGGAAACGGCAGTGGTCACTGCTACTTTCGGGTCTGGAGGACGAGGAGGGCGCGGCCGCGGCCGTGGACGCGGTCGTGGGACATCAAGAGTCCAGGGTAGAGGAGACCAACAACCCGTCAAAACCTACTCCTGGACCGACATTGCCAATAACCCATGTGTGCATCACTTAGACACCAATGGGGGCTTGTACCACACAAATGCCGAGTGTCATTTCAATGACGACATCAAGAAAGAAGATACCGCTCGCTACAGGGCTAAGCGGAAGAAGGGAAAGAAGAATCCCCAAAAAGATAAAGAGACCAAGCATGATTCCGACATGGAGGAAGCCGATGCTTCAAATCCTAAGCCGGAAGGGAAAAAGAATTTCCCGACAAAGAAAGACACTTACGTCACCTTCCTCGGATATCAACCAGCTATTGTCAAGAAAGCAGTTCTACATGAGCTCAACGCAACAGTTCCGGCTGTCCCTCAGTTCCTAGACTGGTCAAAATTGGCAATGACCTTTGACCGCGCTGATCATCCGCCTAAGTTGCACAGGCAAGGAAAATACGCCTTAGTCGTTAATCCACTTATTGACGGCTATGGTTTCTCCAAGACTCTCATGGACGGCGGCAGCAGCATTAACATTCTGTATGTCAAAACGCTACGCATGATGAAGATCTTGGAGACCCAGCTGGATTACAGCTCTGTGATCTTTCACGGAGTTGTCCCAGGAAGACAAGCAAATTCCCTGGGAGAAATCACTTTGGATGTTACCTTTGGAACTCCAAAGAACTATTGGACGGAAGCACTTTCCTTCGAAGTGGTCCTGTTCAAGAGCGCGTACCACACTATATTCGGACGTTCGGCTTACTGGGATTTTATGGTTCGTCCGAGTTACATTTACAATATGATGAAAATTCCAGGTCCCAACGGCGTGATCACCATTAGGGTAGACCCGAAGAAAGCGCGAGAGTGCGAGGATGGAAATGTCGCCTTTGCTGAAGTCGTGCTGCATGCCCAGGAGTACCAGGAGATCAAGAAGAATATAGATCCGTCCGAGAAGCCTACGACGAAGAAGGAGGTGACAAAGCCAAATCCGGAGTTCAAGGCATCAAAAGATACGAAGAAGACACCGTTGAAGGATGATAACCCCTCCAAGGTGACCCAAATAGGCGTAGGCCTAGATAGTGCATAGGAAAGCGCGCTTGTCAAGTTCCTCCAAGCAAATCAAGATATCTTCGCTTGGCAGCCCTCTGAAATGACCGGAGTACCTAGGGAACTTGCCGAGCACTCTTTAAATGTACACCCGAACGCTAAACACGTCAAACAGTCTCTACGATGTTTTGGAAACGAAAAGCGTAAGGCAATAGCAAAGGAACTAGAACGCCTCGAGGTAGCCGGATTCATAGAAGAGGTCATCCACACTAAGTGGTCGGCCAATCATGTAATGGTCCCTAAAAAGGACACCACTCATTTAAGGATGTGTGTTGATTATACTGCCTTGAACAAGGCTTGTCCCAAAGATCCATTCGCTCTGCCTAGGATTGATCAAGTTATCGATTCTATGGCAGGCTCGGAACTCCTATGTTTTCTCGACGCATATTCCGGTTATCACCAAATCTGGATGAAGGAATCTGACAAAGTCAAAACTTCATTCATAACCCTCTTCGGAACCTTCGATGCCCTTTGCGCTGAAAAACGCGGGAGCTATGTACCAACGCACCACGAAGCGTTGCCTCCACGATCAAATCGGACGCAATGTACATGCATACGTGGATGATATTGCCGTGATGTCCAAAAAGAAGGAAACCCTGATTTCCGATTGGAGGAAACATTTGCGAATCTACAAAAATACAACATAATGCTTAACCCGAAGAAATGCTTCATTGCAATCCCAGCCGGAAAATTGTTAGGTTTTATCGTGTCTCAAAGAGGCATAGATGTAAACCAAGACAAAATCAAGGCTATACTCAATATTTCTAGGCCGACTCGCCTGATGGACGTACAAAGACTAACTGGTTGCATTGCTGTAGTCAATCCGTTTGTAAGCCGACTCAGTGAAAGAGCCGCACCACTATACAAGCTCCTGAAAAAGACAAAGAAATTCGTTTGGACCGACGAAGTTGAAGCTGCACTACAAGACCTGAGAGCAGTACTCTCATCTGCTCCCATCCTCGTAGCGCTAGAATCACAGGAACTGATGTTGCTCTATCTTACTGCGACAAACAAGGTCGTTAGTATCGTCATGGTGGCGGAGAGACCGGAGGAAAATCAGGAACACCTGGTGCAATGTCCGACTTATTATCGCAGCGAGGTCTTAAACGAATCAAAACAGCGGTATCCACATTATCAAAAGCTGGCTTACGGTGTGTTCTTAGCATCTCGTAAGTTACGGCATTATTTTCAGGAACATCCAATTACCGTGGTAAGCACAACTCCCATGAGAGATATAATCAATAATAGTTACGCCAAAAGACGCGTCGCAAAATGGGGCATAGAGCTCTCAGCTTTCGACATTGAGTACAAACCTCGGACAACAATCAAATCCCAAATCCTCGCTGACTTTGTCGCTGATTGGATAGAGACAACGGAGAATATGACCTTGCCAGAGTCGGAATACTGGAGCTTGCATTTTGACGGGTCTAAAGCACTCGGGGGCTAGCGTGGTGCTCGAGTCACCCCAAAGAGATAAAATTTTCTATGTATTGTAGATACACTTCACGACAACAAATAACATTGACGAGTATGAAGCATTACTGCATGGAATCCGGATTGCTAAAGACATCGGCATCCGACGTTTAATGTGTTATGGAGATTCAGATCTTGTTGCACAACAAGTGTCAGATATCTGTAAGGCAAAAAAGCACATGGCAGCATATAGGGCTGTCGTGGATGAATTATCTAAATCGTTTGAAGGGTTTGAAGTTCAACACATCCCTCGAACAGAAAATGAGGAAGCAGATGCACTATCTCGAATAGGCTTTACCCGGAAAAAGGTCCCGGATGGCGCTTTTCTAGAGCACCTCAAAGTTCCCAAAAAAAGGTCTGGGGGCATGACATGGTAGGACCATTTAAACGGGCTCCAAGTGGATTTACACACCTCTTAGTGATGGTGGATAAGTTTACCAAATGGATTGAGGCTAAACCCGTCACTAGTTGTGATGGAGCAACAGCCAGAAGATTTGTTGAGGATGTTAGCCGCATAGAATTATCACGGACAACGGGAGTAACTTTTCCATGGGAGAGCTTGCTGAATTCTGCAATGAACAAAATATCCGGCTTGTCATTGCGTCAGTCGCACATCCACAAGCTAATGGACAAGTCAAAAGAGCAAATGGTTTAATCCTACAAGGCCTAAAACCAACACTCGAAGCACCACTACGGCATGCTACGGGGGCTTGGGCAGAGGAGTTGCCTTCTGTAATATGGAGTTTACAAAAAAGTCCAAACAGGTCAACCGGATACACACCTTTCTTCTTGGTCTATGGCGCAGAAGCAGTTCTTCCTAGTGATTTGATTCACACTTCTCCTAGAGTGGCCGTGTATATTGAAGATGATGCCGAAATTTCTCGACAAAATGACCTCGACTTAGTTGAAGAAGTTCACATCGTTGCTGAGATGAGATCAACAACCTATCAGCAGAAGTTACACAAGTATCATAGCTAGAGAGTCAGAAACCGATCTTCTAATAAGGGCGATTTGGTTCTCCGGCTTGTGCAGCAAAGAAAGCACAAACTTTCCCCAATATGGGAAGGGCCATTTTTAGTTAGTCGAGTCTTGCACAATGGTTCATACTACCTAATGAATATGCAGCCAGTCAAAGAAAGACCTGCTACTAAGAAGAGAAAGAGAGCTGGAGGAATGTAAGATCTCACCATGATAAGGTAAGATCCCTGTGATTGCAGTGCTAGTCCCTGGATCGAATTGCTAGCACCCACAGTTTAAGATGAAGTACACAGAAACAAAGGTCATTATTACATCGCACATCCAGGAGTATAATAGTTCTTACAACTCACTTAGCCCAAGGCTAAGACACACGTTCACATAACATATAATAATAATAGAGTCCTTAGTCTTCATGTGCCATAGGCAAGCATGTCGAGTGTAGACTCGCAACCCTACTCATCATCAGAGTAACCTGCAACATAATAAGTTACAGCCACAAGGGTCAATACATTTGGAATTGTATTGGCAAGTGATACTAAAGTTACTTAGTATAATCCAACAACTACAAGAATATATGAGTAAGTGGGGTTATGGCTGGCTTTGCTAAAATAGTTTAACTTATAGTTTTTGTAGAAGTTTTTCATTCAAGCTATAAGGTACCAATGATAAACATCACTGAACCTTTATCCCTGTTCACCCACAAGTTTTAACTTAGAGAAATTTGGATGAGGAGATTATTGAACTACTTCACTGTCTTGAGGCTCAGAAGTTGTCCATAACCGGGGACACGGCTAAGTACTTAGTTTTACCCTCTCGAGAGGTGGTGCACTTTCCCCACAAGACTCGACATGCATCGAGACAAGACCTTTCAGAAGCAATCCCTCAGACCACCACGGACGCGTTCCATCCTATCATTACTACCACCCTCTGTCCGCCTGGCTGAGTTCTTGCAACTTAGTTGGTCAAGGCAGAGCCCATATGCCATGTGGTTGCACTGGAAGCTTCATGACAAGAATGTCTCCAATCTCTTTATTCCTGGGTGGCCATCCACAAGTGTGATACACCAGCTCACCATAGACATGGCCCCTGAGTAACTACTCAACATAATCCAAGCAAGTCCCAATCCACTCAGGTGTTTCATTAATAATAGTTGTTTTCTTAGTTAAACAAAAATAATATCATTTCCATATTATATCGATATGTATTTTCCACCCACAAATTCTACTAGCATAGCTAAGCATTCTAGCATACAAAGTCCTTTGACTAGTGGATACTACCAAGATATAATCTATATAGCATAGCATAGTATAGCAATATAGGAATAATTCTATCATATCAAGGTCTACCAAAATATCACTAGTGCAATAGTGAAAATAATAGGACATGGGATGAAATATCACTTGCCTTGGTAGCTAGGGGAATAGGTACAATCCTCATAGCAACAACCTTCACAATCTACACAAGATCAATACAACAATAATAATTCAATCAATAAAACAGTACAAACACATGAATGCATGCAACATGCAAAGATATGATCACAACTCCATAATTTACAAAGTCTACAGTACTGAGGATAGAATACCTCATCTAAATTCATAAGAAATACTCAAAAATAATTTATAGAACAATTTTTGTGAATAAAATACTCCTAAAAAGGTTCTGCCTATAATTCCACTTTTCCAGAGGCAAAAGTGTGAAACAAGGCCTCCATAATAAAGGTCTCATTTTTCTGAATCCATAGACATCAAATTTGTATTTTTCTGATTTGTGGAACAAAAGTTATTGAATTTCCAAGTTAAATACTAAATCAGTCTATTTTCTAATTAAACAGAAATAGTCTGGCGACGTGGCGTTTTCCTATTGGCTGATACCGGTTCGGCCGGATCGACTGCTGCGAGCCGTCAGATTTAAGTGACGTTGGACGGATCAGATCAGCCGTACCCTTTCGTTTAAGTGATCTAATCTTAACCGCTAGGATTTGATCGAACGGCTGCTAAGCATCTCGCCGGAGTCTGGCGGTGCTAACGACGGCGCGCGGCGGCGGAGTGTCGGGCGATGGGGTTCTGGCGACTCTACGAGGGCTGGGAGACCATGGACATGTACCAGAGGTCAGGGAGGTCGCGGCGATCTCGATGGAGGTCACTGCGGTGCGGGGGGGTACTCAGGCTTGGCCTGGATCCTTCACCGGAGTTGCGGTTGCCGGCAGAACTCACAGCTCAACGACGGAGACGAAGACCTGGGGCTCAAACCATCCAGCAAAGAGGTCAGCGAGGTGCGCAAGCGTCTGCACGACCTAGTAAAGACCAAAAAGGGGCGGCGGGAACCCTACCTTTGCCGGAGAAGGCGACTGACGGTGGCGGCAGAGGGAGTTCGCCGGAATTGTCCGTGTCGTCGACCTAGGGCAAAAGAAATCGCGTGGCTCGGTCAGTAGGTGTGCCAGGAGATGGGGAAGTAGATGGGACCAAGGGGAGGGCGCCGGGCGGCCCGGGCTCACCAGAATCGTCGCCGGAGTTCATCGGACTGCGGCGGTTTGAGCTCGGAATTAGGGGAGCCTGGGGGCTCTCTGGGGGTGGCGACTAGGGGAAAATGACGAGGAGGGGGTGAGGATTAAGTAGGAGCATTCATCGGGGAGAATCACTGTGAGAAACGGCCGGAAATCAATCGTTTTGAAAATGGCTGAGAAGGGGGGCGGTTGCTCGACGGCGCGGTTGAAGACGACGGGGTGGGGGGTGACGTGGCGTGGGGCCAGCTTGTCAGCGAGAGGGAGTAGCCAGGGGCGCGGTAATAAAGGGGAAAAGAGGGGAAACGCTGGGTGGGCTTAATGGGCCAGGTTGGGCCAGAATGCTGCAGCTGCTGCTGTTTGAATTTCCCTCCTTTTCTTTTTCTAATTCAGTTTTCTCCAAACTTTTGATTTAATGGTTCAAATTGATTCAAACCAATTTGTGAAAAATTGTAAAAACTCAAACTAGGTTTTTAGGGTATTATCAAACATATTTACCTACTATTTTAATCCAAAGTACTCACTTGGACTTAATAGGTAATATATCACTTTCTTTGGTTCCACTTTCATAAATTCTTAACCATGGCCCAAAATTGCACCAGATTTTTGGAGGACATTCTAAATGCAATGCAAAAACTTGCTATGATGATATGAGTGCAATGATGATGATTTCAGATGAAATTTTGGGATGTTACAAATCTAACCTCCTTAAGATGAATCTCGCCCTCGAGATTCGGGTTGGCTAGCAAATAGGTGAGGGTGATCTCTCCGAAGTTCATCTTCGTGCTCCCAGGTTACAAATCTAACCTCCATAAAGGAATTCAAATGGAGCCATTTCTATGCTCGACTGATAACTGTTATTGTAAGAAAACTCTGCGTACGGTAGACTTTCATCCCAACTAGATCCATAATCTAACGCACATGCTCTTAGCATATCCTCTAATATTTGATTGGTCCTTTCTGTCTGTCCATCTGTTTGCGGATGAAATGCAGTGCTGAATTCTAACCGAGTTCCTAATGACTCGTGAAGTTGTCGCCAAAAGTTTGAAGTGAACTGAGTTCCTCTGTCGGACACGATACTTTTAGGTACCCCATGCAAACATACAATTCTATTCATGTAAATCTTGGCTAGTTTTGCACTTGTATAAGTGGTCTTCACTGGTATGAAATGGGCCACTTTTGTCAAGCGATCAACGATAACCCATATGGAATCGTATCCAGACCTAGTCCTTGGCAGTCCAGTGATGAAATCCATACCGCTTTTATCCCATTTCCAATCAGGTATTGGTAGCGGTTGCAATAGTCCTGCCGGTTTTTGATGTTCTGCCTTTACACGACTACACACGTCGCATAGAGCAATATGTTCTGCTATATCTTTCTTTAGATTATTCCACCAAAATCTTCCCTTAACATCCATATACATCTTGGTGTTGCCAGGGTGAATTGAATATGGTGAATTGTGAGCTTCTCGTAAGATCAACTTCTTAAGTTCCGGATCCTGTGGAACACAGATACATTTTTCGTACCATAAGATTCCATGTTCATCTACATGGAATACTTTTGCCTTTCCTTCGCTAACTTTACTTTTGATTTCATGTTGAGCTCTTTCTGTGTAAAAATATATTTCAAACTCTTGTGATCGGTGAACATCTCACAAGTTTTCCAATAAGATAATGCCTCCATGTTTTTAGTGCATGCACAACTGATGCCAACTCTAGATCATGAGTAGGATAATTTACTTCATGATTTTTGAGTTGCCTTGATGCATAAGCTACAACTTTTACCTTGTTGCATCAGTACACCTCACAGTCCTTGGTGAGATGCATCACAATAGACTTGAAAATCTTTCTCAAGATCTAGCAAACATAACACTGGTGCTGACACAAGTCTCTTTTTCAATTCCTGAAAGTTGGTTTCACAAGGTTCTGACCAATTAAACTTATTCTCCTTCTTCAGTAGATTAGTCATGGGCTTTGCAATCTTAGAGAAATTCTCAATGAACCTTCGATAGTATCCTGCCAGACCAAGGAAACTACGGAATTCTTTAACTGATTTAGGAGGTTCCCATTCTTTCATAGCTGCCACTTTTGCTGGATCAATATCTATACCATTTCTAGATACTATGTGCCCAAGAAAACCCACTTCGTTCAACCAGAATTCACATTTACTGAACTTGGCATAAAGTTTATGTTCCCTGAGTTTCTCTAGAATCAGGCGTAGATGTTCCTCATGTTCTTTGTTGCTTTTGGAATATACCAATATATCATCGATGAATACCACTACGAACTTGGCAAGGAATTCCATGAATACTTTATTCATCATGTTCATGAAATAGGCTGGTGCATTAGTTAATCCAAACGGCATCACTGTATATTCATACAACCCGTATCTAGTGGTGAATGCAGTCTTGGGTATGTCATGTTCTCTAATCTTGAGTTGAAAGTATCCTGATCGGAGATCGATTTTTGAGAACACACATGCACCCTCTAGTTGATCGAAGAGATCATTTATTCTAGGCAGGGGGGTACTTATTCTTTATGGTCACTTCATTAAGTGAACGATAATCTATGCATAGTCTTTGGCTTCGGTCCTTCTTTTCAACAAACAAAACCGGTGCTCCCCAGGATGATGAACTTGGTTGGATAAATCCCTTTTCCAGTTGTTCTCCTAATTGCTTCTTAAGTTCTTTTAACTCGTCAACTGACATCTTATAAGGTCTATTTGCTATAGGCCCTGTTCCTGGCAGTAGGTCTATTAGAAACTCCACATCCCTATCTGGTGGCATGCCAGGTAATTCTTCGGGAAACACATCTGGGTATTCCTTCACTATTGGCACACTGTCTAGGCTAACTCCCTTAAGAGAATTAACCTTGGTCCCCTTGGGTTCAAAGTTAGACTTGAACCTAATCCTTTTCTTTTCTGGGGTGGTGAGCATAACAGTTCGCTTGGCACAATCAATCACTCCTTCATAACGGGTCAACCAGTCCATTCCTAATATGACATCTAATCCTTGGGACTCTAGGATTATTAAACTAATCGGGAACTTGTGTTTCCCAATTTCTAGGATGATCTATCGGCAACCTGAATTTAGTATCATTTCTCCACCCGGAGAACTTACCTTAATAGGACATCCAATAGTTTCAGTGGTGAGTCCGTTTTTGATTACAAATGCTCTTGAAATGAATGAATGCGATGCGCCAGTATCGAAAAGGATAAGTGCGGAAAAGGCATTAATTTTGAACTTACTGATCACGGCATCAGATCCTTCTTGGATTTCCTCCACATTAATGTGATTCACATGGCCCTTTTGAAATGGGTTTGGCTTAGCCCCATCAGTCTTCTTTTCTGGGCATTCGTTAGCATAGTGTCCTGTTTTCTTACACTTGAAACATTCCACCTGACTGATGTCTTTCTTCGCTGGCTGACTGTGACGGTTCTGACCATTTTGGTTCCCATGGCCATGATTATTGTGATTGTTCCTGAATCCACTTTTATTGTGCCCACGATGATTGTTTCCATCATGGTTGTGGTTGTTGTTATGATGGTTATTATGATTCCTATTCTTGTGGAATCCTGAGCTCCCACTTCCTTCACCATGAGGGCGCTTGTGAGGAGATCCTGATCCAAACTTATCGAAATGGTGCTTCCTCTTTCTACCCTCCACTAGCTTCATCTTGTTTTCCAGGATGGTAGCTTTATCACATAAAGATTGATAAGTTGGAACATATGCGACAGATAGTTGCATAGCAATTTCATCATTCAGCCCATCCAGGAATTTCTCCTTCCTCTTTGCATCAGTGTCAACATCGTTGGGTGCATAACGTGACAAATTATTGAACTCTTCGATGTATTCAGAGATGCTACGGTGGCGTTGCTTGAGGTTATGGAACTCCTTTTTCTTCAATCCCATTATTCCAGCAGAGATGTGAGTGGTGCAAAACCCATCTTCAAACATTGCCCAAGTCACTTCCTCAATAGGGTGGGTAATGTGGAAATTATCCCACCAAGCAGCTGCATGACCTTCCAACAAGTGTGCTGCAAATCTGACTTTTTCAGCATCTGTGCACCCAACCGTGACTAGGTCCTTATTCACAGAGCGTAACCAATCATTTGCTACCATGGTGTCTGAGGTACCTGAGAACTTGGCAGGTCTCCGCCTTAGAAATCTGGTCAGCATATCCAAAGGTGGTGGATTGTTCTGGTTGTTATTGTTATTATTGTTGTTCTGGTTCTGGTTCGCCATGAATTGAGTCATCATTTGCATCAATTGGGTCTGTGCAGTCATCATCTGCTGCATTCCATTGTCATTGTCATGGTTATCCTCGTTGTTGCGTCGGGGAGGCATCTGTGGGTGTAGTAAGGGTAAGTAATGATAGATAACCCAAATAAAACAACAATTCTGACAAACAAGCACATGCAAGTTCCAACATCACAACAATAACAAAGTCTGCAAAGATAACACACTAGCATAGTCACCCACAAGTCGGTATGACTTATGCAACTCAATAATAATAAACAAAAGGTAGATGGAACAGTATCACTACTCCTCCATGTCGACTTCCTCCTCCACTAGAGCAAGTCCTGCTGATGCGAATCCTGCCTTGTATTCCTCCAAGCTGGTAGTCAGAGCATCGATCTTCGCCTGTAGCTCTCTCTTCTGTGTGCGTAGCCTCTCTATCACCTCGTGATCCGCTTCCAGCTCAATGTTCTGTAGCTCTAACTCGGTCTCCAAGTCTCTAATCTTCTTGTTCTTCTCCTGAACTCTTTTCTCTTGGTTCTTGAATTTCTTATCTTGGTCTTCAAACTTCTTCTCCATTTCCTTGATTCGATTTTCCTGTTCCTGGAAGTCCTTGTCCTTCTCCTTGAGTTGGACTCGTAGTTCATCGTTGTTAAGCATCACATTTGTCCTATTAGTATCAAGGTGTCTAATGAGGCTCTCTAAGTCCTGGAGGTAGTGTCGTACGGGCTTGATAGACTCCTTAGTGGCCTCGTCCAACACAATATGCTCTCCTTCCTCGTCGCGTCTCCCAAAGAAATGGAAGTAGTGGCTCTTGATCTCAGAAGAGTGACGTCCACATAGGCGTCCCAACAGCTCCTGCATAGCGATGTCAAGGCCCCTCTCCATGTCATCATGGAGTATCTTGAAGGTAATCTCCCCAGTTTGAGGCTCCGTCTCACGTCCTGGCTGAGTAACTTTGAATCCCCATAAGTCCTTCCTCTGAAACTTCCGCAGCTGAAGTCCCTGAAAGGTAGGGATTGGGAGAGCGAGCACTTGGACTAGCTCCAATAGGCGAGTCCCAAAGAGAGTCCCCTTGAAATCCTTGGCCGTGCTGTAGATAAAATTCGGCATCTTTTGCATAGTATGGAGAAAATTAGTAACACAATAGAGAAAGAAAATACAAGTCACAAAATAAAAGAGAGTTCAACCAACAAAACATTCCAAGTAGCAATACATTAATTCAACTTAAGCACTCAAGGTTCCAGACATAACTTTATTTTTGCCATACCACATAGGTTGGTATGGTCGAGATACTAACGTGATAAAACGCCAAGGGTGGTGGTCCAACTAATATCTCACTCCTTCTTAACCAAGGTGGCAATCAGGGCATCCTTGGCAGAAATCTGCTTGTCTTGGTCACATAGCTCCAATGCTAGGCCTATGATATCCTTACTTAGGCGTTTCACAGTGACCTTTGAGTGTTGGGCAAGACGCTTCTCCTACTTGAGATCCTCCTGAGTATTGAGCATTCTATACTTGATTCTCTCCCCAAGTTCCTCAATAGCTCTCCATGCAGCATTCCTTGCAGAGTCAAAGAATGACGGGTGCATCTCAGAGTTGGTGAACATGCAAAATCCCGTACTCTTGGGATCGTCCTCCTTGTTCTTGTATAAGTGGAGTTGCACCCACCAATACTCTTGTCCTTTATCTATCACAGGAAATCCCTTGTACACGGCTTCACCATTCATCCCCAAGCCAAGCATGAGATTCTTGAGCACATTGGGGAATTCTGTCTCGCACTCCAAGGTCATAGTCATTAGTGGTCCCTTCTGGACAGATTCATTGATGGTGGACATCTACAAAAATAGATGAGAAGGATGATTAAGAAAAGTTTTACGAGATGAAAAGACAAGTGTAAAGTTGGAATATAGAGTTTTCCTAAGGGTTTTCCTTAGTCTAATCCATTCTAGGGTCACGATCCTACAGGCAACACAGTGCTCTGATACCATCTGTAAGATCTCACCATGATAAGGTAAGATCCCTGTGATTGCAGTGCTAGTCCCTGGATCGAATTGCTAGCACCCACAGTTTAAGATGAAGTACACAGAAACAAAGGTCATTATTACATCGCACATCCAGGAGTATAATAGTTCTTACAACTCACTTAGCCCAAGGCTAAGACACAAGTTCACATAACATATAATAATAATAGAGTCCTTAGTCTTCATGTGCCACAGGCAAGCATGTCGAGTGTAGACTCGCAACCCTACTCATCATCAGAGTAGCCTGCAACATAATAAGTTACAGCCACAAGGGTCAATACATTTGGAATTGTATTGGCAAGTGATACTAAAGTTACTTAGTATAATCCAACAACTACAAGAATATATGAGTAAGTGGGGTTATTGCTGGCTTTGCTAAAATAGTTTAACTTATAGTTTTTGTAGAAGTTTTTCATTCAAGCTATAAGGTACCAATGATAAACATCACTGAACCTTTATCCCGTTCACCCACAAGTTTTAACTTAGAGAAATTTGGATGAGGAGATTATTGAACTACTTCACTGTCTTGAGGCTCAGAAGTTGTCCATAACCGGGGACACGGCTAAGTACTTAGTTTTACCCTCTCGAGAGGTGGTGCACTTTCCCCACAAGACTCGACATGCATCGAGACAAGACCTTTCAGAAGCAATCCCTCAGACCACCACGGACGCGTTCCATCCTATCATTACTACCACCCTCTGTCCGCCTGGCTGAGTTCTTGCAACTTAGTTGGTCAAGGCAGAGCCCATATGCCATGTGGTTGCACTGGAAGCTTCATGACAAGAATGTCTCCAATCTCTTTATTCCTGGGTGGCCATCCACAAGTGTGATACACCAGCTGACCATAGACATGGCCCCTGAGTAACTACTCAACATAATCCAAGCAAGTCCCAATCCACCCAGGTGTTTCATTAATAATAGTTGTTTTCTTAGTTAAACAAAAATAATATGATTTCCATATTATCTTGATATGTATTTTCCACCCACAAATTCTACTAGCATAGCTAAGCATTCTAGCATACAAAGTCCTTTGACTAGTGGATACTACCAAGATATAATCTATATAGCATAGCATAGTATAGCAATATAGGAATAATTCTATCATATCAAGGTCTACCAAAATATCACTAGTGCAATAGTGAAAATAATAGGACATGGGATGAAATATCACTTGCCTTGGTAGCTAGGGGAATAGGTACAATCCTCACAGCAACAAACTTCACAATCCACACAATCTACACAAGATCAATACAACAATAATAATTCAATCAATAAAACATTACAAACACATGAATGCATGCAACATGCAAAGATATGATCACAACTCCATAATTTACAAAGTCTACAGTACTGAGGATAGAATACCTCATCTAAATGCATAAGAAATACTCAAAAATAATCTATAGAACAATTTTTGTGAATAAAATACTCCTAAAAAGGTTCTGTCTATAATTCCACTTTTCCAGAGGCAAAAGTGTGAAACAAGGCCTCCATAATAAAGGTCTCATTTTTCTGAATCCATAGACACCAAATTTGTATTTTTCTGATCTGTGGAACAAAAGTTATTGAATTTCCAAGTTAAATACTAAATCAGTCTATTTTCTAATTAACCAGAAATAGTCTGGCGACGTGGCGTTTTCCTATTGGCTGATACCGGTTCGGCCGGATCGACTGCTGCGAGCCGTCAGATTTAAGTGACGTTGGACGGATCAGATCAGCCGTACCCTTTCGTTTAAGTGATCTAATCTTAACCGCTAGGATTTGATCGAACGGCTGCTAAGCATCTCGCTGGAGTCTGGCGGTGCTAACGACGACGCGCGGGGGCAGAGCGTCGGCCGATGGGGTTCTGGTGACTCTACGAGGGCTGGGAGACCGTGGACACGTACCAGAGGTCTGGGAGGTCGCGGCAGTCTCGATGGACGTCACTGCGATGCGGGGGGTGCTCGGGCTTGGCCTGGATCCTTCACCGGAGTTGCGGATGCCGGCATAACTCACAGCTCAACGACGGAGACGAAGACCTGGGGCTCAAACCATCCAGCAAAGAGGTCAGCGAGGTGCGCAAGCGTCTGCACGACCTATTAAAGACCAAAAAGGGGCGGTGGGAACCCTACCTTTGTCGGAGAAGGCGACTGACGGTGGCGGTAGAGGGAGTTCGCCGGAATTGTCCGTGTCGTCAACCTGGGGCAAAAGAAATCGCGTGGCTCGGTCAGTAGGTGCGCCAGGAGATGGGGAAATAGATGGGACCAAGGGGAGGGCGCCGGGCGGCCTGGGCTCACCGGAATCATCGCCGGAGTTCGTCGGACTGCGGCAGTTTGAGCTCGGAATTAGGGGAGCTTGGGGGCTTTCTGGGGGTGGCGACTGGGGGAAATGACAAGGAGGGGGTGAGGATTAAGTAGGAGCATTCATCGGGGAGAATCACTGCGAGAAACGGCCGGAAATCAATCGTTTTGAAAACGGCTGAGAAGGGGGGGGTTGCTCGACGGCGTGGTTGAAGACGACGGGGTGGGGGGTGACGTGGCGTGGGGCCAGCTTGTCAGCGAGAGGGAGTAGCCAGGGGCGCGGTAAGAAAGGGGAAAATAGGGGAAACGCCGGGTGGGCTTAATGGGCCAGGTTGGGCCAGAATGCTGCAGCTGCTGCTGTTTGAATTTCCCTCCTTTTCTTTTTCTAATTCAGTTTTCTCCAAACTTTTGATTTAATGGTTCAAACTGATTCAAACCAATTTGTGAAAATTTGTAAAAACTCAAACTAGGTTTTTAGGGTATTATCAAGCATATTTACCTACTATTTTAATCCAAAGTACTCACTTGGACTTAATAGGTAATATAGCACTTTCTTTGGTTCCACTTTCATAAATTCTTAACCATGGCCCAAAATTGCACCAGATTTTTGGAGGGCATTCTAAATGCAATGCAAAAACATGCTATGATGATATGAGTGCAATGATGATGATTTCAGATGAAATTTTGGGATGTTACAATGAAGTACAAATCCGGATGTGTTAGACAGACCATGGAATATTGCTCAGCTACGTCCCTTTTATTCTTAGTTTATTTTTATTTGTCATCATATATGTGTACATGTTCAATGAGAAATAAAAGTCTTGGTCGCCTCTAAATCCTTCTGAGATGTTTTTTACCATCTTATTTCCGAATGATCATGTCACAGTCGAAAATCCTAGAATACTTGAAAGTACTTTATGCTCATGTTTGTTCTGGTTTAGATTTCCAATTCTAAAATTGATACCTTTGGGTATAAATCTAAAGTTTCTAGTCTATACTTTGGTTATTTGTCTGATTGCTGGATGCGGCCATTTTTCAAGTAGTGAATTGTTGGTACTGGAAGCCGGCTTTGTTTCTGAGTTTAAACTGGTTTAGCAATTGAGCTCCGTTGCTCGACCAAGTTTTTGTGCTGAAAGTTGGTCGGCTCATGAAAGGGACGAGGCGGAAAGCCGGATAAACGATAAGTGTAGGCAAAAAATACAAGTGCTTATGCAAACATTTCAGGCACAAAATATCAAAGCCAAAAGTGCTGAATCGATAAAATAAAAATCTTAGCACTAGCAAAAGTATTGTACTACTTATTTGTAGACCCAAAATGTTTTCATAATAACATATTGTTCTTCTCATACTCTATGATGAAGGAGGAAAGGTAGGAGCTGCTAGCTTGCTGGATACATTGGCCTCAGCTTTATAACGTTCCGAGATGTTCAAGTCCAATATGGTTTGATCATCGTTGGAAACTTCAGTTGTTTCTTCGGAAGGCGGAGGCGGCATGTCCACGCGGGTGAAGAAGGGAGTGTCGTAGCTGGTCAAATCAGCTACATGGCACACATATCCGGCACAGGAGTCCATGATAGCCTTGATGTCTTGCTCATGTCCGTCTTCATCCACCTTGCAGTACCCTTTGGTCCAGATTTCCATGTTTCCATGGTGGCTCATAACCATGGTGCGAGCGCTTTGCGCTGCTGTTCGCGCGTAGGACATGTTCCAGTCCTGAACAAGCTGCGACATATCCTTGGCCTTGTCTCGCACCTCAAAACCGGACATGCTATGCATATCCGGAACCTTGAGAACTTTGCTATATCTTCGAGGGATTGGTGGAAGTCATGTAGCAAATCACTGACTTGGGTAAGCCGGTGGGTGCGAGGTTCGGTAGAGGCTGAGTCCATCAAGTTCAGAGGACCTGTGCATATAATGCAAAGGGTAAGTCAAGTAAACCCGAACTCCACATAGAGTTGGAAGATGCAGATAAGACAAAAAAGGGAAACATACCAAAGATGACATCGTCGTCTTTGGCCTAACCGAAAAAACTAATGGTACCGGTAATATAAGGATTACCGATAGTTATGGAATTTCTCCAGACATGAAAGTAGTATCGGAAGAGAGTAAGGCTTAGCCTAATGCCGAGATACCCCTCGCACAAAGAGGCATACGCACTCATCTCTAAGATGGAGTTCGGGGGGGAGATGGTGGAGATGAACTCCATAGTGACTAATGACCTCGGAAAAGAAATCCGAGGGAGGAAAAGAAAGACCTCTGCCAAGGTGAGTGCCGAAAAGCAATTGCTTGTCGCCGCAGGGGTTGGGGATGATTTCGCTGAAGCCGCTCCGCCAGTCGCCTGTGTGGAGGAGCCCTTCATCTTCAACGACGCGGAGTTTGGGGTCGTCGAGGACACACGGGATCCAAATTCCATGGTAGCTCTCCTTCTCTGCCGCCGCCGCTGCTGTCGCTGCCAAGCCGGAAGATGATGAAGAAGCCATTCTTTCCAGTGCGCCAGTGACCTTGGATGGGCGGCGCTGGAGGTTTTTCTAGGGGCGGAGGAGCGCTAAGTTTGTGGGAGGCGTGGACGAGAAGGAAACGGCGCTGAGAACTGGGGAAGAGGATGGGGAAAGGAATTCACACCACTTATATCCACCAGGCGCGTCAAGATTCGTGTAAACGCTACAATGAATGTGCCACGCGTCGTGGAAAGGATGGGGAAACCCCCGCGTCATGATTATGCCACCTCGATCTCCACGCACGCATTGAAATGGCGCCTCGGTTCCACGAAAGGCGGATCCACCAACGGTCGTGCTGACAGGAAATGTCTATCAGTGACGTGACTTTACCATGACTATTGTCAGATTACATCAAAGACCAAGTCCCGGCTTATTTTGAATTTCTAGCTGGAAGCACGAATAAACGTACTCATAGGTTCCCGTAATTCTGGCTCATAAGTGATGGGAATCTCTACTTCCCGTAATTCTGGCTCATTGACATGTGGATCAATTAAATGGTGGGTCCAAAAAGTTAGTGTATGTCAGAGTGGGCGGGCAAGGTAAATATTGTAGAAGGGATGGGAAACGTTGATGGGGTGATGCACTTGGGAGAACGCAGATTTACCACCTATACCCCTCTGTTATTGTAGTGCTCCTCGGATTGTTATTACTAGAGTAGGGATAGAAGAGGATTTTTGCATTCTAGAAATAGGTGAATCATGTTTGAATGGATGCGCATGATAATTTAATGGATAGGTGCGATGTTTGGGCGCCGTAGCAAAATTTTGAGTTCAAAGCTTCTAGTATACACTACTCCGGCGTGGGGCCTCTCAGATGCACTATCACCATCTAGACCTACACGCCAGCGAGAGTTACTTTTCAGCATTTAAACAAGTTTCTAGGAATTTTCTGAAATTTTTGAACAATTTAAGGCTTTCAAGAAGATGACCATCGTAAAACAAAGGTGACGAAGGTCATGGAAATAGTTTATGATGACGTGTCCGCATTTGGTAGATCGGTGCATCTTCTCAAATCAACTAATATGTCTGTTTCCAAATTTGAAGTTTGTTTTCGAGTTTCCATGTATCAACAATGTGTTTTGTTGTGGAGCAACTACAATGATGATGGCTCAAAATGCCACCACCCCCTTTTTTCACACAATGTATAACTCCCTTTCAAGCTTCCAGGCTAAATTTGTGCAAATAAAATAGTTTTTGGGGCTGGATGTTTGAATGGATGGACGGGATGTCTGAATGGATGCGCGGGATATTTGAATGGATGTGTGCGATGTTTTGGCGCAGTACCAAAATTTTGAGCTCAAAGCTTCAAAAATACGATGCTCCAACGTGGGGCCGCTCATATGCGTTGTTAGATTCTAGAACCGCATGCCAATGAGAGTTGCTTTCCAACATTTAAATGAGTTTTTAGGCATTTCTTGAAGTTATCGAACAATTCAAGGCTTTCAAAAAGATGACCATCATCCAAAAAAAGGTGACCAAGGTCAAGGCCATAATTAATGATGATGTGTCCGCATTTGGTATGTCAGTGCATCCTGGCAAATCAACCAATATGTCTGGTTCAAAATTTGAAGTTTACTTTTGAATTTCCAAATTTGGCCCCTTTTCGAAAAAATTGGGGACGAAATTAAATATATGTAAAGCCAATAGTTTGCAAAGTGCAATGCTATATGCATTAGTTTCCATGGTAAAACATAAAATTGTATTATGGAAACTTTTGGATCAATTTTGATCTATGGTGACCGGCAGGTGGGCCACGTATATGGTGGTGCCCAAAGCAGGGTAGGTCGAAATTTCGAAAGTTATACCTCCCCACCCCTTCGCATTGTGTAATAACTTCCACCCTCCTCCACCAAGGTCCTCTCCCCTTTCCCACAAAACAGACATGCTCACGGCCGCTCCTCATCACCACTGTGCAAGAAGAAGCTTTCCCTACCCGTCGGTCTTCTTGAGACACACCGTTGGGCACGTTGATCCCACGGTAGTCCTTCTATCTCTAGCTCAATCTGGTTGGCATTTTATTGCCCTTTCACCAGATCTGCCTCCTCAAATACGTAGTTTAATTTGTTCTCAATCTGCATGGTCATAGTTTATTCTTCACTCAATCTATGTTCCTAAATACCTTTGGCAAATTTTTATGTCAATATGTTTGCTAAAATGCATAGGGATATATAGTTTTTGCACTCCATCTATATGTTTTCTGCTTTTCTTTTAATAATAACCAACCTTGTATGTCATAATTAATTAGATGGGCAGATTTTGGATAGAGATTGCTCCATTAGGCAGCGCTAAACATATCCTTGGTGTTCTACGATTTATGGGGTTTGCTAGAGCTCATTGTGACAACTCAAAATTACATTGCCCCTTCCGGTTTTGTGTGAATCATAGGGTGCTGCCTCAAAGTATAGTGGAAGACCATATATTTTACATTTGGGATGCTAAGAACATATGTCAGATGGGTATTTCATGGTGAACCATATGATCCTCCATTTGAACCGAGGGAAGCACATCTTTATCATCAAGATCAAGTAGGGGAAGAAGATGTTGATCAACTGACAGAGGCAGTTTCTAAGCATCTAGATCAACTTGGAGAAGGGGAGGAGAGAAATGGGTTTCATTTCTGGTACTACCGCTATGCCAGATGACAAGGTATATCTATAGAACAACAAATGTTCAAGTTGTGTATCTCTGATTTTTCTCTATAAACGTATTTGTTAATCTACTAATCGCAGAAGCAGATGATCTAAGAGGACTTTCATGGTAATGATGATGACATGTTCATTGATGAGCCTACACCTAAGGCTATGGATCGGGTACACTGCTTCTGGATGGATTTGATGCAGGGCTGCTGATCATGAGGGGTGTACTTTTGGTGCCATATGGGTAGTCTCATGACCACTAACGCAGCTGCAAAACTCTTGGGATGTAGAGCTATCCCATGATTGGTTTGCTACTGTCATAGTTCTATAATATGGAGCTACCTTATGATTTCTAGGCCTTTGTTAGTAGAACTTTAATTGGAAACTATTGTGTATATTACTATATATATGTGTGTGTTTGTGTGTGTTTCTAGTCTGAAATCCGATCTGATGCTTTTATTGGTTTCTAAACGGTTTTCGAGGCCCCAGCGCTGGTGCCCTATGCTGCTAGCCCTTTGCCGTGGTGTGGAACATGGCGGTACCATTGGGGATGGCTTGAAGGGGACAATCAGGATCCTATCGGTGGCTACTCACAACAGGTTTGTCCTTTGTGATCAATACTGATCGCTACCTTCTTTTCCGGCTACAGCTTAGTACCCCGAGGCAACAGATCAGGCGCTGGGCCGGATTCCCGAGACGGATCCGGATCGGGATCTCCACCCGGGGGAGCTGGTGAGGGTCGTCAGCGAGGAGGCAAACCGGCTCCGCGCTGCCGCTGCCGACGTCTTTGACTATGTCTGGCCCGAGGCTGTCCCGCCTGCCACCATGGATGTCCTGGCTTAGCGTCTCTGGGGCCCCCCGGAGCTCATGAATGTGACCCAGGAGTGGGCGGCTCGAGGTGGCGCGGAGATGGTGCTGGCGTTGCTAAAGTCCTGGTACCCGAATGTGGATCTGCGGAGCCTTTCCCGTGGATTCCGCCAAGGGACCAGTTATGACCAGCTTCGCGCGGAGGTCCTCGACATCCGCTCCTGTGGCGTGACGATCGGGAGCTACGTTGCGCTGGAAAGGGACTTCAGCGACCCAACCGGCACGGAGCGGTACTTCCACAGCTTGGATGTGCCACACACTGACGCTCTGGCTGCGCCGCAGACTGCCTCGACGGACGTGGCCTCCAGCAGCCGCGCTCCAGCTGATGCCTTTGGCCCCTCTGCCCCTCAATGAGCTTTATCCTCGGTATGCCAGGAGTATTTGTGACTTGAAACATTTATCTTTTCTTTGCGCTGGCTGAACAATTGTCCATCTTTGACTTATTGAACTTATATGGGAGCATCGCCTCCCTCCGTCTATTTGCTCGTTCTCTCTTGTTTGCACTTTCTATTTTGCATCTTTTGCATGCCTGTTTCTTTGTGGGGGCGCACGAGCGCACCCACAGGGTGTAGTCCCCGAGGTTCGGGCCGGCTAGAGAATACAGCTGGGTCGAAGCTCCTTTGTGTTCTTTGTTTTGTAGGTTTCTGTGTGGGGGTGCGCGAGCGCACCCATAGGTTGTAGTCCCCAAGGTTCAGGCCAGCTGGAGAATACGACCAGGTCGAAGCTCCTTGACCTGCTCTACTGCCGCCTGGAAGCTACCTGCCTCCACCTTGGCGGTGTTCGTCGTTGAACTTTGGCTCATGAAAACATAGAAACAAACAAGTTGTTTGCCTGGTTAAGCATATGCAAGTTCGAACTGTATTCTTAGATGAACTAGTTTTCAGACTATTGTTGTTTCGCGCAAATTCAATGTCTTTGCCCTTTTCTCAGTGAGCTTTGGCCAATTTCAATGATGTTCCCTTGCTGGCTTTTAGCCGGAGTCGAAGGGGTAGCTTAGTAGGCGTATTGCACGATACTTCGGGTTTGGGTCATTGCCTTTGAGCGAGCGAGCACATCCGGGTTGTCCAGATGTTTTTGTTTTCCTCATGGCATTTTCATGTAGGGGCCTTTGAGCGTTCTGCTCTTACCGAATCTGTGAGATGGCTTGCGGTCTGCAGCCGGAACCGAAGAGGAAGCCTTAGGAACCGCGTACAATACTTTACCACGTGGATCACGCACCCGTCTAGGCCAACCGATGAGTCCCCGAGATGGATCACCGGCTCCGAAGTTAGAGTAATGCAGCCGGAAAAGCCAATTTGTGCAGCATGACTTGCTTATTTATTGTGGAGTCCCCGAGACAGTGTCGAGGCTCCTATGCTTGTACATTACATGAAAGTAAGGTACATACACTTCTTGCTCAAGTGCAAAAGGGGCGGAGCAGGCTCGCGTTCCATGGGCATTCAGTTTCTTCGCCTGAGCGCTCCATCTTGTTCTTTTTTGGCTAGCAGGCGTCGATGAGGTAGTATGAGTTCTTCTGCAATGCCCGTCTGATTATGAATGGGCCCTCCCAAGGTGGAGACAGCTTGTGCATCCCCTTGATATCTTGGACTAGCCTTAGCACCAGGTCGCCCTCGCGGAACGAGACGCTGCGGATCAGGCTGGCATGATAGCGACGCAAGTTCTGCTGGTAAATGGTGGACCTGGACAAGGCCAGTTCGCGTGCTTCCTCCAGGAGATCGACACTATCTTCCCGTGCTTCTTTGGCATGCTGTTTTGTGTAGAGGAGTTTGCGGGGTGCATCGAACTCGATGTCAGTGGACAAAACCGCCTCCCCCCGTAAACGAGGAAGAAGGGAGTGTAGCCGGTGGGCCGGTTTGGCATGGTGCGAAGGCTCCAGAGTACAGCCAGTAGCTCCACAATCCAGCAGCCGGGGGATCACATCAGTGGTTCGATCAGCCGGGGCTTGATTCCGGCTAGGACCAGGCCATTTGCTTGCTCACACTACCTGCTGGACTGGGGGTGTGCCACAGAGGCGAGGTCCGGGCGGATGCCCTTATCTCCACAGAATCGCGCAAAAGCTCCCTTGGCAAAATTTGTGCCGTTGTTAGTTATGATGTTGTTGGGGTAGACAAAGCGTGTGATTATGTCTGTGAAGAACTTGCCACCGTTGGCCCATCCAGCTTCTTTATTGGCTTTGCCTCTATCCACTTGGTGAACTTATCCACTGCCACCAGCAAGTGGGTCATGCCAGATCTAGCTGTTTTGAAAGGTCCAACCATGTCCACCTCCAGACGGCGAATGGCTAGGTGATGGGAATCGTCTTGAGTGCTACAGACGAAGTGTGCTTCTGCTGGCTGAACCCTGACACCCGTTGCATGCCTTGATAATCTGCTGAGCGTCTTCTAATGCTGTGGGCCAGTAGAACCCGTGGCGGAATGCCTTTGCAACTATGGCTCGTGACGATGCGTGGTGTCCGCATTCTCCATGGTGGATGTCGACCAGGAGCTGGATTCCTTCCTCTTGGCTCACACATTGTTGATAGATGCCGCCAACACTGCACTTACAGAGCTCGTTGTTGATGATGGTGTACGCGTTGGCTCTTCGCTTGACCTGTCTAGCCTGTATCTCCTTTTCGGGCAGTGCTCCGTTGGCTAGGAAATCCATGAATGGCTTGGCCCATGTTGGGGTTTCCCGGATGGCGCATACCGCCTGCATTAGCAGATACACTTCTGCCCGGATGGCCTGGTCTGGCTCGTCCGGAGGCCGACCGGGTGGGGCGGCCGAGCCGGCAGCCTCTAGGCTGGAGGCGGTAGTCCCCGGGAGCGGAGTAGAAGTCCCCGGGTGCGCTACGGCCGTCGTGGAGGTCTTGGAGCCGGCATTCCCCGGGTGTGGTGAAGCAGTCCCCGGGTGCGGTGCAGCCGTTGCAGAGGTCTTGGAGCGGGCAGTCCCCGGGTGTGGCGAAGCAGTCTCCGGGTGCGGTGCAGCCGTCGCGGTGGGCTTAGAGCCGGTAGTCCTTGGGTCCGCATCCAATATTATGGAGTCGGATTCGGGAGACGTTGTGATTGATGGCCTGTGCAGGTGCTCAAGGGAAACTCCAGGTGGAATCGGTTGTCTTGTTGACCTGATGCGGGCGAGCGTGTCTGCGGCCTCGTTGTTTACCCTAGGAACATGCTGAAACTCGCACCCTTCAAAATAGGCGCATAGCTGCTGTACGAAGAAACAGTATAGAGCCATGTTTGCGTCTTTGGCGTCCCAATCTGACACTTGCTGCACCACTAGATCCGAATCACCGAAGCATAGGATGCGCCAGATGCCTATTTCGTACTCAACGATGTTATTGGACGCGCGGAAGTCGATTTGTAGCACATATTCCAGCCGGTCTCCTTATGATCAGGTGATGACCACTCCGGCTCCGAGACCTCCATACATCTTGGAGCCATCGAAATGCAGCTTCCAATGCGTGGAGTCAGGGCAAGGTGGTAGGTACTATCTTTCTGCCCAATCGACGAGGAAATCCGCCAAGGCCTGAGACTTGATCACCGTTCTTGGCTTGTATTGTATGTTGTGGGCGGTGAGCTCTATGGCCCATTTCGCCACCCGACCTATGGCGTCTCTGTTGCCGATGATCTCTGCAAGTGGCGCTAGCGCCACCACCCGGATGGAATGTTCTAAGAAGTAGTGCTTCAGTTTCTTGGCGGCCATGTACACGCCATACACCAGCTTTTGGTAATAAGGGTAATTCTGCTTCGAGAGCGAGAGTACCTCACTCAGGTAATACACCGGTCGTTGCACCGGCTGTGCCTTTCCTTCTTCCGGCCTCTCCTCTACCAACACCACACTGACAACTCTGTTTGTTGCTACGATGTACATCAACATGGGTTCCTTTGCTGCTGGTGCTGCCAGAATAGGTGGCAAGGTGAGCATGTGCTTGAGGTCACGGAAAGCTTCATCCTCGTGCGATGTCCAGACGAATTTGTCCGTCTTCTTCATGAGCTGGTACACTGGGAGTGCTTTCTCGCCCAGCCGGCTGATGAACCGGCTGAGGGAGGCCAGGTAGCTGGTGAACTTCTGGACATCTGTCAAGTTCTTGGGTGGCTGCATGTGCTTGATTGCGCCGATCTTCTCTGGGTTCGCCTCGATTCCTCGCTCAGATACGAGAAAACCAAGTAGATGGCCGGCTAGGATGCTAAACACGCACTTCTCCGGGTTCAGCTTCATCTTGAGGTAGGCGTAATGTGGTACCTCCATGAACTTGGTGAGCGTTGGGCGCCCCAGGATTGCGTGGTACGTGCTGCAGAGGTTGACCACATCGAACTAGATGGGCGCGCGGCGGAAGTTGTCCTTCGTGCCCAAGATGATGTCCAGCCGGATTTTTCCGATGGGGGAATGCAAAGGGCCTGGGATGGCTCCATGGAAGGAGGTGCTTGACGGCTCCAGCTGCGACTCACTGATACCGAGCCGGTTTAGCGAGCTACAGTACAAGAGGTTGATGCTACTCCCTCTATCTACGAGGATGTGGGAGAATCTGTAGGAATGCTTCTTGGAGACGTGGGAGAATCTGTAGGAATCCAGAACCATTGCTTAGGTGCCTGGGTGAGGCAGCTCTACTGGCTGGTCCTTCCGGCTCCATGTAACTTCTTGCTCCGACCAGTTGAGGTACTAGGGAACGGGAGGAACGATGGCGTTCACTTCCACCTCGCGATGCCTTTTGTTGTGCTCGGTATCTGGCTCCATGGTGAAGATGTCGTAGTTTCCCACCGACGAGCATAGTTGTTATCATCATCTTCCCTTCAACGTTGGTTGTTGCGATCGCCTAGCGGCCCGCCGGCTAGAGGAGGTGGCGGCTGTCCAGCCGGTGCACCGGCAATTTCTGCCATCTTCTTCATCTAAGTGCACTGGCACGTGGTGTGCGTAGCCGGCTTGTTGCCCCCGCTATGGAACTTGCATGGCCCATCAAGCATCAACTCAATGGTGTACTTGGGCCTTGGAGGCCAGTCATCGGGCTTCTGTCTCCGGCTTCCACCTACAGCCGGATCCTCCTGCACTGCTGCCACCTACCTAGAGCCATATTGAATATCCGACTGGTCGTCCTTTCTTTTACCGTGGCAGTTGTCGTGCCGCCTGGAATTGTGGCCATTCCCTTCCGGCTGGCGCCAATCTACGGCGACGTCGACGATTATTTGCCCTTGGTCGTCCACCCAGACGGATATTTTCATTGCCGCGTCGGCCGTGGCGTACTTGTCCGCGATGGCCATGGTCTGTGCCATGGTTGTGGGTTCCACCCGGCGAAGCTTATACTTTAGCATAGTGCCGTCTCTGCAGCCGTGGATGAAGAAATCAACTGCCTGATGTTCGCGTACCCCCTCACAGGAGTTGTGCATGCTCGTCCATCGGGTGATGTAGGAGCGATCATATTCATTCGGGCCCTGCACATAGAGAGAAAGCTCGCCAGGCCGGCCTGGGCGCTTGTAGGTTCCGGTGAAGTTGCGAACGAACTCCTGCTCGAAATCAATCCAAGCATTGATGATGTTGTCGGGGAGACTATTTAGCCACGTTCTGTCTGAGTTGAGGAGCATGAGAGGGGCGTAGCGCACTGCTACCCAACGGTTGCCATTGGTGATGCCCATGGAGGTGGTATAATCCACTAGCCAGTCCTCCAGCTTGACCGAGCCGTTGTACTTCGGCGTATCCCTTGGGAGCGAAAATCCCTTTGGAAACGGTTCGTTCCGGATGCGCTTTCCAAAGCATCTTGGTCCGGCTGGACTTTCTTCCTCCAGCGCACTATGATTGGACAAGCAGGTCGATTCGCACACGCGCATCTTGTTGTTCATCCGGCTCGAGCGGTCCCAGCCGGCCAGATAGGCGGGACTTGGGGAGGGCTTGGCCTTTTTCGAATTCGTCGGCCGGCTCGCGGTTTTTGCTGGTAACAGCTGCCGTGTCGCGGGCGTTGTGCCCACGGCCTGCAGATCCACCGCGTGGGCGGTTGCTCTGCCTTACTCCATTTGTGGAAGATGCCTTGCTGCCACCTGCAGTCGGGTCTGATATCCAGCAAGCCGGTTGGGTTCTGCTGTTGCCAGCCATGCTGAGTTCTGCCTCGGCCTGCTGCTTGTTGGTCGTGACCACGAGGAGATGGGCACGTGCTTGCTGACGGAGCAGTTCCTCGCCCTCCAGGTGTCTTAGTTCCACAACTGGCGCCTCCGCGGCCCTCATGTTTTTGGCGGGGGGTGCTGTATACCAGCTGCACCGTGGGCGTGCGCGGATTAGCAGCATGATCCATCTCCGAACCGAGTTTCTAGCCTTGTGGCTGAGCCAGGCGGCTGGTGCCGAGCAAGCACACTAAGCCGTGCAGGATGTTGTACTCCTGTATGGTGGCATTCATCTGCCGTTGGGCAGCCGCCACCTTGCCAGCTTCCTCCAGAAGGTTCTGGCGGGTGGTCTCCAGAGCTACCGCTGCTGTAGCTGGATCCGCCTCGATGGGGGTGATGGGGTTGTGGAGGTGCTCGATGGACGCGTTGATCAAGTCCGGGTTCGGGAGGCGTGAGTTGGTGGCGCGGCCGTCTATGTTGCGCTCCAGAGGTGGGCGATGGTTTTCCACCGAGCCTACCATCATGACCTCGACGTTGTCACTGGCAATGCACGAGGTGGAGAAGCCCGGGGAGCGTCGAAGATGGTGACGACCTCATGAGGGAAGGCCTCAGGGACGGTGACGACGTAGACGCGGTGCTTGCCGAAGCGCATGATGGAGCCCCCGCTTGGGAAAGTCCCCCCAGCGAAGCAGGACGTGTTGTTGAGGACGCAGTCGTAGGAGCCGAGAGTGAGGACGAGGCCACAGGCTACTCGCTCACCGGCAATTAGTGGAAGTCCCGTGCGAAAGATGATCCCAGCCGAAGCACTATGCCCCATGGTGGGCGCCAACTGTCGTGGTGTGGAACACGGCAGTACCATCGGGGATGGCTTGAAGGGGACAATCAGGATGGGTTTCGGTGGCTACTCGCAATGGGTTGGCCACAGATACTGCAAACACAACAATGTACCCAGGTCCGGATCCCTCTTGGCGAGGTAAAACTCCTACTCCTACAAGGATCTACTATCAAAGGGGGCAAATGCACAATACAAGTGCTCCTTGAGCTGTTTCCTTAGCTACTTCTTTCTTGGAATTCACTAAGTCCTTCTTCTGGTGTCTATTTTTCCTTCTGCTTGAGCATACCCAGAACCCTAGCGCTACCCCCTTTATATACAGGTCGAGGAGGTAGCTTACAAGATGGGTTCTAGGGTTTACTGTTTGGATTTGGGCCTTACAAACTAGGCCGGCTGGATATAGCCAAACGGTAGGCCCGGTTCCAGTCAAGCCTCCAGTACAGTAAAACCTCCAGTGCTCAGCGCCCCTGCTTTACTCATCATCCGACTCTTTATCCGTCAGCCGGTTCTTTATGCGTAAGCCGGGGCTTTCCTCGTCAGCCTTTGTTTTGCTCGTCAGCCTCCAGCTTTGGCGCAGTTGTCCAGTAGCGCCGGCCAGGCCAGCCAGCCTGTCTGGTCAAGGGTGTGCTTAACAAGGAGCGTCCTCCCCACCGTACAATGCCCAGCGGATCCAAGGCGGTCGGCTAGGAGCGTCCTCCCAGCCGGTTCTTCTTGCTACCCGGCTAGACGGGCCAGCCGGGGAAACTTGAGTGCGAACCGGTTGGGAATTCCACCCGTCTGTGGTTCCTTGATCTGGGTCCAAACAGCCTGTTCTCCTTGGAGCCGGCCGGTTGGTCCCGTCTTGCCCTACCAGGGGGTCATCTCCCCGACACCCTTCCCCTCCCTCAATGCTCCATGAGCTGAATCAGCAAAGCGATATACTGTATAAGCTGGGATCAATTTTATTTGAAGAGGGGCAATTTCTTGGTCCTTGGAAGGAGTACCAAGGGAAGGAGGAGGTTGGCTCGGTCAATTATCGCACCCCCTTATGTAGGACCCGCTTTAAATCACCCCTGACGTGGGTCCCACTTGAAACAGCTGTAGGTCACCACGTGATAGCTGGGATCTAAAATTCAGGAATCTCTCCTACTAAAATGTTCTCGCCACTACCACTTAAAAATACTTACTATATAAAAAGTGTACTGCCCAGCCCTACTACTACTAGTACTACTACTGCCCTGCCCATGCCTTTCTACCGACGACATGACAAGAAACCACCACTAGCTAGCTCCCATCCAGCAAGCAACTGTTGGAACTGGTGCATCCTCCGATTGGGGACTTCTTGCTGAAATAGGTGGGTGTATTTGCTCACCTCAAATTCGTCTTTGTTTAATTTACTTCCAATTGGGCCATTGGGGGTACTATTAGTACTAGTAGTAGTATTCGGTATGCTTTGATTGTGGAGTTCTTGCTTATTGCCTACCTCGGAATCACCTAATCAGGATATTTTCCCTTTTCTCTGATCGATTGGGTCATTTGGGTGGGGGTGGGGGTGGGGGTGGGGGGGGGGGGGTTGGCGGGGTACTAAATTTGTATGGATTCGGTATTGGGGAATGGTCACCATTGTTCTGATTGGGGCATTTGGTCGGGTTCAATTTCGGTGTTCTTCACTTATGCAACCTTTAGTTGCTACTCATAATGTGGAGTGGATTTTGCGTCAAATTCTGTATGGAGAACTATGTGTCACTGGCACGCACAGCCACTACAGATAGGGATGGTCCCATCAGTTCCCTTAAAATTTGCTAAAAAGTTAATGTAGCAGTATATTCGGTGTGTTCTTCCATTCTTTCC
Organism: Avena eriantha; assembly: GCA_910589775.1. Lineage (NCBI taxonomy): Eukaryota > Viridiplantae > Streptophyta > Magnoliopsida > Poales > Poaceae > Avena > Avena eriantha. The sequence goes on along the minus strand of OU342743.1, from coordinate 342,250,908 downwards.
AATGCTGAAAGTGGTTGGCTACAATGTGGATGTATCCCTATGCTAAAAAGTTGTCTCTGTCTACATCATGTTTTTGTGGAACCTCTGTGAAACCATCTCTTCTTTATTTACTATAGCACGATGATACATACCTTCGAAGGTGCAGTGCTCCAGGTGCGGCAAACAGGATGGTACCCCCACATGCGGCAAGATCTAGCCAGTACCACTACTCACCAAACAAGTGCAAGGCCACTGACTAGCTGGGAAGGCACAGCTTAAAGAGACAGTCATTTTACTTAATACCCTTATTACGATGGTGTAATCTGATTTAATTATTACCCTCTTGGTGTCATGCATGCTTATCATATGTTCAAAAACATATGTGTGATTTTATTAATTCTGGCATCGTGTTTATGTGAATCCAGATCTCGATCTGTCTGATTGTCTCATGCAGTCAGTATATGACTACTATGTACTATACTGAACTGTTAAGGTTTGTTGTTATTTGTGCAGATTCAAGGTGCTGCTATGGAGGTGAGGCTACTGTAGAGGCTAGTAGATTGTTGATGCCCGCACCAAAAGCAGACATTGTCTACACAAGGAGGAAGCGCTAACATAGTACCTAGGGTGGCAGTGACCTCTCTAAGAAGTGGCTATAATTTGGAAATCCACAATTTCACATGTTATGATTTTCTGTGTTATTGTTATCAGCTAGTACTATATCTTTACGCTCATCAGAAGTTCACAAAAATCAAATCTGTTTGCTTTACATGCAATGGTTTTGTCATATATTATTAGATTTACTTGCTCTTTACATAATTTAACCTTTGCACTTAATTTCAATCAGTAGCACGCACCAGCTGCTCAGCCCTTTCTGCTACCGTCCTTTTGTCAAGCTTGTGGATTGAAAGGGGGGCCCTATATGCAGAGGGAAGAAAAATGGTGCATGGCCACCCTTCGCAAAGGGTACCAATGGTATCAGGTATGGATTCCAAGTGGTTTAGACCGACTTGATGTAAGATCTTGTATCTCACTTTTTTTGTTGCCTTGCTTCTCTATCAATTTTCTCATGACGGTTGTCCCTTGTGTTGCTCGCCCCATTATAAGAAAGATATTCGGAAACGACAAGTTTCTAACTCTGTATGGCGAGGTCCCTAAAGGCATGCGTCAACTATATGATGTGGATGTCTCCCAAACTATGACCACCACCTATTTGGGTGGCCGAGGTTGGTCTAAGTATGTCCGTGAGAATGGTCTGAAGCAGGGGGACAAGGTGACATTCGATTTAGCAAGCATGTGCAGATACTTGCACGCCATAATACACCTGTTGACCTAAGGACCAAGAACAGAGGTAGTACTAATTAATTTGCTTTTGTACTCATCACAACGTCTAATGATTTTCCTGCGACTAACTGTTCTGCACCATAGTCTTTACTCATCATATGACCATGCTCACTTCTGCAATCCGCTTCCCCTTATGTACCCCCAGAAGGGTGCTAGCATCAAGTTGCTGGCACCGGCACCAACCCTAGTTCCTGCAACGGCACTTGTTGACCTTAGTAGGACAAACAATATAGGTAGTAACTTAATTCGCTTGTATACTCTCATCTTTGTCTAGGAGTAACCTTTGTATAGGAAACCATTTTGCTTGTACACATCTCATATGCCTCTCTAACCACTCCTGTAGTCCCCTTACCTAGCCCATAGAAAGTAACCAGCATCAAGCTATTGGCACCCGCACTGGCCCTAGTTCCTGCTCCAGCACCTGTTGACCTAAGGAGAAAGAATGGAGGTAGTAACTTCATTTTCTTGTATACTCATCATGTCCTCTGATCACTGTCTTGTGAGTAACTATTGTATAAGAGACCATTTTGCTTGTACACATCTAATCTGATCCTACCATCCCTGCAGTCAGCTTAGCTATCCCTTAGAAGGAATCTACCATCAAGCTGCTGGCACCAGCATCAGTTTTGGGCCTTCTGGCTCCTGCACCATCCCCTCTACAATTAGTGGCACCATCTCCTGCACCAGCACCAGCTACCGCACCCACCCCAGCATAGGCACCGGCACAAGCTCCTTCCTCACTCACGGTAGTGCCTTCTCAGACCATATCCTACACTTGTGTCATCATAAGGTCACACCGGATTATGTGTCGTGGTGGTGTCACGACAGATGCCATGGATAGGCTAAATGTGGGGACTAAATGCACTAGGGGAATCCAGGGAGGGATAGTGTGGTGATTCCACACATGGAAGCTTTGTATTTGATTCACCTTCACAGATTACAAGTGCTCCTTGAGCTGTATTGGAGAGAGGAGGAAGAAGGGACTCTCTTACTCTCACCACTAGCTAGCCCTCAGGAACTCACTAGTAAATCGCAACACACTAGAGCTCATCCCAGTAAAGACCAACCCCTTCTATAGAGGCCCTAGTCCTCCTTATATAGGGGTGGCTAGGTCTCCACTTAGGGCATACATGGAGGCATATTCCAGGGAATATGCCTACTCCCAAAATAGTTAGCCGACCGGGTCTCTTTTCCCCCACGTCATCCATGCAGAGGCTACGTGAGCCTCTGCGGCGCCTGCGTCATCCGACATAGGCTTCGTCACCTTTGTCGGCCACGCCTTGGTGGTCCTGCCTCTGTCCGCTTCGCTCATGCTCTATGTACAGTGGTCACCTTTGACCAGCGAGATACCTTCCTTCTCTTACAAGCTCTATATAACCCGGATCCCACATAGTTGATCCGGCCACACCTGTTCCTGCATACAAGTTAGATACATTTTACCGATATACGGCTTAAGTCGGTTGAGACCATGTTAGGTGGACGTCCCCTGGTCCGGGTTACTCCGTGATCTGGCCTGCCTTGAGGTGACTCGGCTAGCACTTTGTTTGACCTTGCCGTACCTCGGCTAACTAGGCCTTTATACCCCAGCGTGACCCTACCCGGGGGTATCCCACCAACATTAGTCCACGAAGCTGGTGCGGTCTTGGCTGCCTTAGCCGCTAAGGCCACAACAGGTTCAATTTTACTGAGCTTCTTGCTCCTTCTCGGAGTTACCTCCTAATCCGGATTTTATAGGTTTATTTTCCCTTGGCACATTCCAAGTTTTTACTTGCTGGCCGGGTTACCTCGTACTCATCCGGGTCATTCTTTCTTCTCTTGTACGCTTCCCCACGTGGAGGCTAATCATAATGTTGCCTCATTTTAAGGGCCTGCTACAGTAACCGCCGCAGTAGTTGTCAGAAGTTAATGTGGCAAACGTCACGTCACGCCTGCCTCCACATTAACTGTATCATAATGTCACGTCATGGGATCCGCTGCGCCCTGTGGCCCTTCGTGTGGCTCATCACTGATTGGATGATTCGGACCATACACGGCCACACCGTGTGGCTCGCCCGCAAAACGTGATCCCACTACCCCCTTACGGGAGTGGTTAAATAGGGGAGGGGCGCGCCCCTTGGGTCATTTCCCCGCTCCCGCGCCCCTTTGCCTCTGCGTTTTTCCTCTTCTTCTCCGTCGACAGCGCCGCCGCCACCACATCTGAGCAGCAGCGCCGCTGCCGTACTGCTTCCACGCGCTCCAGCGCCGCCACCACCTCCGCACATCTCCTCCGCCATGGGTCCCCGCCAGTCCAAGCCGCTGCCTCCCTCCGTCGCTAGCGCAAGTGAGGAGAGCGACCTCGAAATGGCTGAGGATGAACTCACCATCGCCAAGCAGGAGATGGAAGAAGACGCGGCGCACGTTGACCGCGGCGTGTCGGCCGGATCCTGGGTCTGCCAGGATGACCTGGATTGGCTTTACCGCACCAGGTGCATCCCGGAGGGCGTCGCCGTGCGCCTGGCTTCCACCAAACTTGCCCCCTCACCCAATCTGGGTGAGTATGTTGTGTTCCTATCACACTTTCAGGAGGGGTTCGGTCTGCCAGTTAGCGATTTTTTCCATGACTGGCTAAACACATACGAGCTCCAGCCACACCATCTTCCGGCTGACGCCATCACCTCTCTCTCCGTGTTTGCCTCCACCATCGAGGGTTATGCCGGACTGTGGCCCACGAAGGAGCTCTGGATCCGGTTCTTTGGCCTTCACCGGAACGTGATTCCAAATGTAGATCTAGATCCGGAGGACAAACAGCTCACCCAGTTCGGTGCTGCGTCAGTCTGTCCCCGGAAGCTGTCCGTCTACCCCCGAGTCACTGGGCTTGACTCTTGCAAGGGATGGGCCCGGACTTTCTTTGATGTCCGGAACAGCACCACGGAAGATCTGATCCGGCTGCGCCCCTATACTCTGGGTCCTCCTAACCCGGATTTGTGGGACGTTATCCCCAAGAAGCCCACAGTTTTGGCGAACTAGGTGAACAAGAGATTCAAGGAGCTGAAGGATCTCGGATTGCGCAACGAAGATGCCATGATCACATTCATCCGCAACCGGATCTCCCCACTCCATAAACGCACACATAAAGTTCCCACCGAATTTGCTGCGCAGATGAATATTGCTGCCAAGGCCATTAACCTTGCGGGTCGGATGATGGAGGTACGTTACTTCATCTTTTCCTTAGCATGTTGTAGATATTATTGATATAGCCATTAGTCCCCGAGCCTCCAGGGGAGTAACTTGTTACTCGGCCAGATGCTCTTTAGAGAATTCACGTAGCTCCTTAATAACTTCGAATATGCACACACCTAGAGCCGGGTTAAGTTCCACTTGGCCCGGATCTTGTACACTTCGAATATGCACACACCTAGAGTCAGGTTAAGTTCCACTTGGCCTGGATTTTGTACACTTCGAATATGCACACACCTAGAGCCGGGTTAAGTTCCACTTGCCCCGGATCTTGTACACTTCGAATATGCACAGGACTAAGCTACCTTTTGGTACTCTTTTCAGGTGACCACCAACCGCCGGAGCGCTGAGTTTCAGTGTCTCCTTGATACTCACAAGATGCTGCGCGCAAAACATAATGCACTTCTCGCTGAACACAAGAAAAGGGGTAAGTTTCTTCCTTGGTATTTTTCTATTTTATTTCATGTTTTTCTGCCGAGCTAACTCATCATTCGGTTTTTCGCAGCTAGGGTGGAAGCTGAGAATACCATCATGAGGAAACACTTGGAGCAAATCAAGGGTGAGTCATTTTTGCTCAATCTCTCTCTGCGCCCTATCCTCTTTTCTTCTTGGCTCAGCAAACATTCATACCTCGGCTTTGCCGGGTCAACAAACTGTTTCAGCATCTCTTGAAGATAGTGTGCCCGTGCCTGATATGATGCTGCATTTTCTCGAACAAGTAGAGCAGCATCAGGCCGAACTTAAAAAGAAAGACGACGAGCTTGCCCTCCTCTAAACCAAATATGACGAGATCGCCAAGCTCAAGGCAGATATGAAGAAGTTGAAAGCGCAGCACCAATCCGAACATCAAAAGGCTAGCCAGGACATTACTGAAGAGCGCGAGCGCTTCAACCTCCAGATTCCCAAGGACCAAGAAATTCTCCAGGAAGCCGACGTCAAGCTTGAGTCGGCAAATACTGAACTTGTGCAGCTTCGCAAAAGGCGTGATGACTATACCAAGGAGTTGACCCGGATCCACAACCATATTTCATGTAAGTTCCTTTCCCTCATCCGGCATATTTCTCCGGGTTACTTCACATGTCTTTTCTTTACTTGCTTCTCTTGTCTTGTTTTCAGGAAAATTTCCAGAGGGCAACGCCATTGCGAGCACCGCTGTCGCTAAGTTCCGCCGAGATAGGGGTACCCCCATTGCTCCTGACGCTGAAGAAATTCCCTATGACATGGAGGACCTGCTGGTCAGTTTGTCTTCTCGTGTGGAAATCGTGAAGAACTATGGAAAGTATATCCTTGACGTGGCAATCCGGATCTTCACTACCTTTTGGCCTGATGAAGATACTCCGGAGGGGACCGCAGTTCTTGTTGATAAGTTGATGGGATGCGAGACCTAGCTCGACCTTTGGAGGGAATCCGCTGGACGTGCCGGAGCTGAGACCATTGTCCACTACGTGCTTACGTGGTACGAGAAGATCGACCTCAACCTCCTAGCGCGCATGCGCACCGGATCCATATGGTCCAGCGACCCGGAGTGGATGGCTCGGTGCAAGGCTTGCGCCCATAGCCTCATTGAATATGCCCCCATTCATGAATGGAACGAGGGACCAAGCTTCCTAGATGCCTCCGATGCCGAAAACGCTGGCAATGTTGAAGATGGCTCGGATGAGGACGAAGAGGCCGATGCCTTGGACGTCGAAGACAGCGAAGATGACGCCGAACTTCCTCCTCCTACTGCTCCTTGAACGAAAAAACTTTAAAGTTTATCAGATCCCCGGTATGCCGGGTGCAATTGTATTAAGCACATTAGTTATGTTTTGCCACTAAGTTTGTATGCCGAATTAACTTGGGCGTAGTCCCCAAGTTTCATTTTATTGTTCCTCCAATTTCTTGGCTCGGCTCGCGTCCACCTTGGTTTGGTTTTATGACTTATGAGTCTAAGTTTCAAAAATTGACTTAACAATACTTGGAAACTTTAGGATTTAGCTCAAAATAATTCAGCATAATAAATTTAAAGTAAGCACAAGGTTAGCTCGAAAAACAAACGTCGGCTCAATTAAGTTTCTTTCCTTAGTCGTTTTTCATGTGCTGCGCAATTCCAAACTTGTTCTCTTGCTTGCCATGCAACCAATTCTTGTTGGACAGCAGCAAGTCGAAGAGTTAGGTTTTTGGTGCTCACACACTACTAATCCGGCCTAAGTAGAAGCAACTTACGCCAGCCGACATATAAATAATAAATATAGAAGACAACTAAAATTACTAAGGCAGTCCCCGAGTTACGGCTCGAGGTGCCAAGATTTCATTGATAAGCTCATTGCCGGCATACATACCGACATATGAGAGACTCAGATACAAACACTTCTCTGCTAAGTGTAGAAAGGACGAAGTAGAGCTACATTCCATGGACGTTTGGATTCCGCGCCGGACCTGTCCGCCTTGTTCTTCTCCTATGGTTTTGCATCGATAATATAATAAGAATCATTGTGCAATTATTTTCACAATGTCCCATGGGGGGATCACTTATGCATGCCAGCAGTACGTTGTACCAACCAGAGTACCAGATCACCTTCCCGGAAAAACTCGGGGGTTTACTTTCCGGCTATGATAGCGTCAGATATTTTGCTGATATGGTGGATCTAGACAATGCCAATTCTCTCGCTTCTTCTAGCAGATCAACATCATTTTGCCGGGCTTCTTGCACTTCGGCTTCTCTGTATTGGGTGACCCTAGGCGATTCATGCTCTATGTCGGCTGGTAATACAGCTTCTGCCCCATATACCAGAAAAAATGGCGTATAGCCCGTTGATCAATTCGGAGATGTTCTTAAACTCCAAAGTACCGCTGGTAGATCTTCTATCTAGCACCCCGCTGATCTTTGCAGTGGCTCAATGAGCCAGGGTTTTATCTCGGATAACACCAATCCATTGGATCTTTCGACTTGTCCGTTCGATGCAGGGTGAGCTACCGAGGCAACGTCTAGCCGAATCTTCTTATCTTGGCAAAAACGCGTAAATGCTCCTTCAGCAAAATTTGTGCCATTATCTATTATGATACTGTGAGGATAACCGTATCTCAAGATGATGTATTTGAGAAATGTCACGGTCGTAGCTCCATCACATTTTCTTATTGGCTTCACTTCAATCCATTTCGTAAATTTGTCAACCATGACCAAAATGTGAGTCATATTTCCCCTCGCTGGTTTAAACGGGCCAACCATATCCAAGCACCATACGGCAAATGGCCATGTAATTGGTATGGTCTTGAGCTCCGACATTGGCATATGTGTTTTTGTCGCATATCTCTGGCAGCCATTGCATTTTCTCACCAGATCTTCTGCTTGTTCTAAGGCACTTGGCCAGTAAAACCCATGGCAGAAAGCTTTTGCTACCAAGGCTCTAGATGAGGCATGATGCCCACATTCCCCTTGATGTATATCGCGGAGGATGTCAAGTCCTTCCTCTGGGTCAACACATCGCTGGAGGACATTAGTCACACTCCTTTTGTATAGGTCGGAATTGATGATCGTGTATGCTTTTGCTCTCCTCTGAGTTTGCCTGGAAAGTACCTCCTCAGCGGGTAAGGTTCCATCTTTTAGGAATTGGAATATTGGCAATGGCCAAGCTGGTACGTCTCTCACTGGGAACACATCCTCATCAATTTCGATTAGATCCACCGGCATAACTTCTACCGGATCACGCTGTGCAGTCCCCGGGTTTGTCGTGGCAGTCCCCGGATTTGCCAAGGAAGTCCCCGGGTTTCACGAACCACTCCCTACATCAATGTCCATGGGCACAGCCTCTGATTCCGGATTTTCCAGGATAAAAATTGAGTCGGACTCCGGGGATGGCCTGATGGATGGTTTTCTGAGGTGCTCCAATGCTACGCCTGGTGGAATTGCTTGTCGGGTTGAACCGAGCTTCGACAATACGTCGGCAACCTCATTTTCCACCCGAGGTATATGGTGAAATTCGCATCCCTCAAAGTAACCAGATATCTTATGCACATGAAATCTGTATAATGCCATGTTTGCGTCCAAAGCATCCCATTGCCCGGAGACCTGCTGGACTATGAGATCCGAGTCACCGAAGCATTGGATCCGACGTATTCCAACCTCCTTTGCCACTTTGAGCCCATGTATAAGTGCTTCGTATTCTGCAACATTGTTTGATGAAGTGAAGTGGATCTGCAGCACATATTTCAGCTGGTCCTTCTTTGGCGAGGTAAGGACAACTCCGGCACCTAACCCGGTTTTCATTTTTGATCTGTCAAAGTGCATTCTCCAGTAGTTCGGATCTGGCAATGGTGGCTCATATTGCACCTCGGCCCAATCTCTTCTGTCATATTGTGGCGCATAAGGTGCTAGCTCAATTGCCCATTTTGCAATCCTGCCACTTGCATCCTTGTTACTCAGTATCTCAGATATGGGAGCTTCACATATTACCTTGATTGGGTGTTCCTCGAAATAGTGCTTCAGCTTCTGAGCTGCCATATACACGCCATACGCCACTTTTTGATAGTGATGATAGTTCTGCTTTGAGGCTGATAATACCTCGCTCAGATAATACACTGGCCTTTGCACTGACTTACCCTCTTCGTCATGCTCTACCACAATTACTGCACTTACAACTCGGTTGGTTGTGGCTATATAGAGCAACATTCGCTCCTTTGATAGTGGAGAGGCTAACACTGGTGCAGTGGCTAACATCTTCTTTAGTTGGATAAAGGCTTCATTGGCCTGTGGTGTCCAAATAACTTGTCCGACTTTTTCATAAGTTGATAGAGAGGCAGTGCCTTTTCTCCCATCCGACATACAAACCGACTTAAGGATGCCAGGCAACCAGTGCACTTTTGGACATCGTTAAGACACTTCGGCAGTTCCATTCGCTCTATGGCCTGGATTTTAGTTGGATTAACCTCGATACCTTAGCTGGAGACAAGAAATCCGAGTAATTTTCCAGCCGGGACACCGAAGGTACATTTCTCCGGGTTAAGCTTCATCCGTAACCTCCTTAGGTTCGTGAACGTCTGCCTGATACCGTCAAGGAGCGTTTTGCTTTCCTTGGTCTTTATCACAACATCATCCACGTACACCTGCACATTTTGACCAATTTGGTCGTGCAAACATTTTTGCATACATCTCTGGTATGTTGCCCCTGCATTACGTAAACCAAAAGGCATGGTGCGATAGCAATAAGCCCCATACGGGGTGATAAATGTAGTTTTTATTTGATCACTTGGGTTCAGAGGTATCTGGTGGAAACAATATATGCATCAATGAACGACAACAACTCACACCCCGCGGTGGAATCTATGACTTGGTCTATCCTTGGCAGTGGGAATGGATCCTTTGGACATGCCTTATTCAGGTTCGTGTAATCGATACACATACGCCAAACCACTGCCACATTCGGATCATCTTTGGACACGCCTTATTCAGGTTTGGAGGAAGTTGACGAGCTCGCTTTCCTATTTGTCACTTAACCCGACACCAATTGTTACGGTACGCTCAGGGAACGTGTCATCAATAGGCACCTTGTTGGTATCTTTTGTCCCTTGGAATGAGACACTACCATGTGGGTTACTCAGCGCCGACATATACTGCTGCGCGGACTTAGCCAAGCCACCACTTCTTGGATCTTTCTCTTTTCTTGCGCAATCACGTGTGACTCGGCCAGGTTAGATCCAGCAGATGCACACTCAAAGTAATTGATGTGACAACTTGACATGAATTTTTTCAGAGCTTGCCCGCCGAGCAATGCGTGATATGCGCTTTCCAAGTTTACAACTTCGAACTCCAAATTCTCAGTCTGGCAGTTATCCCTTGTGCCGAACAACACGTCGATCCGGACTTTGCCTATGGGCTCACAAGAAATGCCTGGTACAATGCCATGGAAAGTTGTCCTTGTAGCTGAGAGCATATTCTCCGAGATACCCAATTTGCGCATCGTGTCCACATACATTATGTTGATACTACTACCATTATCAATCAGCACCTTGGAGAATCTCACATTGATGTTAGGCCCAATGAATGTTGGATCCAGCACCAGTGCATATGAACCAGGACTTGGCATAAGCTTGGGATGATCTTTGATGCTCCAGTTAATTTCCTGGTCTGACCAAGGCATATACCTCGTCACTGCCGGCATTACTGCATTGACATCCATATGTCGGCGCTGCAAGCTCTTTCTGTCTGTCTCTTCCGTAGTGAACACACAGTAACTCTGATGGTGCTCTCTGTACTCATTTCTCCCCTCATTTCTAGGGTACCTCTGATCCTGCTGGTTTTGGTTCTCCACCTGATACACTGCATCCCTTCTCTCATGGTTGTCATACCTCGGCGGAGGGGGAGGTAACATTAACTGTTGCGTGTTCGCTCCGGAGAGCAATTGCTGCCGGGGTAACTCCTGCCGAGGTTGATCATTCCGAGGTGCCTGAGCATTCCCCGAACCACTTTGTTCTATCTTTCGCATCCACTCACACTGTCTGGTTGTGTGACCCGCTGGGTTACTTGGATTAGGCGTGTGAAATTTACACGGCTGATCCAGCATTGCTTCATAGGTGTACCTCGGACGGTCCTTCTTCTCTTGCCACTGTTTTTTTCTACTCTAGCGTCCAAGTTTTCTTTCCATCATTCTTTGGTGTCCATTGCTGTCCTCTGGTTTTCTGATGTTGACTGCTTCACAGCTACAACTTGTTGCTACAAGTTGTTGCGAACTGTACCGATAATCCAGTCTGTCATCTCTTCTTTTACCTCGGTAATCATTTCTTCAGGATGACCCGGCCCCATCTCGCTGACAATACTCCTCGCTTGACTCGTCTGAGGTGAGCCTAGGCTGCGTCGGATCACCCAAGGCATATGAATCAGCAATCCGGATTGTCTCTACCAAGGTGGTTGGCATATCGCTTTGCAACCTTTGCCATAGCATGCTTGCATATCTACATCCTGGCGCAAACTAAGCTATGGCCTGTGACTCAATCACACCCTCACACGAGTTTCGCACAGTGCACCAACGGGTTAAGAACTCCCGGTCTTTCTCATTTGGTTTTTGCTTGCACATTGCTAGGGTTTGTGGCCTATTGGGCCTCTGATACGTACTTGAGAAATTGCTAACAAACATCTCCTCAAAATTGATCCAACAGTTAATACTTCTGGGTGGAAAATTGTTTAGCCATACCCTTGCTGGCCCCTCCAACATCTAGGGTACATATCTCACAGCCCACCTCAAGTTGCCGGTGGCAATTTTTATAGCAGTCGCATAGTTAATCAACCAATCCTCCGGCTTAGTGCTGCCGTCATACGTCTTTGCGCCTCTAGGTAACTGGAAGTTAGGTACTGGTGGTTCCTTCATGAACCGGGGCCCAAAACATGCTGGACCTGGAGGACCTTGACACTCAATTTGCTCCGACCTATACAGCCGATCCAGTTTTAACCTGGCATCATCAGGCATCAAGTTTCTGCCCCCCAATCTTGACCCTATCACGTGATAGTCCGGTCTAGGATAGCAAGTGTTCACCATCTCCGAGTCTCTGTCATTGTATCTATCTTGCTCCTGTGGAGCTGCTCTCTGTTGCATACCTTGGCCGGCACTGCGCTCTTGCCGTGGTATATTCCGCTGCTGCGGTTGACCTGCACCTACCGAATTACACTGTCCGGTATTGCCGTTTACAACATTTCCTTGACTGGCATTGCCTTGGTCACGGTTACCTCGGCTAGCTTCACCTCGGCTGACACTCCTTCGATCTTCATTTCTTTGTACTTGATTTCCTTTCCCTGCCCTTGCCGGGTCATATGGGACTATCTGCTTATTCCTCCTAGCCGAGGTTACCACCTCTTCTCTCCTAGGACCGCCGTGAGGAGACGATGCAGCTCCAGCGGATTTCTCCGGGTTACCCACCGCCGAATGAACGATCTTGGAGGCCCCAGCTCTCTTGGGGTTTGCCCTGAGCAATTCCTCATTTTGCCTGTTCGCGATCCGAACCAACGCATTGACCCTGTCCTGCTGTCTTTGACGGGCTTCACCCGTCAGACCTTCTAACTCGGATGCAGCTGCATCTGCTGCTCTGAGGTTTTTTGCCGGGGTACTGTACTTCGGCATTGACTCTTCTCTGATTCATCAATCCTAGTATCACCCTCTCTGTTCATTTCACTCATGAGATTTCTCCCCTTCACTTTTACATCATCTACTTTATTTGCCTTTGCGTACTCACGTAGTGTCATGTTCAACGACTGTTGAGCCGCGGCTATCTTTTTCGCACCCTCTAGTATTTTTTGCCTAGTTTCCTCTAGCTCGGCCTGTGCCTGAGCCGGATCTACTACTGCTGCTACTGGGTTTGCCAAGCTATCCATCGCCTGCTGCAGCATATTCTCAGGCCTTTCTAGCGGAGGTGCTCTACTTTTCCTCGGTGCCTTGGGCGTTACCTCCGGATCTGGTGCCGGATCCTTGCTTGCGCCTGCACCTGGCGCAATCATCATCACCTCTGCACGGTCTGGGGATCGAGTGATACGTGCCCCGTGAACCATGCTGAGGGGTGCCTCGCCTCCTTTGAGACGTGTCGCGGATGAACGCACGGCACATCGACAGCAACGTAGACCTTGTGCGCGCCGAGCTTGACAAAAAGGCCGTTGCGCGGAAGAGGACGCTTGCCGAAGCAGCCAGCGTTGTTGCTGACAAAGTCCAGCGCTCCAAAGCGCTGAACGAGCCCGGAGACGATGCGTTTGCCGGTGCTGATGAGGTTTCTCGTCTGGATCTTCACCCCTGCTAGCGCTGCTAGCCCCACGGTGGGTGCCAACTGTCGTGGTGGTGTCACGGCAGATGCCATGGATAGGCTAAATGTGGGGACTAAATGCACTAGGGGAATCCAAGGAGGGATACTGTGATGATTCCACACACAGAAGCTTTGTATTTGATTCACCTTCACAGATTACAAGTGCTCCTTGAGTTGTATTAGAGAGAGGAGGAAGAAGGGACTCTCTTACTATCACCACTAGCTAGCCCTCGAGAACTCACTAGTAAATCGCAACACACTAGAGCTCATCCCAGTAAAGACCAACCCCTTCTACAGAGGCCCTAGCCCTCCTTATATAGGGGTGGCTAGGTCTCCACTTAGGGCATACGTGGAGGCATATTCCTCCTCCCAAAATAGTAAGCCGATCGGGTCTCTTTTCCCCCGCGCCATCCATGTAGAGGCTACGTGAGGCTCTGCGGCGCCTGTGTGATCTGACATAGGCTTCGTCACCTTTGTTGGCCATGCCTCGGTGGTCCTACCTCTGTCCGCTTCGCTCATGCTCTGGGTACAGTGGTCACCTTTGACCAGCGAGATACCTTCCTTCTCTTACAAGCTCGATATAACCCGGATCCCACATAGTTGATCCGGCCACACCTGTTCCTACATACAAGTTAGATACATTTTACCGATATACGGCTTAAGTCGGTTGAGACTAAGTTAGGTGGACGTCCCCTGGTCCGGGTTACTCCATGATCCGGCCTACCTTGAGGTGACTCGGCCAGCACTTGCTTTGACCTTGCCGTACCTCGGCTAACCAGGCCTTTCTACCCCGGCGTGACCCTACCCGGGGGTATTCCCCCAACATTATGTTGTGAGTATATGGCGGTAGATAAACTGCTCTGAATGTCTTCTCAAGTTTCACATCATTTATTGCATTTCTCTTAGTAATTATGCGTTTATCTCTGGCTTTGACTAAAAAAATTCCTAAGAGTTCCACAAAGCAACTCTAGGCTAGATGAAAGGGCACAATAGTTTTCACGATGCAGAGCGAAGGACTGCAAATCGAGGGATGCTATGCCATTAACTCGACTGATGGGCACTTGGCATCTACTTCTAGGTGGATCAAGTTCCGGAAAGAAGCCAAACTTACCATTGGAAGAACTATCAAGGTCGATGTATCTGGCTGTCCTGAATACCGCATGTTGTTCATGAACTTCCTAGCTATCTAGCTCTTTGGTCGCACTAATTAATTATGTGGCTGTCTTATCTCCACTGATCATATATGAGTGGTAAAACTTTTATAACCTTTTGCTGGATTGGAGCTACGTACTGGTATAGTATACCTGTATCTATATGATGGTTCCCTATATGAACAAATATTATGACAATGATTGTGTTCCAGTGATGAAGTAAGTTTGGAGAAAAGGGCAAACTGATCATGTGACATGGTTTTTAGAGCTGAAACAAGAACTTGCTCTCTCTGTACTGCTATTGAATTTTAGTGTCTATATTGCTGAATCAGTCACTTTGAAATACTTCTGAATTGGCCAAGTGTTGTTGAATATGAACTAGGAATCTATCGATATTTTGTATTTCTTATTATTCTCTACTCCTTAATCTTTCAGATGCTACTAAATTTGTCAAAAGTTCTTGCGTTGCTGCTGGCTGCTTGCTCTAGAGCTTTTGCCTGTGTGTCATCGAAACCGTTGGATATGTTTTGGATAGAGATTAGAGGGTAAAGATATACAATGTGATTTCACCAAGTGAAGACATTAGATACCTACCCTGTTTTGGCACATGTGGTGTGTCTTCTTTAGATATTTTTTACATGAATATCTATCAAAGGAATTATCCCTCTTTTTCGTTCCTCGGTGATGTCTACGTTTGAATCTGGCGAGCCATAGCCCAGTGAAATTTGAGATAGGAGCCCTTTGACCATAGCCCAAACTCTTTTTAATTTGGACTTCTTGGCATTGCCCCCCACATCTAAAAAATGCCTACCCATGTTTTTAAGAAACTAATCCATTATTTTGCTTTTTATAAATTGAGGTTCCAGTAGCACTACTCTTTTATTTTAAGAGAGATAAACATGGACACACACAAAAATATTAGAAGACTAATACATAAGTTATAGGTACTATAAAGCTTTTAATGATAATTTTCATCCGATTTCTTTGGCGTAGTGTCAACGTATATGGTTTATATTTGTTGAGGTTTTTAGTTTGAACCTTTGTGCTTGACATATATTTATTTGGGTTTACTTTTCTTTCATATAGCAATACTGATTTCGGAGAGGCTGACATCGCGGACCCACCTGCCTGCAGCATCCCTCGAGTTTAATGGGCGGGTTTGAAAAAAATAAGTTAAGTACTTGTACAGAGAGGCTGGCATCAGGGATGCACAAGCCAGAACATACAAGGTAGGCTGACATGTATAAGCCAGAACATACCAGGGAGGCTGACATGTGGGCCTCAGCAGCAAGAACACAAGCGGCTACGGATTGAGCAATGTATCCAAGGTTAAAACAGCAGACATAGCCGAAAAAAATCCATCATACACATGTTTCATTTATAGAGAGACTGGCATGTTGGACCCACTAGCGAGACATTATACAGGTGTTGCATCGAGCAACGTTTCCGAGTTCGAAATAGGGAGGTGGGAGCGAGGAAAAAGTCCAGCATGGACACTTTTCTTCTGATGAGAGGGACATGGGGACTTTTTTTAGAGAAACACGTGGTGGACTACAGAGCACATCCCAGAGAAATTTGAGAAAGGAGTCCATGGAGCATAGCCTATGTAATATAGCCTATGTAGTATTGCCTATGTAGAGCAACCCATCTAGATAGGCAAACTATTTTTAATTCGGCCTTTTGGGCATTCCCCCCACCTCTCAAAATAAAAAAACTATGCTTACTCATGTTTGAAACTTCTCCATTATGTGGCATTTTATAAATTGAGATGCCTGAGCACTGCCATTTAATATTTTAATAAAATAGATAAACATAGACACACAAAATATTTTTCAGAAGACTGATACATAAGTTGTAGTACTAATACATGATTAATGATTTTATTTCTATAAATATCTTGGTGTAGTGGCAAAGCACTCAATTTATGTCTATGTGATTTCATTTGAAGGTCTTTAGTTTGAATCCCATGTATGAACATATTTATATATATCTTGGATTTACATTTTTTGAGAAAGGGTTTACATTTTAATATCATGTAATGGAAAGGCTGAAATCACGGACCCACCAACCTGCAGCATCCCTCGAGTTTAATGGTCGCGTTTGACAAAAAAGTTAAATACTTGTATAGAGAGGCTGTCATCAGGGACCCACCCGCCTGAACATACAAGGCTGCATCAAGACCCACAAGTCAGAACATACCAGAGAGGCTGACATGGGGGCCTCAACAACAAGACCATACATGGCTGCCGCATCGAGAAACGTTGCCAACATCAAAACAGCGGACACGGCTGAAAAAAGTCCATCATGCACATGTTTCATTTATAGAAAGACCAACATGTGGGACCTAGTAGCGTGGCCTTATACAGATATTGCCTTGAGCAATGTTGCCAAGAATGAAACAGGGAGGCGCTTGCAAGAAAAAAGTCCAGCATGCACATGTTTCTTCTAATGAGAGGCTCACATGGGGGACCCAACAGCTTAAAACGGCTGATGCATCGTACAATGCTATCAAGTTCGAAACACGGAGGCGCGATCGAGGGCAAAAATTCCATCATACACACATTTCTTCTAATGAGTGGATGACATGTGGCCCAACAACAGGATTAAACGGTAGATGAAGCGAGCAACGCTATCAAGTTCGGAACACGAAGGAGCGACCGAGGGAAAAAATTCTATCATACACACATTTTTTCTAATGAGAGGATGACATGTGGGGTCTAGGAGTTTGATTAAATGGTGGATGCATCGAGCAACGCTATCAAGTTCGGAACAGGGTAGTGCGAGCGAAGAAAAAATTCCATCAAACACACGATTCTTGTAATTTTAGACTGACATGGGGGACTCAACAGCGTGACTAAACAGTAGATAGATAGAACAACATTATCAAGTTGAAACCAGGGAGGCAATAGCCAAGGAAAGAAGTTCCATCATGGACATGTTTCTTCTAATGATCAGCCTGATTAAATGGAGATGCATCGACAATGCTATCAAGGGTAGCGCGAGCGAAGGAAAAATTTCTATCACACACACGATTCTTCTAATGAGAGGTGGACATGTGGGACCAGCAGCCCGCCTAAACGGAAAACGCATCGAGCAATGTTATCGAGTTCAAATCGGGGAGGCGTGACCGAAAAGTATGGTCAGCTGGAGACACTGACATTCGGGGCCCACATGCCTCAAAAGACTTGGGCGAGTCAACATCGTGCGAGGAACCGAAAATATTGCTTCTTGTAACATCCCAAAACTTTAATCCAATATATTAAGATCCAAATCACCCAATTTAGGGTTAACAAAAACTTTTTCTCATTTAAAATCTTTAAGCATTCATATGTGTGTTACATTATAGATGAGTTGCTTTGAAATGCCATGATTGTTTGTTCTAATGGTTGTAAAATGATTCTAAGATGAATGCCACATCATCTAAATCAATCCCAAGCAAAAACCAAAGAAAAACAAATCAAATACAATTAATAATGGAAATGGTCACTTTTGCAATTTTAATCACCTAGCCCAATTTGGGTATTCCTTCCACTCAATTTACAACAGAAACAATTGTGGATCTTTGCACCCCTTGCTAGTACAAGTTAAGATGTACCAAGGCCCACTTTGTGATCTTCCAAAAACTTTCAATCTCTAAATTTAAAAGACATTTGAAAATAGAATCTAGTTCATATGTCTAGATCACCCTTTTTCAAAAACCATCGAAATGAATTCCATTTAACAAATCCTAGCAACCAGAGATTCTTAAGCATGTGACTAACAACTCCACCAAATTTCATCTCAAAATTCCAAACTTGATTTCTTTTGGCCATTTTGTCAAACACTTGGAGTGCACAGATTAGATAAAAACCAAAAACACTAGTGTGAGCAGTGTTCTGGCCAAACTTGTCTCCCACATTACCCCAAAACCTCTCTAGTGCATCCCCTACCCTTTTCTAGCATAGCCAACCACTTTGCCCATGACCAAATGGGCATTGCCATTAATGCCGAGCACCTTGCGCCCCCTCACCAGTGACAGCGCGCCCCTAGCGCCGCTAGCCTCGCCCACCTTGCCCAACGCGTCACTCGTGGTCCACTTCCCCCTCCAGGACAGCCCCAGCTCGAGGACAGAGCAAGGAGAAGCCAGGAACCGCCGCGCCCGGAACGTGTCTGCCATGCCGACGCTGCACGCAGAGCACGCCCGGTCCCTGCTCAGCCTGACACCGCCTCGCTCTCGCCGCCCACCTACATGATCACCACCGCCCCTGGAAGCTACTAGACATGCCCATTTCCTTGACCGTGCCCCGTAGTCGCCGACCACCTCAAAGTTTGCCGTCAACAAAGACATCGTGCGCTCCGCGCCGCTCACGTCTCCCGACCACCTCGCGCTGCACACTCACCTCCGTGACACTCGCCAGGGCACCCCCCACCATCCTAGCCCACCGCCCAAGCCTCTAGTCCGCTGTGCCGTCGTCATCGGTGAGCTCCGCCCATGCCTCTCTGCAACCCTCACCCCGTTAAAAATAGAGTGCCTCCCAGCACCGTCTCCTCACACCATCCCCATCCACTCCCCCTCAGAAACCTCCTAGAGCCCCAACAAAGCAAGCCGCAGCCTGTAGCGCTGGAATTTCACCAGAGTCTGCCACGGAAGGAGGAGAATGGCGCTAGTGATCTAGGCCATCTCCCGAGACGCCGCCGGTACCAGGAGAACCGTCGTCGTCGTCTCGTTCGATTGCCCGCTTCGCTGCACTAGCTGGAGCCCCGGTACGCCCCCACTGCACCCTCACCGACCGTGCTAGGGTTCGTCCCCGTCGTGAACTGTTCCGGCGAGGATGATGGATGTGAGCCGTTGATCCAGGATCTAATCCTGTGGCCACCGTCCTCCCATACCGATTCGGCAACCCCTGTCCCACTAACAGGTGGGGCCCCCACTTAAAACCTGCCCGGGCGTCGTGTGGAGTAAACTAGCCTGGCCCATTTATTTCCCGCGCGACCCATTTGATTCAAAAATAGCTTTTTTTCTTTTTAGACTTAGACTTAGTTATGTCCCTTAGTTTAAAAATCAATTCAGAGAGTTTTACAAATCCAAATTGAGTGAATCCAATTTTGTTGGAAAGGTAATGAAATTTTTTATCCAATACCGTTGGATTTAATCAGTTAGAGTTATAGATATCTCCTAGATAAAATAACAAGACAGAAGCTTTTGCACATTGAAACGTTTTTATAAAATCAACCATAACAGCTTTTGAGTTGAGTCCAACTCTCAAAAATCACATTTAACCATACATATCGGAATATGTCATAATATTAAGGTTTGCATGCAATGACTTGGGACTAATACCAAAATAATTCTATATAGGCATTTCTAGTCACATTTAATCATTAAATAATAAACTTAAACTTATTAAAATGTGATCCAACATTTAATTCACATTCCCATGGATTAGAATATGTCGTGATGACATGTGTCCACATTATCCCATATTTTATTTGGAGAATATTAAATCTTAGTTATTTTCAATGAGTAGAAATTACTTTTCTCAAATAAAATAAATGAAACTAGTTCATTAAACTTTGGGATGTTTGTGATGATACTAGATCATCAAATGTGTGCCTTAGTGTGCTAAGTAGACTAGTTAAGTATTATTTGGTGATTGTGTATTTCGTATGTATTTATAGACGATCGTACCGACCATTGCACCAACCAAGGAAAGCCATCATGAACAATGCAAGATAACCCTTGCAAGCTATTGTTAGCAAGCTAGAATTAAGCTAGATAATTTAAGAAAATGCACTAGGCATGCTTTGGTGATACCATTTGACTTATAACTACTCCAAGTTTTATTTACAAGCCTTACTTTCCTTACTTTACCAAAGTTCTTTACCTGTTTATAGATAGCATAAAGAGTATAAAACTTGACCTATCTAGTTATACTAAGAAGTCATTCTATGACATGAGATTGATATTAGCATCCTACCTTAGTGAACACTCTTAACTTAGTAGTTTAGAGCTAAACCAAAACTTGATCACTTGAGATGGGAATACTTGGTGAAAATGACTTGTGAAAACCTTGGAATGATGAGTCATTCTATTGAGATGTTTTGACATGTGTTGAGAAACACAAATCGTTTATGATGATGTAGAAAATATTAAGGCATGAGCCTTAGCCCTTTTATAAAAACTGATGGTTGGGTTCAGATGCGATACCATTCCAATTTTACCGTACAACCACAATACTTGAATTGGGTAAAGCTTAGCCGGAAGCTTATATGCATTAGTATTAGTTCCCTCATGGGAGAGGTTTGAGCTGAGGCTACCTCTCAATGTTGTCCACCTATGCAGTGCCCAGAATGACAGATGGTCATGGCTGGGAGGCCAAGCTCATAGGAGATGTGCTTATACTAGATTGTGTCAAGGAAAGGTTATGTTTGATTATCTGCATACTAAGTATGATGATTCAGGGTTATCCCTGACAGATGTATCAAATTTTGTGGTGAAAGTCTACCACCTCTGTAGAGTGTCAAACTATTCGAATAGCCACGTCCCCGGTTAAGGACAGTTGGAGTGGCCATACTGTTCCGTTGTCAGATGTTTTCAAAATGACTTTTCAAATTATTTGTGACATGACTTGCCACAACATGGTTGTGAGTATGACAACTAAGTTCCCACATAGGTGATTTAAAACTGTATTTTACTTTTCTCTGTTTCTGAACTCAGCTTAGGTTTCAAACTTAACTTTACAAATGAACTTAGAACTTAGCTTTCCTACTAGAACTACCTTACTTGTTAGTGATAGTTTGCGAGTACTTAAAGAGTACTCATCGCTTTGTCCCTGGCTATTCCTATGACCAGACTATGAGGAGGACTACCCTGAAGGAGGACAGCAGGACGGCTATGACACTAGGATCATCTCCCATCATCAGCATTGCCTGTGACCCTGAAGATGGACCCCACCGCTACGCTATTTATTTCACTACTTGTTTGTACTAAGACTGGATCCTGAGATCCTTTGTTTGTGTAAGACCTTATTATGGTTTGTAATGCATGATGTACTGTGATATCCAATCTGTTATGTCTCGCAACAATGGTAATCCTGGGATTGCAATGTATGGCATAACAGGCATCTGGGATTAAAAATCCGGGTGTTGACAAGTTGGTATTAGAGCCATCCTGACCATAGGAGACCCAAGTTAGAATGGATGTTCGATACAAAAAATTAGTTTCAAAAACCAAAGTGAGTATTTGTGAAAACTATTTCCTCTCTTATCCTTGGGATTCTTTCTCTCAAAAAAATTCATGATCCTCCAAATTCTTACATTACTACATAAAACTTTGACACACTTGATCACTTCACTAACTTTCTCATCCTAAATTCTTATAGGTGGAAGTTCAGTACAGCAAGTTCTACTAGTTGGGCAACTAAGGCCAATTGATCTTCGAGAGGGAACTTGATTCACTATCTGAGTACTTGGACCATCCTCATCCGGAATTTCTTGGATCTTAACTCTCGGGTCCACCAGGAGGAGATTTACAATGGCTAGTAGTTGCTGATCTTCGAGGAAAGTTAGAAGCACCAATTGATATGGGGTGGCCCGATCTTCTCAGTAAGCGGATGGCGGTGATGATGGTGGATGATAGATAACTAGCCTATAGCTATGAACTATCCCATTCGATCCCTGATGCCAATGCAACAGCTCTCGAACCTTGTAGGATATTCACAACACCACGTTGTTGCGCACGCAGCCGTGACCACGAACGGTAGTATGCAATCTACTAATTCCCAATGGAACAACAGATCACACTCAATTATAGTTGGTAGATTCAAACACAGGGTAATTCTAGAGGTTCTATGAAAGAAACAACTCCAAAATATTTTAACGTTGTTTAAACC
This sequence comes from Avena eriantha, assembly GCA_910589775.1. Classification (NCBI taxonomy): domain Eukaryota; kingdom Viridiplantae; phylum Streptophyta; class Magnoliopsida; order Poales; family Poaceae; genus Avena; species Avena eriantha. Next base: position 342,228,590 of record OU342743.1, on the reverse strand, counting down.
CTAACTAGAGGTCGTCCCAGGGCTTATAAGGGCGGCTGGGGTGGCCAGAAACCGAAACCAAACACAAACGACTCAGACTGATACAAACTGACTCGGACCAGATTCGGTCGGCGGGCGGACACTCCGGTCGAAATCGGTCGGACAGTCCGGTCTGGCCGGACACTCCGGGTGAAGTGTGCCAGACAATCTAGTCTGTCCGGAAACTTTGAAGTTTCCGGGTGGTATCCGGGTAGTGACCGAACTGGCAGACAGAATGTCTACGCCAGTTTGCCTCTCGACCAGGCTGGATAGCCTGGGTGGAACTGGCCGGACACTCCGGTCGTGGCAGATCTTTTTGCCTCCGTCTTGATGATCTTCTCTTGCGCCTTCCTCTCGCTCCTCCCTCGCGCATCCTTGGGCGATCATCATGTTGGGCTTCTCTTGTAGCCCTTCCCCTCCTCGCGCCATGCTTCTTTCGCCAACGAACCTGATCATACATAAATGCATAGACTTAGGCAGTATAAAGTTCTCATCAATCAAAGTACCGGATTCGTTTAGGAGTAAATTCACCTGTTGTTCCAGTAGCTTAGCACGAGCTCTTGTAATAGGTCCAATTCTAATCTCATTGGACTGATCCTTTCTTGCAATAGTTGTAGCATCTTCAGTAGTCATTGGGGTAGGTGTAATTGTAGGGATGTCCTTATCATCTCCCCCCTTCAAAAGGCGTCGACCTCGACGCTCCAAGGTCATCTCCAGCATATGGTGACAAATCAGCAACGTTGAAGCTATTGCTAACTCCACCAAACTCCTCAATAGGTATATCAACCGAGTAGGCATTATCATTAATCTTGGCTAATAGCTTGTAAGGACCAGCACCACGTGGCTTCAATTTTGAGTTTTGAAGTAGTGGGAACCTATCCTTGCGTAGATGCACCCAAACCATATCTCCAGGCTCGAACAACACTTCTTTCCTTGCTTGGTTCCTTGCAACAGCAATGTTCTTGCCTTTCTTCTCAATAGCCTCTCGACACTTCTCATGTATTTTCTTCACATAATCAGCACGTTTTGATGCCTCCATATCAACTCTCTCATGTAATGGCAGAGGCAACATATCAGGTGGCGTCAATGGCTTGAAACCATACACCACCTCAAAAGGACAAACTGAGTAGTTGAATGCACAACCCTGTTGTAAGCAAACTCAACATGTGGAAAACACTCTTCCCACTCCCGTAGATTCTTTTTAATCATGGTCCTTAGCAGCTGTGGCAATGTTCGATTCACCACCTCCATTTGACCATCTGTTTGGGGATGACATGTAGTACTGAACAACAGCTTCCTTCCTAGATTTCCCCATAAGGTCTTCCAAAAGTAGCTCATGAACTTCACATCACGGTCAGAAACAATCGTCTTTGGCACTCCATGTAATCTCACGATGTCCCTGAAAGGCAGGTTAGCAACATGCGACGCATCGTTGCTTTTGTGGCAGGCAATAAAATGAGCCATCTTAGAGAACCTATCCACTACCACAAATATAGAATCATGATCTCTCTGAGTTTTAGGTAGACCTAGCACAAAATCCATACTAATGTCTTCCCATGGAGTAGTAGGTGTAGAGAGAGGTGTATACAAACCGTGTGGCTTCAGCTTAGATTTCGACTTGTGGCATGTAATACATCGGCTCACAAATCTATACACATCACGCCTCATCTTGGGCCAATAAAAGTGATCAGCAAGCATGAGCAATGTCTTCTCACGCCCAAAGTGACCCATCAAACCACCAACATGTGATTCCTGCACTAAGAACAATCGCAACGACGATTCTGGAATACATAGTTTGTTAGCTCGAAACAAATATCCATCATGTATATGATACTTATCCCATGCGTTTCTAAGAGCATACAAACGATATGGTTCAGCAAAATCAAGGTCAGATGCATAAAGTGCACAAATAGCTTCTAATTCAAGAATTTTAACATCAAGATTGGTTAATAGCATGTTCTTCCTAGATAGAGCATCAGCAACTGCGTTCTCTTTTCCCTTCTTATAGTTAATGATGTAAGGAAAGGACTCAATGAACTCAACCCATTTAGCTAATCTTCTATGCAAGTTTGATTGAGCTTTCAAGTATTTCAATGCTTCATGATCAGAATGTATGATGAATTCCTTTGGCCACAAATAATGTTGCCGAACCTCAAGTACTCTAACAAGTGCATACAATTATTTATCATAGATAGAATAATTCAAACGAGCACCAGTCAATTTCTCAGAAAAATAAGCAATAGGCTGACCCTCTTGCATCAAAACGCCACCTATGCCTATACCACTAGCATCACATTCAACTTCAAATTGCTTCGAAAAATCAGGTAATGCAAGTAATGGTGCAGAAGTAAGCACACATTTTAATGTATCAAAAGCAATGTCTTGGGTCGCGCCCCATACAAAAGTAACACCCTTCTTTGTCAAATCATTTAATGGTGCAGCAATGGTGCTAAAATCTTTCACAAAGCGCCTATAGAAACTAGCGAGACCGTGGAAACTACGCACTTGACTAACATTCACTAGAGTAGGCCAATTCTGAATTGATTCAATTTTAGATTGATCTACCTCTACTCCATGCTTAGAAACAACAAATCCTAGGAATATGACCTTACCTTTTGCAAATGTACACTTCTTAAGATTAGCATACAGTTTATTAGCATGTAACACTTGCAAAACTTGTCTAATATGAGTGCAATGTTCAGATTCGTTGTGGCTGTATATGAGTATATCATCAAAGTAAACAACCACAAAACGACCAATAAACTCTCTCAAAACATGATTCATCAAACGCCTGAAAGTACTAGGTGCAGTAGTAAGACCAAACGGCATAACTAACCACTCATACAAACCAAATTTAGTTTTGAAAGCAGTTTTCCATTAATCCCCTTCTTTCATCCTAATTTGATGATAACCACTACGCAAGTCAATTTTAGAGAAAACAACAGCATCACTCAATTCATCTAGCATATCCTCTAAGCTTGGAATAGGATGACGATATCGAATAGTGATGTTATTAATCGCTCTACAATCAACACACATGTGCCAAGTACCATATTTCTTAGGAACTAAAATAACAGGAACAACACGAGGGCTAAGAGAGACACGAATGTACCCTTTATCCAGCAACGCTTGTACTTGCTTCTGAATTTCCTTAGTTTCTTCGGGATTAGTCCTGTAAGGTGCACGGTTGGGAAGTGTGGCGCCAGGAATCAGGTCCACTTGATGTTCTATACCACGCAATGGAAGCAAACCTGCGGGTACGTCTTCTGGAAACACATCCCCAAAGTCCTGCAAAACAGAAGAGACACCAAGAGAAATAGGGGTCATGTCGTTAGAAACCAACACCTCGCCCTTATACATGAGCACAAGTGGCATGGCTGTAGGATCCTCACGAAACTCTCTCATATCCTCCTTGGTGGCTAGGATCAATAACCCAGGCATTCTCTCACTTTTCGTTATATCACTCAATTTAGGCTCAATTACATCAGGAACATCTGTTACATAGTCTTGTCGAGTGGTAGTATCTTCCTTCAAGTTCACCTCTATCTTCTAGCGAGAATCATTCACAATTTCTTGTGGTGTCATTGGTTGCATAGTAATCTTCCTTCCTTTGAATTCCAAGTGATATGTGTTGGCTTGGCCATTGTGTTGGACATGACGATCATAGAGCCAAGGCCGACCCAAAAGTAGGTGACAAACAATCATAGGAACCACATCAAAATCAATAGAATCTTTGTATGGCCCTATTTTAAAATTCACACGTACCATATGATTTACCTTCATCTCACCATTGTTGCTCAACCATTATATGTAGTATGGCTTGGGATGAGGTAAGTATGTCAAATTCAGTTTGGCACATAGTTCCTTACTTGCAAGATTTCTACAGCTACCTCCATCAATAATTACCTTGCAAGCTTTGTTTGGTCCAACTAGAGCTTTTGTTTGGAACAAGTTGCAACGCTGGGATTCCTCAACCGGTTGCACACTAAGTACATGTGAAGATACGACAATAGTGGGTGCACGCTCAGCATAAGCATCAGCACCAACCTCGCCGTCATCAATATCATCATCAGAAGCTTCATCTCCGCTTTCTACTTCACCTTGTTCATTAACAAACATAACCTTACTGTTTGGACAATCTTTCTTATAGTGACATCTAGCTCCACAAGTATGCCACACCACATCACGAGTACGTGTCGTAGACATATTGGAACCCGAGCTAGCAGTAGGAGCAGCGGGTTTCCGAGCATTAGAACCAAACGAAGGTGTACTTGCAGGATTGGCCGATGGTGTAAAGGGAGCAGCAGTTGGTGGCACGGCTGTAGAAGGTGTAGACCTGGCCGAAAATCTACTGGAGGACGGAAAACGAGCACGTGACTTCGCCTCTTCTGCCAACTGGGATTCGGCCTCTCTAGCATGATGCAAAAACTCATTCACGGTCTCATACTTGTGATGACGAACAATGCTCTTGATCGGTAACATCAAATTGTTTAGGAATCGCTGCATGGTCATCTCAATGGACTCACGAATTCTGGCACGCTGCATAAGCATCTCCATCTCCATGTAGTACTCATCAACTGTCATGCTGCCTTGCTTCAGTTGCGTCAATTTATCAAAAACTGATCGCAAGTAGTTGGTTGGTACGAAACGAGCTTTCATGATTTGCTTCATCTCGCGCCAATCTCTCACAGGAAGTTCATTGTCCTCCCTCCTATGTTGCACCAGAGCATCCCACCAACGTAAAGCATAACCATCAAATTTAGATGCTACAAGCTTGACCTTCTTATCTTTTGGATAGTCAAATAAGCGCCAGAGTTTCTCAATCTTCAACTCCCATGTGGGGTAGTCTTCAGGATCAATGGAACAATCAAACTTAGGAATTGAGAATTTTGGCTTGCCCAAACCATCATCAGCAGCTTGGTTAGGTATTCGTTGACCACGCCCAATATGGGAAAACCCACGACCATGAGTAGGTGCATGGACAGGGGGAATAGCACGTCCCCTGCCAACATGTGGAGCAGCATCAGCAGCGCTACCCTCATAAAAATCATCAAAGGCATCATCATGTTGAGGATCTTCCCTTCTATGTAAGGCGGCTGTCAAACCCTCAATGGACTGCTGCAAAGTGCTGACATTGACATTGAGCGTAGCCACTTGCGTTTGGATAGTATCAACCGTCCCAACATGCTGATCCAATCTCATATTCATATCTTGGAGATTCTTGTCAATGGCATCTGTTGTGTTACTAAACACACATGTCAAGTGGGATTTCAAAGCCTCATATTCACGCCAATTGACGAGCTCCTCATCTTTCTTTTTCTGGAACACAACATCATCATCCCTAGTAGACATGATTAGTAGGTTAGTGCAAAAATCAGAATCTGTATGGTGGGAACTCTCAGAACTCACTCACAACTAATAAGAAAGGAGATCTTACCGTTCTAAAGTGAATAGAGATGCTCTACCAGACGAAATCAAAGACTGATGCACTTGATGTGATGAAGTGAATATCAAAGGTATAGAGAACGATCGTAGGGCACACATGTTATGTAAGGTGGAGCTATAGGTATGGTACCCTATCTACACCGCAAACAAGTCCTAGTGCTGATCGTACAAATACCCAAGAAACACACACAGTGGAGATAAATGTGGCAAAGCAACTTATGAAAAGGAATATTGCAATGCGCAAGAGAGACGCTGGTAATAGCTCCAATAGAACAGGCACAAGATTGCTCAATCTACTAGTGCTATACACAACAAGGCCTCCGAAATTGCACACTTCTATATCTCTTTTTTTTGTCAGACTTATAGCTCTTTTTTTTATACTAATTCTCTTTTTTTTTTGATTTTTCAACTATATTACTCAATGCAAACGAGTACAACAACGTATAACAGAACTGGGCCGGATAGTCCGGTTGATATGCGCCGGAGACTCCGGTTGAGCCGGATAGTCTGGTGTGATTTCGGCCGGATAGTCTGGTTTTGCCTGTCGAAAATTTCTGCACTTCAAAAACCTAATGAGCAGCCTGTCGGAGCAAAGCAACTAGTCTCATGGGTACGTTCCTAGGCAAAGATGTTGTAGATAGGCTGTGTCTATGGTATGCAAACAAAAGTACGCTATGTGGACTCGGAAAAAACGATAAAGACTTGCAGAAACGGTAATGGTGGGAACAGTGGAAAACAAGATCAAACCCTAAACTTAGACACAAACGGAAACTAGACTCCTACGAGGAAAACCTGCAGATCTGATCTACGAGAAGATACAATCAGCAACTTAAACTCGAAAAATAATGCAATCTAGTCGATGGCAAATCTTTTTGTAAGGCTTTTTCTGTATAGGATGAAAAACACTCTCTAATCTATGGATGGATTTGTGGATGCTTACTGAGGCAACACTGGAAATCTGATACCAAGATGATATGGGGTGGATTTGTGGATTTGTGGATGCTTACTGGCCCGATCTTCTCAGTAAGCGGATGGCGGTGATGATGGTGGATGATAGATAACTAGCATGCAGCTATGAACTCTCCCGCTCGATCCCTGATGCCAATGCAACAGCTCTCGAAACTTGTAGGATATTCACAACACCACGCTCTTGGAGAAGTTATATCCAATAGCTGCGCAGCGTGTTATTTGATCACAGGGATATCACTTGTCGGAACGAGTCATGTAGCATTGTTCAGTAACGAGATTGAACACGACATGGCGATGTCATTGATCAGATCTCAGGCAATGCAAGTATCGAGTGACAAAGGGAATAAGACACGACTTTCCCGGTTGAAACGACGAAAGATCTTTGTGGAACGCATAGGGGTCACATGGCCATCCAGGTCCCTCTGTCGATCATTGGTGCGGGAGTGTCCCGACCATGTCTGGAGTGTTCCCGAACCGTGGGGTATCACGCTTAAGGGCTTGATGATGCTTAGAGAGTGTTTATAGGATTGGTGGAATCGTCGAAGAATAGTAGAGAGAAAACCCGAAGGGTTTCGGTAAGTCCGGAGGATGTCCGAAGTGGAGGTGGAAGGTGTTCCATAGCCACGGAGATTGAATAACGTGTGAATGAATGTTAAATATTGATTTAATCATTTATTCATAAATATTTAATAAAGAGAAAATCAATTTTAATGGTCAAAGGCTTAATGGGCCAATTTCCGGAGGGAGAGGGCCCATTAGGGGAAAGGAGAGAGGGAGAAGGGGCAAGGGGGCTGCCCGGCTGGGCTTAGCCCCCCGCACGGGGCCCACTAGGGTGGCCAGCAGCCACCCCACCCTCCCCCTCCTCTCCTTTAGTCCCACCCCGGGACTTTGAGAGAGGTAGTACCTCCCTACCCCTATATATAGTGGGGGTATTTGGCCAATTTAAATACACCAATAATCAATAAAGGTCTTCTAACTTTTGGGAGGACCTCTAATTGATATTTTTCTCTCTCTCCCTCTCTCTCTCTCTCTCGTGACCATGGTCCCAAGTCTGGACTGCGTGAGCGAGAGACATCTTCACCGCGGAGTACCTTCGCGCTGCGGGATTCGGATCCGGGAGCTCTACTTCCCGCGAGGTGTCGCACCAGAGGTGTGTAACTCCCCGCGAGGTGTCGCACTTGAGGCACTCAAGTTGTTGGAGCCTGAGAAGCGCAAGGACTTCATCATGACCTTGAGATCGGCTTCGGCTCGTCTACATCAACCACGATCTCCCGAGCGTAGACAACACTTTTTGGTCTTCAAGGGTAAGTTCGCGAAAAGCTCCTCCCGTTACTGTATTACTAATAGATAGGTCCTAGCAGCTTCAGGGGTTCAGGGGCGTAGAGTTAAATTTATTGTCACTACTAGGAAATAGCTCTTCTGTGGCGCATGCAAATACATCTTCTGTGGCGCATATCCTAGTCGCCACTGCTATCTCGCCACTGATATCTTCTTCCTATGGCGCATATGGATATGCGCCACAGAAGTTCCAGCCTTCTGTGGCGCATTTCTTCATATGCGCCAAAGGAAGAACTTTTGTGGCGCATTTGTGTGTATGCGCCACAGATATGCCATGCGCCACTGACTATATAATTATATGTGCCACTAATTGCGTAACACATATTCAAAGTGAAATACTTTCCTAGTGTATAATCAGGTATTTATATAGGATTTATATACTATTTATCCAGATGATTATAAAATACATTGCACAAGTAGTAGATGCATGAAAACCGACATATATATAATACAAACACTTAGATCCTGATCGAGATACATATATAGTGTCAAGTGCCAAATTTTTACACAAGCGCCGAATACAAAGTTCATATCATCTCACATTACAAATATGAAGTGGCCATTGCCGCCTACACTAGGATCAAATAGAATACAACTATGATAATAGTGAGCAAGAGCATTAGCCCGACCAATATCTTCATCCGGTTCTTCTTCCACAAGTGGTTCCTCCACTTGGCTATCGCCTCCTCTCTAGTCGCGTATCCTTTGTAGATGTTGCCGCTGAACTTGTTCACTTGTTTGTGGCAATCCTCCCGCTCCTCGTAGACTCCTGGAACCCTACCCATGTACACCACATGCCACCTCGTCGCCATCTCTATAGACGACAAGGCATATTAGTAAAAATACAACGAAAAGAATGAATAAAGGGTTCACTACCATATATATATATATGTTCATAGAATATAAAACAAAGGATCCATAAACCTATAAGTTAGATCATCATAGAAGCAATAAGTTCAACGACAACACGACCACAAGGTAGTTTAAGTCTAACAACAATGACCATTTCTACCACGAGATAGTAAAGTTTATTGCACACACACACAGTAATACAGCAGACGTCCATCAAGAATATACACACGTTGGATCATGCTAGAGGCACACATCGATCATGATGAAGACTTCCTCTTCTCGCTCGGCTTCAGGAACGGTAGATAGCCCTCTTTCGTCATCCACGTCCTTGTGTCACCCTTCTTACGGAGGCGTTCTTCGATCTCCCTCTTACTCAACCGTCTGGCTTGTTGTAGGGCACCGCCCCTTGTGTTGACATCTTCAATGATGATTTGCGACACCTTCATCTGAATGCGATGGAAGTCTTCTCTAAGATCAGCATCGTCGATTTTCACCAAAGTTTCGGCCCATCCTCGGAGACTAGATGGCAGCGTTAGGTTATGGCAATCTCGAACATAACCTTTAAGGTGATGGAGGACGTAGAAGGCCTCCTTGGCACCAGTAGTCGACTGCTTGACGCAGGGGAAGTCGAGCACGTGCTTGAACACGTGTTTGCCATCCTTGATACATTCCCCCTTATCTACGAAGGTGCATCCCTTCTTGGTATAGCCCTCGAGAGCCTCATTGAGAACACCCCTTATTCTAGTGTAGTCTTTCTTCTTCGTCAAACTCCCTGAGTCGAAATACGTGGCTAGCGAATACCTCGGGGCAAGGACGATGAGTGTGTAGTATTCGTCTCTACGCAACACAATTGGAATGGAATGTTGGAAAAAGAGCAAAGGAAAGAAATCTATAAGAAATGCATAAGTTACGGTGGCGATGAGCGAGTGTGTGTACTTACTCGGGAAAGAAAGGCAAAAGAAGTGTGCCCTTCCTCTTGTTGTCCACCATGAACTTCTCGAGGTACGCCGTCACCTTGGTCCGTGTCTCTGATCCTTCGACCAACTGGCTGTCCCGCATGTAGTAGGGATCCACTATCGCGATTTTCGGGGTACTTTCTCTCTTGATCGTGAGCGCCAGATTGAGCACGTATAGGCGGACCAAGTTATAGTCCAGCCATTTCGTGAGAAACAACTTGAATATGTCCTCGAACGCCATGAAGAATATATCCGCGGGGGGTTCATCGACGAAGCCCACGTCTAATGGCACCTTGGCCGTGAAAGCTGGGTAATTTGGATCTTCGTCTTTAAGAAGGAGGGCCTCTAGTGTCTTGACACCCTCGTGCAAAGTTAACATGGCTCCAACCGCAATGTGGATCATATCCGGAGTCAATATCGGATCACCAGCTACATGCACTCGGGGCAAGCCAAATTGTGTGGATGGTACGACGACGGCGTCCTGACCCCGGATCCTCTTCGGAAGAGGCTGGCTCGCACCCTTCTTATTATTATTATTACCTCTCTTCCTGTAGTGCTTCTTCTTCACAACAGTGTCAGCCACTGCCATCTGCTAATCAGTCGCCTTTCCGAGTGTGTTGGGGCTGAAAACCAATCCCGGTTTCTCTTGTGGTGGATCGGCGCCCGGAGTCATCTCTTGAGAAAGACCATGGAAGACCAGGCGCTGCGTGCATGTATTGGGCCGACCAGCTTGATGGTCGTCGCGAGCTGCGAAGGTTTCTTCATCCATAGAAGGCATATACAATCCTTTGGCGGCGCCGGTGTTGATGAAGTCGTCAACATTGACCAATTCATCATCATCTTCATGGGTGCCATCATGTGGTGGTGGTAGCGGGGGCGACGGCGGTTGCGGCACAACGACTTTGCCATGTGGCGGTGCACAGGCTGCCAAGAGTTGATGGTGAGGGCTGGTGGTGGCGACAACGGCGGCTACTAGCTTCCGAGGTGGTGGTCGGGCGATGATCGGTCGAGAGGTGGCACCGGTTCTCCCCCCGCAAGACGAATCTAGGTCTTCAGCCATGTCAAGGGCCAGTTGTAGCATTCCCCAAGGGTCTTTTGTTCGTCGGCTCCCTGAGGTTGAAAGGGGGGGGGTCCATGTCATCGCACCCTGGCAACACCTGAGCCAACCTGACCCTCACCACGTTATCATCCATTGGATTGTTGTGCATCGTGCGGCTCGCCAGTTGTATAAGAGTGCCCTTGCCAACATCCTTCAACTCACCGCCGACATCTTTAAGCAGGAGTACGCAAGAAGTGTCCTGAGGCAAAAACATGTTGTTGGGCATCATGAGATGGCAAGAGTCATGCATCAAAGGCATAAAGGAGATGACGTGCACTAACTAATTAGTTACCTTGGTGATGGCGTGGATCTCGGCTAATGTAGAGACACGGCCGATGCCGGCGGCCGGCCTATCATCATCTGCAATCTCCCGCTCGGGTGCCTCATGAAGCACCTCCGTTGTCGGCTGCGCTTTATTGGTATCTTTGGTGGGAGGGGGCGTCGGTGTGACCAAAACGAGGGGCTGTGCCCTGACGTTGACGGCCCGCGGGGTCACCAGGTCCGGCGACACGGTAACGTTGATGCCCGAGTTGCTACCGCTTAAGCTGGGCAGATGTATCGGCCCCTGTCGACCTCCCGCATTCCAAGTAGTAAGCCCCTCGAAAAACTCAGGGGGATCATCGAGAGGAGCTTCTCTTCCACTAACTTGTCCACCATTTTCTGGTCCACCGCCTTCTCCTCCAGTGTCTCCACCTTCATCTTCAGCTCTGCAACAGCGGCTTTATCCTGGTTCTTCCTCTCCCTTCTTTTCTTGGCGTCCTCTTTGTAGTACTCCTTGAACTTCATGCTCGTACCGAAGCCGGACACACGGCCAGCTGAGGACGGCGGCAACGCCTTGTCCCTCTTCTTGTAAGCATTCGTCGCCCTGTTGAAAACCTTGTCCCACGGCTCCGTCGAATCCTAGGACGACTCTGTGGCAGTAGCGTTCAGTTCCTCCTCCTGCAGAGACAAGGAAAGGTGAACCCATTTAGATTCTTCACTTCATTATCTTAATTAGAACACAATAGACTTGATATCGGCGATAAATTCCTTACTAGCTTCTTCTCGAATGCCTTCACCTACGGATTGTCGGTGATGAACTCCCCTGTTTCCTTGTCTAGGTAGTAGCGGGCCTGAACAAATTGCCTAAGCTGCAAGTCCGTGATTTTAAGCCAAGGGTTGATTTTACCAAGGCGTTCAAGCTCGGCGTCCTCCTTGTCCCAAATGGATTGTTTCCCCCTGTAACCACCGCTTCCAAGGCGGTGGTTACCTATGTTCTGTTCCCGCATACTCCTTCCTCATTGAGTCCATTTTATAGTGTCAGCGGTAGCTATATCCACCTTGAAAATCCTAAACTCCTCTTCGTCGAGCATCAGATTTTTCTTACTAATAAGCTCCCAGCTTTCACCTTTGTCAATGCTATTCTTCACCCGGGTTTTCCAGCTTCTCAAGGCGTTGCTCATCTTCGTGAGGGCTAGTTTGTTCACCGGGTTCTTATTTCTCTCGAGGTTTCTAAACTGCTCTAGGAATCTGTATCGCTTGTGAAGCTTCTTAAGGAGGTTATCGACCAAAGCTGCATGGTCAGCATGTCTGATGTACTTCGTGTTGATCGACATGCTTTCCCGGACGATGCACCTGAGTTGCAGGCCATACCCTTTAGCAATCGCCTCTGGCGCAATGGGTTGGCCACTTTCTGTGACCTCAGTGAACTCATCGCAGACGGTGGCGAGCACTGGCACCTTCCCCTCCTTATGTTCCTTCTTCTTCTTCTGAGAAGTGGTCGGGTTGCCGCTACCGCCATCCATGCGCTCGCCGCCATCCGTGCGGGCGCCGCCATCGGTGGTGTCATCCTCTTCGCCGCCGCCTTCACTAGTTCCATCGTAGTCATCTTCGTCCCCCTCGTAATCAGGATCTCCGCCCTCATTCGCCCTAGTAGCTCTGGCGACGGTCGCCTCCTCCTCAAGTGGTGGTGTCATCCTCATCGCCTCCTCCTCCTCCTCCTCCTGTTGGGACCCCTGCCAGAATGACTGGTTGGCCTGTCTAGCTTGTTCTTTGACGTTGATCATGTGCTTAGAAGGGCCAGACTCCTTGTTGCCCGACATGTTTGCACTACTCTATTTAAAAGAGGCAAAAAGCTAGCACAAATCTCGGCCGAAAAATTCGGCATGACCTTTGCTAACTTTTTGACCTAGGAGTGCCCATTTCTCAACCGAAACGGAAGTGAATCGACACTTCGGGAAAAATGGGCAACTCAAATTAAATCCTTGCAACATTCACATACTAGAAAATAGCCCCATCCATAGCCCCATCCACAGCCCCCATCCACAGCCCATTGAATCAAATAGCATCATATAGTACCAAATAATCCCATAGAGACACAGAGACACACACATTCTCTCTTCTTCTTGCACACACACAACATGCTTGCAGACAGAGAACAGTACAACTAGTGCAGTAAAAAAACAGAACATCACAAGTGTCGTAGCAATAATCATCAGGAAATCTAAAACGAAATGATGGTACACTGCAAGTTGTAAGTGGTAACAAAAGGGACAACTCAAGTAGCACAAAACTGCACTTTAGCAAAGGTACATTAAAAAAATGTAGAAGTATTCATTTTATAGCATACCATGAATGAATGAAAGAAGCTATAAAAATAACCTGACACGAGTGCAATAAAAGAATGGACTCTTTCCTGTTCCTAAGTGTGTAGGGAAAAATTCTTTTGTACTTCTGTGAGTTGGCAGACCCTACAACCATATTTGGTGTACTATCATGTATAAATGCACATGTAGTATGTATACAATAATTAGATTGTATGCTCTGAATTTATGCATCCACTGTTTGACTTATAAACTAGGGTACCCTATAAACAAATCCATGCTGATACATGAGTTTGCCTTTGAGATGCACTCTCATCGTGCAAAATTTACAAGATCTACTTATCAGTGATGTCCACAAGCCATACATGGACGTCTTTCAGCTTCTTGAGCTTGTGGGGTTTGAAATGGACCTTCATGTCATTAGTAAGTTCTGCCCAATTCTTACTGTTCTCGGTAATAGAAGCCAAGGAGCCATGCACAATGTATATAAAGATGAATATTCTTTTACATACAAAGTATAAATTCTGCACAGAGATGGAACGACAATGGGTATAGATAAAAGAGGAACACTAATGAGGCAGATATATAGAAGAAACCACCTTTGAAGCTTAAACTATTAGTGTTTTTTATCTCACTTCTGATATACTGGATGCTCATAGTGGTTCTCACAATGGTTCTACCCTTTTCTAATTATTGAACATGACAGTGTGCATGATTAACTTGTGAAGATCAAAAATAACAGTCTAGCTTTGGTAAAGTTTTGGGGATTTTGTGGATACAAATATGAGGATAAAATATGGATTTTATCATTTATGCTTATTTAGGTGAGAGGACATATCATGCTCTTTGGATTTTTTCAATAAGATAAAACATAATAGAGTTTTGAGCCAAAATAAATAGTTAATCATGCTATTTGATCAGAAAAGGGTAACCATGCTAGTTAATCCCAGTTTTGACATGCGCTTCTGCAGCTCGAATTTGATCAGAAGAGGGTAGAACCACTGAAGAACCACTGTGAGCATTAGAGGGGTGTGGGGGTGGGAGGGACGAACCGTGCTCCGGTGCTGCGGCTGCGGTGGTCGATAACGAAGATGGTGGCGGGCTCCGGTGTGGCGACTCCTCCTCCGGCGGCTCCTCCTCCACGGGCTGCTAGGGCTCTGGCGCGGCGGTGGCTAGGGCTCCGGCAACGAGGGCGGCGGGGTCCGGCGCAGCCACTCCTCCTCCGGCGACTCCTCCTCTGCTAGGGCTCCGGCGCTAGGGTTTGAGACGACAGAGAGGCAATGGGGGCGGGCTCCGGCGAGATAGATTGGGGAAAAGAAAGTGGAAGGGGAAAGGAGAAGGGGCGAGCCATTTTGGCTAAGTACCAAATACACACTAGCTTAGTGGTTAGATGCATATTCAGAGACCTGTGGCAGCCAGGTTCGAATCCTGGTTGGGTCAATTTTTTTCTTTATTTAAAAATGATATGTTACAAATATATTTAAAACCAAGCACATACACATGCATATTTATTCAAAAAACCCTCCCGAATCATATATATTATATATATGTGTGTGCTCGTCACACATAAATGTGAATTTGTCGAATATCACATTATATGTTTTTGTCTCTAACTAATACCCCCACACTAATAATATCACATTATACCCACACGAATTAATACACCAAAAAGTCACACAATTGCTAGTGTCTCTTCACAATCTTCTTGCCCTTTTTCGTAGCGGTTGAATATTTTAGCTCGTGCACTTTGAGATTTCTTCTTGTGAATGGACAACCTTTAGTAGGCAGTGTGGTCTTCCTTCTTACTTTAGTAGTAGTAGGCATGTCGAAGTACTTGTCGAATTCCTATTCGATCTTCGGGTCGCCGTTTTTGTCGAAGTTTTGCTCATTGGCGGCTCCTTCCATTCCGATGATGCTCCTCTTGCCCCTCCTAACTACAACACCGTTGGGCTTTGACGGGTCGGTAATAAAAAAAGCATTGATCAACTTGGCTAGCGAGTACCCAAGGCTCATTTTTTGCGGAGGCGTTCTTTGTTGATTTGGCATCTGGTATAACCATTGTGGTGAAATAGCGGCCTTCTTTTTCCACGTTCTTGGCCCATCTAACACGGAACATCGATACGATCTCTCCACAGTAGTCAAGCTCCCATATCTCCTCGATCCTTACGTAGAATCTTTCCATCACAGTAGTCTCATCATCAGCAAAGGATAACATAGTTACTCCTGAGTTTTGATATTCACTATTCTTGTCCTTTTCCTCGGTGTAGAATCTGTAACCGTTTATGTCGTATGACTGATAGGTCCTTAGGTTGTGCCCTAGGCCCTACGACAAGGAGAATATGAGTTTTTGATCTTCCGTAGAAGGCGTCTGTGGGGGATTGTCCAGTTGCCTTTTCTTGAATCAACCCGTGAAGCTGGAGTTGTGCTCTCTGGTTACGTATCCCTTCTTCCTCGGCCATCCCTGGTCGACGTACTCCTGCTCGATTAAGCTTCTGTGCTCTTTGACCCAAGGGCTGACCACTTCAATGTGTTGTAGCGCGACTCGGTGTGCCCTTTCAAAATCAGTGCGTCGACCATCAATGCCGACATGTAGTGAGCGGCAGCCCTCGCGGTGTCCATATCCACCGAGCCTGCCGAGGTGCTTCTTTGTGGGTATTCCAACATCCTCGTTCTCGGTGGTTAGATAATGCTGGCAGAAGGAGATGCAATCTTAGATCAGAAAGCCCTTGGCTATGCTTCCATCTGGACGAGACCTGTTGCGAACGAATCCTTTGATGACACTGTTTATCCTTTCAAACGGCATCATGTTGTGCAGGAATGTCAGCCCGAGCTGGACGATGTCGTCCACGACATGTACAAGAAGATGCACCATGATGTCGAAGAATGCGGGCGGGAAGTAAATCTTAAGCTCACATAGTATCATCACGATCTCTTCCTATAGCCCGTCGAGCTGCTTCACACCGATCGACTTCCTAGATATGACGTCGAAAAAGTTATAGAGGCCAAACAATGTCTCACGGACATGCTCGTCCATTATCCCACGGATTGCAATGGGGAGTATCTGCGTCATCAGCACGTGACAGTCGTGAGACTTCATACCTCTGAACCTCTTCTTCGCCATGTCCAGATATCTGCTTATCTTCCTCGAGTAACCGTGAGGAACTTTCACTCCTAAGAGGCACCTGAAAAACTGCTCGAGCTCCTCCAGACTCAGAGTGAAGCAGCCGGCGCGAAGCACCACCTCATTCTTCTTAACACTTTTGCGGCGACCTTGAGTCCCTTCATGATGATGATGATCATCAACATCATCACTATCAGGGTACTGAAGATCTTTCTTTATGCCAAGAAATTTAAGGTCCTTTCTTGCTTTCGGCCCATCCTTGGTCCTCTCCGGCATGTTCAGTAGAGTGCCAAGCAGACTCTCGATAACGTTCTTCGTGATGTGCATTACATCGAGGCTATGGGAAGTGTGAAGGACCTTCCAATACGGCAGGTCCCAGAAAACAGACCTTGCTTTCCATACACCCAGCAGCGGCTTTGTCCTCGGACGTTTTTTCCAGGCGCAGGGCAATCTACCCAATTATTCAAAAGCTCCTCAATTTCTTCGCCGCTCCTCGGACGCGGGGCTCTTTCGAGCTCGTCCTTACCATTGAACAGGTCACCACGTTTTCTCCACGTGTGATCCATGCGGAGCCACTTTCAAGTATCTTGAAACACGGTTTTCGAAGACCCGGGATCCCTTGGTAGCTGGAGATGCGGTGTCTCATCCATGCACTTGACGCATGCATTGTGTCCGTGGTTCACCTGGGCCGATACATATGCGTAACCAGGATAGTCCTGCACGGTCGTGAGCAACGTAGCTCTCAGATGGAAAGATTCTTTAGTGTAGGCATGCCACGTACGAGCCTGCATCTCCCACAAGCTGGCTAACTCCTCTCTCAATAGCCCGAGATATAGATGCATATCGATACCTGGTTGTTTCGGCCCCTGAATAAGAATGCTCATGTGTACATACCTTTGCTTCGTGCATAGCCACGGGGGGAGGTTCTATGGACATACAAACACGGGCCAGGTGCTATGCGTGCTACTCTGGTTTCCAAAAGGATTGAGTCCAACGGTGCTCATACCCAGCCTGACGTTCCTTGCATTGCCCCCGAACTCTTCGAACTCGATGTCTAATGCGTTCCATTGGCTAGTGTCTGACGGGTGTGTCAGGATCTTGCCCTTCTCTGGATCATCTTCGGGTTTCTCTCTTTCCACGTGCCATTGCATGAGCTTTGCTTCCTTAGGATCTACGAAATATCACTGCAGACGAGGGGTGATAGGAAAGTACCAAACCACTTTTTGAGGAACTTTCTTGTTCCATCTCTTGTACTGTCCTTGGCCACACACCGGACATGTGGTTCTATCCGCGTACCCGTTCCGATAAAGTGCGCAATCATTGATGCATGCGTGGTATTTAATGTGTGGTAGGTCGAGAGGGCACATGATTTTCTTGGCCTCCTCGATACTTTTGGCAATGTGTTCCCCTTAGGAAGTCGATCGTGCTAGTATTCCATGTTCGTGTTGAAGCTCACATTGGTACATTTGTGTTCGTCCTTCATCTCTAGAGCCTTGAGCGTTACACTCAAATGTGTATCCTCGGGGCGACACCCAGGATACAATGGAGTCATCCCGTTTACCTCCATTTGGGCCAGCTTGGCTTTCTCTCTGGCTGCAGCTTTGTCGTTGCTCGTCTCCTTGAGGAGCAGTTCTTTAACATGAGGGTCCTGCAAGATCGAAGTTAGCAGCGTCTGTGTGTTCACGTCTTCTCCTTCTTCATGATCATGCCCGTCGTCATCTCCTTCTCCATGCTGATCATGCCTGCTGGCATCTCCTTCGTCATGATGATCATGCCCGCTGGCATTTCCTTCGTCATGATGATCATGCCCGGTAGACTCTTCGTCTTCTCGCCCGCCCACGTCCTCGTGACCACCACCATGTCCTGCCGGCGCCTCATTGAGGTCGCGCATGAAACCGCGCCTGAGCAGGTGACCCTCTAATTGTCCAGATTCAGGGTTGATCCAGCGTTGTAGTTTGCATGTTCGACATGGACATCTTATCATGGTCTTGTTGTTCAGAATCATGTCCTCCTTCGCGCCTTTCTTGTACCTAGCAATTCAACCTTCGCTCATCGTGAGGACCATGGTTGCCTGAGCGGTCAAAACAGAGAGTATAGGTGAGAACCACAACATATGAACACACACATGCATGAATGCTAGCCGGAAAAAATTCGGCATGACCTTTCCTAAAATTAGGACATATGGGTAGTGCAAAATTTTTCCGAAATGGAAATGAATCAACATTTCAGCAAACATCTATGCAACCACACCGGCCGGGCCTGACATCAATAAGCAAACAACAAGCAACCAACAATGAACTTCCTCCCATTGCAAACATTCATGCACCACACAAGCATCGGCTCGCCATGGATCGCACACACACACCACCCGCACGACAAGCTTCACCTACATGTTCATGATGGCCAAGTACTCACCTATAGTAGACACAATAATAGCGAGACGAGACCGCGCGATGAGAGAGTGTGGACAAATAGATCTACAATGCAAATTGGTGGAGAGGAAATTAATAAACAAATAGAGATGTGAGAGAGAAAAGTAAGGAAATTTTAGATCTAGAAGTTGGAGCGAAGCTTCCACTTACCAATCTATGGCTTAAAGTAGGTTTAGTTACAAGAAAATGGAGAAACTATGGGTATGATGGGGTGTGAGGGAGGAGGAAGACGAGTTGAGAGGAGGTAGAGATGTGAAATGGTTGGTGGTGGATAGATAGATAAGAAAGCTAGCTCTTGTCACCTTTTTAACATGGATCTGGACGCCCTCATCTGTGGCGCATATGGAGTAAATGCGCCACAGATGTGAAACTTCTGTGGCGCATAAGTCCATATGCGCCACAGAAGTGGGTGAATAAGATTCGCTGTGTGGGGCCCACCTCCAGGTTCTGTGGTGCATGTCAGACTTATGTGCCACAGAAGTGACACACATCTGTAGCGCATATGACAACATGCGCCACAGAACTTGGGTGAATTAGATTCCGTGGTGGGGCCCCCTCCATTTCCTATGGCGCATGATGAAATATGCGCCACAGAAGAGGCAACTTCTGTGGCACATATTTCTGAATGCGCCACAGAACTTGGATCAACCCACCCCGGCCGGCGGGTCCCACCAATCTTCTGTGGCGCATGTTCTGTAGTATGCGCCACAGAACTTCCAATCTTCTGTGGCGCATGCATTCTGGTGCGCCACCGATGTTTTCTTGTGGCACATGCTTTCGCATATGCGCCACTGAACATCTTGTCTATCTATAGGCCGTTTCCTAGTAGTGTGTTTTTAAACGCGGAACCCCTACACTGGTATCAAAGCTAGATCTATGCGTAGTAATGCTAGTACAGGTAGAACACACGAGATGTAGCGTGTGGGCGTTGATCTTTTAGTTGTTACCCTCCCACGTGTGCTTGTGTATACCACAGTAATGCTTGATGAAGCGGCCCCCAACCGACTTTACGTGTTCATTCGCGAGACTGGTCCACTCTTGACATACGACTTGTAGCGTATAAAGTGGCTTAGGGGGTGTCTGTCTCTCTCGCACTAGTTGGTATGCCATTTGCAACGGAGGGCCCTGAAATGGGTGTAGTAGAGACAACTACTTGATCAATGTTGTGCTGAAAGTTCGTAGGTAAGAACGGTTCTTGTACGAAAGCCCATTCAGCCACATAAAACATGCAAAGATAAAGTAGAGGCATCTAACTTTGTTTTGCAGCGGGGCGTTGCTTTGTGATATGGTTGTGGCAAAGGTAAAGTGATTACCTTTTGTTACATAGTAGTAGATAGTCACGGAGGTGACGAACTACCATGCCGGAAAGACACCGGTACCCTGGTGTCTACGGCGCCGGAACCCTGTGACGGCGGATGGAGATCACGACATGAAGGACCATATCACATAGCATCTACATTCAATGTTATTATTTGTATATCTTATTATGTGCTACTATTAGATACTCGGCGGTAGCCTAATAAGATGATCCCTGTTAAAATTACCAACGATTGTGTTCCCCCTTAGTGTGCACCACCAAGAAAGTTCTTCGGTATGAGGCGATCTAGGGTTACAGGCCTGGGTGTCAGACATATCTACATTCGCATACAGTGGGTGGCCTCGGAACACGGATGGTCGAAAGATCGAGGACGAGTCGCATGAATGATGTGACCGACGTTTAGCGTCCACCCTTGAACCCACATTGATGGCCGTGACGATCGGGGGAGATGTGGCTGATAGGGGTCGTGTCATCACTAGGAACCCTTTTGGGGATAGGTGTTTCTGAGTGGAGTTATATTTAACTCATTTAATTATAAACTTAGTATAAATTCCTTTTGCAATTGTAAATGTAGAAAATGGTTCTCCTCGAGATTACCTTCCCTATCGACAATTGGTTAAAAGGAGAAAAGCTCAAGTTAGATGGATCCAACTTTTCTACATGGGTTATACGCTTGTTTCATCTCCTTGGTGAGAACAATATAGCTGACTACATGACCTGCGACATGTTTTTGGAACCAACGTATTCACATGAGACCCAGGAGCAGCGGGATCTGCGCTGCCATCGTCGTGTGATGGCCACATTCATATCAGTGACGATGCGCCTTGGAATGGAGGATGGGATGTGGCCAATGGTGGGAAGTCTTAAACCCCGAGTGGTCATGGCACATCTGAGATCGCATTTCGTGGAACAAGTGCGCATGTGGGTGTATGAGCTGATGGGGGACTTCCTCTCCATAAAGATGGAGGAGGGCTCCTCACTAGACGAGCACTTATTGAGCATATACAATGCATACATGAGTCTGGCATACTACCTGGACAACTAGTTCTCAAGCTCTTTTGCGATGGGAGTTGTGATGCGTTCGCTTCCACCAAGCTTCCAAGCACAGGTCAGGATCAGCATTATGAGAGGTGACACGGAAACACTGGATTTCCTCGAGTTCATATCACATTTCAGAAATGTGGTGGATGAACCCGACGTCACTACAGGTCATCGATGACAAAGTTATATATTTGATATACAGTTTTATAAATGTTATAATCTTGCAATCACATTTGCAGTGTTCAGTATATCTGATACTTGTTCTGTTTTGCTAAAAATAGGTCCTTCGACATGAGAGGTGCTTGCTGGAGAGGAGGTGAAATTGCGTGTTGATGGCGAGCATGATGATGACGGCCGACGACACTCTCCCTCGACATTTATCATTTAGTTTGTGTTTTAGGATGATTATTTTAATCAAGAGATTGTGAAATTCTTTAGTGTGTCTCACACTTCGTGAGACGGTTATTCATATGAGTTTGTAACAAACAGCTATTCTGCTTTTATGAATGATTTCTATTCGTGTTCAGATCTTGTTTGATTATGTGTGAATTATCCTTGTTGTTTGAAACTAATTGATAATGCATGAACATTTGTAAAATATTAAGAATGCCTTAAAATACTCACCTTAATGATATATTCATTAATGAATGAAAAACCATTGTTTAAATTCAAAGTTATGCTCATAATATGTGAAAGTCAGTCAATTTCTTATCACATATAAATCATGCCTAAATTCGGAAAAATAACTTGATCACCGTGTATTACTTGAATACAAAGTGTTTAAAGAATTGTTAAAAGTAAATACACATCCGATGTATTGTGTTTTAACGAAAATGGTAATTATCATTAAATGACTGTTTAAATGTGTAAAGAAGTTTACCAAAGGAAACATGAATATGAAACTATTTGATTTGATCAAAGTGTTTCATCAACAAACGGTATGAATATAAAAGATAATCTAATTACTATGATTTGATCAATAGTAATGAAATTCGAATTTATAAGAATGGCATAAAAGTAATTGTGAAATGCAAAGCGTTTTGAAACGTCAAAATGCAAAGCATCACAATGTGATATTAGATATCAAAGGGGGTGAATAGAAGGCGCCAAATAAATCGTTGTAGTGTAGATGTAGAGACCATTAGTTAGAAATAGTTAGCACTCAATTAGAATTTATAGTGAACCATTTGAATTCGTGAAAGTTTTGAGGTTATTCGATATAACCAAAACAATAGGAAATAAGTCCTTGTAGCATATTCATTGGACACTTTGAATACGAAATCCATAGCTGAAACCAAAAGAGAAGCAAAACTTGTATTGCTTGGATTTTGATACATTTTTAAGGAAACCCACTTTTAGTGATGTTTCTCAATTATGAAGCAAATGGAAAATAGTGAAAAACATGATGAGGATTCATATCCCAGCATCAGAGTGTTGAGAAGCGCAACAGACAATGTTCCTGAACAACTCTCTTCACAGAAGGAAAGAATCAATGATATTGATCATTATGTTTTCCCCACTAGTGTTTTCACTACATGAAGTAGGATTCAAAATGCAATCCATATCTTGTATGGAGCCATTTGAGAATCATTTTTCAAGATTACTGGAATGTGACATACCTACAAACTACTAAGGAAATAATGCTAAACTAGAATTATTAGAAATCCTAGAAGCAAAATTCACTTGAGATTAGAAAGCAATTCATTGTTGAATCTCACAAGTAAAAGGGTTACTTGGATTTTCCCAAGTGACTACAAAGCCACAGTGGAAAAAGGGGTGAATGACAAAAGCACACTTTGTCAAAGTATTGGACAAATTCAAATGGATTTGATTAAAGTATGCAAAATGTCTAGAGGATTTAAAACTAGTAATAGTACTAGTATCTCATAGTAAAATCTTCAAGTTTGATATTTGATCAAAGGTTTTGAAGTTTTTCAAAATAGTGAGAAGATATGCAATTTGCATAAAATGGAGTGGGAGCTATGAAAGTCTTCCCAAAACAATATGTGATTGACATATTTTTGAGTGGGAGCTTTTAGGAGTAATTCTTAAGTATGTTAAGAATGAAAGCGCAAATACTTATAAATAATGATTTATAAGATGTAGAAGTTGATAATAGGCGTATTATGATATTATGTAGTATTCCTTAGGGGATTCTGAAAGGGGTTTTCAGAATAGAAGTTAATTAAGGAACTGGTCCTTAATAACTCAAATTAGGAATAGTATTAAGTTTAAACATCAATGGTTGAAAGAAAGAAAAGGATGATCTTCATCCACTATGTTGAGACATAGGTTCTATCTTAGAAAACCATGATAATAACTTAGCATAATATATGATCCAATAAAGAATGTTTAAAGTGATTAAGTTTGAATCACAGAACGTTGAGCTAAGTTTTGTCCGTAGTGCCTACTAGAGAACTACAGACATGTTTTCCAAATCCATAAAGGATGACATATCTTAAATCATAAAGAGTTATATTATAAGGGAATATGTTGGAAACTCCTATAGATACCGATTAAAGTCAAGTAAGAAGCGAGGTGAACAAAGACTTCGAAAGTTGCACAAAGTGCACTGGTGTTTCGATGAATACATTTATAATAATAGATAAGGGTACCATCTAAAGTGTTGTATAATGTTATGGTGGGGCTAGTTCTCTTTTAACGTAGAATGATGTGTCCCAGGTAACAGTGCCCATGAGAAAGCCCTCGAGGTTGATCTAACGTCACTGTAGGCTCCTAGAATCATGCCTCGTTCTACTGCCATAGCGACGATGCATACACACAGATGCTATCATGTGATGATAAAGTATTAATGTCAATCAAGGTGACATTAGTAAGTTGCAAAGGATTTGGGACTGTAAAGTACATACCCAAGACTCAACCTCTTCCATGAGCAAGCATGTTCAGGGTACCGGATATATGGTGCCAAAGATTGAGAACAAATGCAGCTAGTGTATTTGTACTCTAGTGCAAGTGGGAGACTATTGGAAATATGCCCTAGAGACAAATAGTAGTGAGGACTATTATCATATTTCATGTAGTTTATGATTAAGTTTTATATCATGCTATAACTTTATTGAGTAGAAACATCAATACATGTGTGATATACAAACAACCAGGTGTTTCCAGTGAAACTCTAGTCACTGCTTCATTGGTCAACAGATGATCAAGTTTCGTGATCATGTGGCATTTATGCCAGATGGAAATGAGGTCATCTCATTCTGAGAATGAGATGATGAACCAATACCCAACCTAAACATTGTGACCCGATCATGTCACGGAGTTCAAGTTACGATGATTATAAATGGATCCTCTTTGACTATTCCTTAGACCGTGAGGATATATCAATCACTGTCTCCTGAGAGTGCTTAGATAGCATCAAACGCCATCTGGTAATACGGTGGTTATAAAGGTGTGTTCAGGTATCCGGATGAAACTGTAGAGGCAATATATGTCAAGAGTGGGATTTGTCCGTCCATGTGACGGGAAGATACTCAAGGGCCCACTCGGAGAAGTTGTCACTTGGGATATCACTTGTCGGAACGAGTCAAGTAGCATTGTTTAGTAACGAGATTGAACAGGACATGGGGATGTCATTGATCAGATCTCGGGCAATGCAAGTATCCAGTGACAAAGGGAATAAGACACGACTATCTCGGTTCAAACGACGAAAGATCTTCGTGGAACGCACAGGGGTCACATGGCCATCCATGTCCCCTCTGTCGATCATTGGTGCGTGAGTGTCTCGACCATGTCTGGACTATTCCCGAACCATGGGGTATCATGCTTAATGGCTTGATGATGCTTAGAGAGTGTTTATAGGATCGGTGGAATCGTTGAAGAATAGTAGAGAGAAAACCGGAAGGGTTTCGGTAAGTCCGGAGGATGTCCGGACTGGAGGTGGAAGGTGTTCCATAGCCACGGAGATTGAATAATGTGTGAATGAATGTAAATATTGATTTAATCATTTATTCATAATTATTTAATAAAGAGAAAATCAATTTTAATGGTCAAAGGCTTAATGGGCCAATTTCCGGAGGGAGATGGCCCATTAGGGGAAAGGAGAGAGGGAGAAGGGGCAAGGGGCTGGCTAGCTAGGCCTACCCCGCGCGGGGCCCATTGGGGTGGCCGGTGGCCACCCCCCTCCTCTCCTTTAGTCCCACCCAGGGACTTTGAGGGAGGTAGTACCTCCCCTCCCCCTATATATAGTGGGGGTATTTGGCCAATTTAAATACACCAATAATCAATAAAGGTCTTCTCACTTTTGGGAGGACCTCTAATTGATATTTTTCTCTCTCCCCTCTCTCTCTCTCGTGACCATGGTCCCAAGTCTGGACTGCACAAGCGAGAGACATCTTAACCACGGAGCGCCGTCGCGTTGTGGGATTCGGATCCAGGAGCTCTACTTCCACAACTACTGCTGGATCGGGGAAGCGGGAGTCATCGTCAGGCACCGGACGTGTGTAACTCCCTGCGAGGTGTCGCACTTGAGGCACTCAAGTCATTGGAGCCAGGGAGCGCAAGGACTTCATCACGACCTTGAGGTCGGCTTTGGCTCGTCTACATCAACCACACTCTCCTGAGCATTGACAATGCTTTTCGGTCTTCAAGGGTAAGTTCATGAAAATCCCCTCCCGTTACTGTATTACTTATAGATAGGTCCTGGCAGCTTCAGGGGTTCAGGGGCATAGAGTAAAATTTATTGTTTTTATATGCGGAACCCCTACACAAAGAAGGATCGCACCATTGACCATCTTCGTAAGAAGGTAGCCAACCTTGAGAAGACCATCAAGGAGCAAGAAGCTCAGCTTGCAGCAAAAGAAGAAGAATAGGAAGGTGAAGATATCCAAGGGGATATTGACTCATACCTCAGCAGCGATGATGACTATCTGGAGGATGATGCCATGGACTTCTACACCGATGATGACGACTCCAACTTCATCGATGATGAGTAGATGCACTAGAGCACTATCGTAAGAGTGAGGAGTATCGGTCCCATTGTATCTTAGCTTGTAGAATGGTTCTTAAAACCATATGTTTTCCTTTGATGTTGTGGTGTGTGTGTGTGTGTTTGTATCGTGTGCTTTTCTTGAATGAATGAAAAGAAGTTAGATGCAAAACCTGAGTCAAACTCAAAGTTTTAGCTTTGAAACCAAAACCATGAACCTTAGAAATTTCCCTCTTACCCCTTTATCTATCTCAATTTTCAGATGACTCGTGGAAACCAAGGAGGGAGCAACTCATCGCAAGACCCAATGTTGCAGATTCTGCAGACTCTCATTGCAGACTGTGAAGCTAGTAGGGCGGAGCACCAAGAAAATCTAAAAACCCTGCAGTAGATCGCCCAAATGGCTCACAACAATCAGAATCATCGAAATCAGGATCATCATGGATCCAAACTCAAAATCTTCCAGAATACCAATCCCCCAATCTTTAGCAAGTCTAAAGACCCACTGGATGCTGATGACTAGTTGCTGACAATGGAGAACAACTTAGAAGTAGCCGGAGTGGATGCCAACGAGAAGGTTCCTTTTGCCACCCACTATTTGGCAGGAGATGCGAGAGCATGGTGGAACAGCACCCACACGATGAATCATGGTCAAGTGATGACATGGGAAGCCTTCAAAGTCAAGTTCAGCCGCACCCACGTGCCGCAGGGTCTAGTCACCAGACGGAGAGATGAATTCAGAGAGCTCAAGCAAGGCAGAATGACTGTAGTGGAGTACTGTGACAGATTCTTGTCCCTTGCCAGGTATGCACCTGATGAGATCAACACAGAGGTCAAGAAGAAGGAGAGATTCCTGAACGGACTGCATGATGAGATGCAGATGGTTCTCGTCAACATCCGTTTCGAGGATCTCGAAGAGCTAGTCGATTCTGCCATTCAGATGGAAGGGAAGATTAATCAAGGAAACGACAACTTCAAACGTCGTATGATGCACCAAGATGGATCTAGCACTCACCCGAAGTACTGTCCCAACCCGTCTGTCGGACATGCACCGCGGAACAATCGACCCCAAATGTCTCGACCAAGCTACCCCAACCGTAGCGGAGGAAATGTGAAGTCCAGAGGAAACAACAATCACCCCGGCAACTCCAGCAATTTCAACCGTGCACCTCCCAAGCACAACAACAACAACAACAACAGCAGCAACAACAACACTGCACCGAGAACTGGAAGCAATGTTGTGCTCGTGGCAGCAAAAGACAAGTCTCAGATTACTTGTTTCGCGTGTGGAGTGAAGGGTCACTACTCTAATGAGTGTCCCAAGAAGATTGCCGCCACTGCCAATGTGAATGCCCCAGCTCAACAACAGCGTCGTGTTCAACCAGAAATAAGATTCGCCCCAGGGAACCCTCACAACCGCAACGACCGTCTCTTCCACATGACGCCGAGGAAGCCCAAGAAGTACCAGATGTAGTGTTGGGTATGTTTTCTGTCAACTCAGCTTTAGCCAGAGTGTTATTTGATTCTAGAGCATCGCACTCATTTGTCACCGAAGAATTTGCATGCACTAGTAAGATACACCCAACCAACTTGAAGCATGTCATGATAGTTCAAAACCCTGGCTCAACTACAAAAGCTAGAAAAATTTGCAAAGCTGTGAGTATCAGAATACATGGGATAGATTTTTATGCCAACCTAATAGTACTTGGAACCAAAGGTTTGGAAGTAGTACTATGGATGGAATGGATTTCAAAGCATAAAGGATTGATTGATGGTGCCAAGAAAGCCATCACCATGACCAGTAGCTCTGGAGTATCAGTAGAGCATATATCTGAAACATTTCCCCGTAAATTCAAGTGCAACAAGAGTATAGCCCTACCCAGCATAGACCAAGCCAAAGTATTCTGTGAATACCCCGCCGTATTCCCGGATGAATTTCCCGGTATGCCCCCGGATAGGGATATTGAGTTCATTACTGAACTAATCCCCGAAAACGGTCCCATAGCTTAGAGACCCTATAGAATGAACCCCTCAGAGTTAGTTGAACTGAAGAAGGAGTTGGATGCTATGCTGGAGAAAGGCTTGATTCAACCAAGCGCATCACCATGGAGATCGCTTGTTTTGTTCGTCGACAAGAAAGATGGAGGCAACTGTTTGTGCACAAATTACAGGAAGCTGAATGACTTCACCATCAAGAACAACTACCCCTTGCAAAAGATAGAGGATCTATTCGATCAGTTGATTGATGCTAGTGTGTTCTCTAAGATCGATCTTAGGACTGGTTATCACCAACTTAAGATTCGTGCAACGGATATTCCAAAGACCGCCTTTACTACTCGTTATGGATTATACGAGTATACGGTCATGTCTTTTGGATTAACCAATGCCCCTGCTTATTTCATGAATCTCATGAATAAGATCTTTGTGAATTTTCTAGATAAGTTTGTCGTTGTGTTTATCGACGATATCCTTATCTACTCCAAGTCAGAAGAAGAGCATGAGCAACATCTAAGAATCATTCTTCAAATCCTTAGAGAGCATCAATTGTATGCCAAGTTCAGCAAATGTGAGTTTTGGCTGAAAGAAGTAGGATTCCTAGGACATATTGTGTCTGCCGGAGGAGTCGCTGTTGATCTCTCCAAGATCAAAGATGTCACAGAATGGGAAGCCCCAACCACTCAAACCCAAGTCCGTGCATTTCTCGGACTAGCAAGATATTACCGCAAGTTCGTAGAAGGATTTTCAAGCATCATAAGATCCATGACCCAATTATTGAAGAAGGATAAGAAGTTTGAATGGACCGACAAATGTGAAGAAAGTTTCCAAGAGCTGAAGAAGAGATTGATTTCATCCCAATATTGATCATGCCAGATATCAAGAAGTCGTTTGATGTATATTGTGATGCATCCAAGATTGGTCTCGGATGTGTATTGATGCAAGAAGGGAAAGTCATCGCATATCTATCTCGCCAACTGAAGCAACATGAGAAAAACTACCCTACCCATGATCTTGAGTTAGCAGCCATAGTTTTTGCATTGAAGACATGGCGTCATTATCTTATGGGTAATCGCTGTGAGATTTACTCAGATCACAAAAGCTTGAAGTATATTTTCACTCAGAAGGAGCTGAATATGAGGCAAAGGAGATGGGTAGAGTTAATCAAGGATTATGACCTTGACATCCACTATCACCCCGGAAAAGCCAATGTGGTAGCGGATGCTCTTAGCAGATTGCCGTGTAGGCTAAACACTATGATCAAGGAGAAGCAGCCAAGTTTGTATGAGGAGTTGGAGCAGTTTAGAACTGAGCTAGTTAGCAAAGGATTTTTAGCTAGCATTGATTTTCAACCCACTTTGATTAGCCAAATCAAGGAAGCCCAGAAGGGAAATGAAAGTATCGACGGAATCAACCGTCGTACTGGTACAGGAAAGGTACCTGGATTCATCAAAGACAAAGGAGTTCTGTGGTACAAAGGACGTATCTGTGTGCCAGCAGATTCGAAGCTGAAGCAACTCATCATGCAAGAAGCTCATGATACTCTTTATTCTATCCACCCCGAAGGAACAAAGATGTATCAAGATTTGAAATAGCAATTTTGGTGGCACAAGATGAAGAGAGAAATCGGAAGCTACATCGACGATATTTGTCAGAGAGTCAAAGCAGAACATCAAAGGCCCGCGAGACTATTGCAACCACTGCAGATTCCGAAATGGAAATGGGATTCCGTCGGAATGGACTTTATCACCAGTTTGCCTACTTCTAGTAGGGGAAATGACTCAATCTGGGCCATAGTTGATAAACCGTCCAAGGTAGCTCATTTTATACCTATCAAGACAACCTACCAGAGTTCGAAGGTAGCAGAGTTGTACATTGCTAGAATTGTTAGTCTGCATGGAACCCCGAAGACCATAGTATCGCATAGAGGAACCCAATTTACCTCGAGATTTTTGCAGAAAGTCCAAGAAGGATTAGGAACCAAGTTGAATTTCAGCACCGCTTATCACTCGCAAACCGATGGACAGACTAAAAGAGTCAACCAAATCCTAGAAGATATGTTGAGAGCTTGTGTGTTAGAATATGGATGAAAATGGGTAGATTGCCTGCCTTTCGCAGAATTCTCATACAACAACAGTTATCAAGCCAGTTTGCAAATGGCCCCATTTGAGTTCTTATATGGAAGGAAATGCCGTACCCCTTTGAATTGGTCGCAAGTAGGAGAGAGTCAGATTTTTGGACCCGACATCCTCCGAGAAGCCAAAGAGAAGGTTCACAAAGTCCGTGAGCACCTCAAGACCGCCCAATCTAGATAGAAGAGTTATGCTGACAAAAGAAAGAGAGACATGACTTTCAATGCTGGAGATTTTGTGTATCTCAAGGTTTCGCCATTGAAGGGAACCCAACGTTTTAGTCTGAACGGAAAGTTAGCCGCCCCAGATATATCGTACCCTTCAAGATTCTGAATCATCAAGGAGAAGTATCGTATCAACTGGAGCTGCCAGAAAAGATGTCTGCCATCCACAATGTGTTCCATATCTCGTTACTTCGCAAATGCCTAGAAGTGCCGGAGAACACCAAAGTTTTCAAGAACATCGATCGCCGAGCCATTGATATCAACAAGGCTATGACGTATCGTGAAGTGTCCATCCGTATCTTGGAGGAGGACTACAGAACCACCAGGACCCGGAGTATCAAATTTCTCAAGATCCAATGGAGTAACCATACCGAAGTAGAAGCCACATGGGAGCGAGAAGATTACATTAGGACTGAGTTTCTAGATCTCTTTAGTTCCTAGTTTTCTTTCTTAAATCTCGGGACGAGATTTGGTTTAAGGGGGGAAGGTTTGTAACATCCCAAAACTTTAATCCAATATATTAAGATCCAAATCACCCAATTTAGGGTTAACAAAAACTTTTTCTCATTTAAAATCTTTAAGCATGGCCATAATTGTCTGTTGCATTAAATAGGAGTTGCTTTGAAATGCCATGATTGTTTGTTCTAATGGTTGTAAAATGATTCTGTGATGAATGCCACATCATCTAAATCAATCCCAAGCAAAAACCAAAGAAAAAGAAATCAAATACAATTAATAATGGAAATGGTCACTTTTTCCATGTTAATCACCTAGCCCACAAGTGGGGATTCCTAGCACTCAATTTCCAACAGAAACAATTGTGGATCTTTGCACCTCTTACTAGTACAAGTTAAGATGTACCAAGGCCCACTTTGTGATATTCCAAAAACTATCAAACTCTAAATTTAAAAGACATTTCAAAATGGTATCTAGTTCATATGTCTAGATCACACTTTTACAAAAACCATCCAAATGAATTCTATTTAATAAATCCTACC
Organism: Avena eriantha; assembly: GCA_910589775.1. Classification (NCBI taxonomy): domain Eukaryota; kingdom Viridiplantae; phylum Streptophyta; class Magnoliopsida; order Poales; family Poaceae; genus Avena; species Avena eriantha. Next base: position 342,197,122 of record OU342743.1, on the reverse strand, counting down.
AACCAGAGATGCTTAAGCATGTGACTAACAACTCCACCAAATTTCATCTCAAAATTCCAAACTTGATTTCTTCCGGCCATTTTGTCAAACACTTGGAGTGCACAGATCAGATAAAAACCAAAAACACTAGTGTGAGCAGTGTTCTGGCCAAACTTGTCTCCCACAATGCCTCCAAAACCTCTCTAGTGCATCCCCTACCCTTTTCTAGCCCGACCAACCACTGTGCCCACGACCAAATGGGCATGGCCATTAATACCGAGAACCTTGCGCCCCCTCACCGGTGACAGCGCGCCCCTAGCACCGCCAGCCTCGCCCACCTTGCTCAACGCGTCGCTCGTGGTCCACTTCCCCCTACAGGCCAGCCCCAGCTCAAGGACAGAGCGAGGAGAAGCCAGGAACCGCTGCGCCCGGAACGTGTCTGCCATGCCGATGCCGCCTGCAGAGCACACCTGGTCCCCGCTCAGCCAGACCCCGCCTCGCTCTCGCCACCCACCTACATGATCACCACCTCCCCAGGAAGCTACTAGACATGCCCATTTCCCCGACCGTGCCCCCTAGTCACCGGCCATTGCAAAGTTCTCCGTCGACAGATACATCGTGCACGCCGCGCCGCTCATGTCTCCCGACCACCTCGCGCTGCACACTCACCTTCGTGACACCGGCTAGGGCACCACCCACCGTCCTAGCCCACTGCCCAAGCCTCTAGCCCGATGTGCCGTCGTCACAGGCGTGCTTTGTCCATGCCTCTCTGCAACGCTCTCCCCATTATAAATAGAGCGCCTCCCAGCACCGTCTCCTCACACCATCCCCATCCACTCCCCCTCAGAAACCTCCCAGAGCCCCACCGAAGCAAGCCGCAGCCCGGAGCGCCGGGATTTTGCCGGAGTCTCTCGTGGAAGGAGGAGAAGGGCGCCCGTGATCCAGGCCATCTCTCGGGACGTCGCCGGTACCAGGAGCCCCGATACGCCCCCACTGCACCCTCACCGACCATGCTAGGGTTTGGCCCCGTCGTGAACTGTTCCCGTGAGGACGATGGATGTGACCCGTTGATCCATGATCTAATCGTGCGGACACCGTCCTCCCATACCGATTCGGCAACCCCTGTCCCACTAATAGGTGGGCCCCCACTTAAAACCAGCCCGGGCACTGTGTGGTGTAAACTGGGTCGGCCCATTTATTTCCTGCCGCAGTAGGAGGAGAAGGGCACCTACGATTTAGGCCACCCCAAGCTCTGCCGCAACCATGCCTCGCCTCGCCGTCGTCTTCCAGTTCGTTTGCCCGCCTCGCCGACCTTGCTGGAGCCCTGGTACGTCACCGGCGACCTATTCTTCATCGATGACGCACCTCAGTCGTAGATCCCACTTCTAATCCTACGGTCCACAGCGCGCGTACCGTTTCGCATGTTAAGTGCAACTGACCAGCGGGACCCCCTGTCAGTTGAGCCCCGCGCCGCGGAGCGCCACTGGGCCGGCCCATGTTCTTTCCCGCGCTAGCCTAGCCCTTCAAAATTGGATTTTTCTTTTTAAGTTCAATCTAGTTTCTGTCCACTAGTTGAAAATTCAATTCTGGGAGTTTTACAAATCCAAATTGCATGAAACCTATTTTTCCTGAAAGGTATTTAAATGATCTATCCAAGCTTGTTGGATTTAATCCAATTAGAGTTATAGATCTCTCCTAGTAAAAATAACAAAACAGAAGCATTTGCAACTTGCAACATTTTTATAAAATCAACTAAGATAGGTTTTGAGTTGATTTCAACTCTCAAAAATCACATTTCATCATACCTATCTAAATATGCAATATTATTAAGGTTTACCTGCAGTGACTTTGGACTAGTACCAAAGTAATGCTATATAGGGATTTATAGTCACTTTAAATCATTAAATAATGAACTTAAACCAAAGTAATTACGATCCAACCTTTAAATATCATTCCCACGTGTTATAATATGTGGTGATGACATGTGTCAACATGATCCCATATTTTAAGTGGTGAATATTAAATCTTAGTTAATTTTTCAATGAGTAGAAATTACTTTTCTAAATTAAAAAGATGAAACTAGTAATTTAAACTTGTGATGCTTGTGATGATAATTGATCATCAAATGTGTGTTTTAGAATGCTATTTAGCCTAGTTAAGTATTGTTTGGTGATTGTGTACTCCGTATGTATTTATAGACGATCGTACCGACCAAGCTTTCGAGGAGGAGGAGTTTTATCAAGAAGAAGAAGAAGAAAACTTCAACCACTGCACTACCCAAGGCAAGCTACTATTAGCAAGCTAGCACTATCCAAGTGCAAGCCACCATTAACAATGCAAGCTAACACTTGCAAGTTTCTTACTTAGCAAGCTAGGATCAAACTAGATGATTTAGCAAAGATGCTTTAGGCATGCGTTGATCACACCCCTTTGACTATTAGTTACCCCAAGTCTTATTTACAAGTTGTACCTCCCTTAGTTTACACAAAGTGCTTAACTTGTTTTGAAGGTAGCATAAAGAGTATAAAACTTGACTTAGTTAGAACCCCTTTAGATGTCATTCTATGGCATGAGATTGAACCCATCTTTTCCACCTTCGTGAGCACTCTTAACTTAGTAGTTTAGAGTAGATCAAAAACTTGAGTCACTTTAGATGTGAACACTTGGTGAAAATGAAATATGAAAACCTTGGAATGATGAGTCATTCTATTGAGATGTTTTGACAGGTGTTGAGAAACACAAATGGTTTATGATGATGAAAATGTTGAGGCATGAGCCTTAACCCTTTTATAAAACTGATGGTTGGATTCGGAGGCGATACCATTCCAAATTTACCGTACAACCACACTACCTGAATTGGGTAAGGCTTAGCTGGAAATTTATATGCATTAGTATTAGTTCCCTCGCGGGAGAGGTTTGAGCTGAGGCTACCTCTCAATGTTTTCCACCTATGAAGTGCCCAAGATGACAAATGGTCATGGTTGGGAGGCCATGCTCATAGGAGAGGTGGTTATACTAGGGTGTGTAAAGGGAAGGTTATGTTTGATTATCTGCATACTAAGTATGATGATTCAGGGTTATCCCTGACAGATGTATCGAATCTTGTGGTGAAAGTGTACCACCTCTGCAGAGCGTCAAACTATTCGAATAGCCGCGTCCACAGTTATGGACAGTTGGAATGGCCATACTGTTTCGTTGTCAGATGTTTTCCAAATAACTTGAAATAAAGGATGAACTTTGACTTGACCACAACATGGTTGTGTTTATGACAATAGCTTCACAACTTAAGTGATTCTAGAACTTACTTTATCTTTCTTTGCTTCTGAACTCAGCTTAGGTTTCAAACTTAACTTTATAGTTAAACATAGAGTTAGCACTTTAACTTTAGAACTATCCTACTTGTTAGTTAAACATAGACTTGACCACAGTTATGGACAGTTTGCGAGTACTTAAAGAGTACTCATGGCTTTTGTACCTGGCTATTATCATGGCTAGACTATGAAGGAGAATATCAAGATGATGGCCAGTAGGACTGCTATGATAACTAGGACGGTCTGCCTTCGTCAGCATTGCATGTGCCCCTAAAGATGGACCCCACCGCTACGCTTATCTTTTATTTTCGCTGCTTGTTGTATTAATACTGGATCATGAGATCCTTATTTGTGTAAGACCTTATGTATGGTTTGAAATGGATGATGTACTGTGATATCCAAACCGTTATGTCTCGCAAAAATGGTAATCCTAGGATTGCGAGGTATGGCATAATGGGCATCTGGGATTAAAAATCTGGGTGTTGACACCACCGCCCCTATCGACCAACCAAGGCCTCCCCACCTCCCCTCTATCCAAACATGGACCAAGTCCACTATAAACCAACTCATTCGAGGTAAAAATCTAGAGGCCACTCTGGCCCTCCTTTCTTGGCTCAATTGCTTCCTCTCCTACTCACTTACCCTCTCCGAACACCCCACCTTCTCTCCTGCGTTGGCTTGTCCGTGAGAAGGGAGAGAGCACCTCTCGGTTCTCTCCAAGATCTGCCCGGGGTGCCCCCATCTCTGCGCCTCTTCCTTTGCATGTTATTCCCTCGAACTCGTCTCAAGCTCCTACTCCTAACCTTGCTCCTCTCCCTTCCCAGGAACGTCTAGAGTGACATAGTCACCGAGCTCCGCCGAGCATCTCTCAGCCATCATCGCACGGGACCACCTCTGTTGCGGAACCTGCCATCGCCGCCCATCACCGAAGTCGTCATCAAGCTCCGCACCAACTCTGATTGTCCTCCATCGATGGCGAACCCCCGGTGAGCTCCCATGTGCCTCGCAGACCCGTGCCTAGTGTTTCTTCTCCGCTGCTCAGACGAGAGGTGGGAGATGAGCTCTAGGTCGTTGAGCTTTCCTCTAATCTGACGGCCAGTGTTAGCCGATACCCCTTCGCTGCCCACCGCAGCTGACAGGCGGGATGGGCTGCGGGAATTCAAACTCCCTCCTACTCGCAGCGACGCCAGGTTGGGCCTGCTAAGCTGTTGGGCGGTCCAGATCTGGCCCAGCTATGGTTTTCCCCTTTTTCTTTTTAGTAAATCTTTTCCAGATCTGCAATATACCTCTGAGGATTAAATTAGTTTGAAAATGAAAAACAACACCAAATTCTTATAGCTCATTTTCCTAGGTTCCGGGAAGTTTTCTTGAACATGCAGAGAAAGAACCTTGCCCATATTTATTTTCGTTACTTACTGGAAATAAATATACTAAATTGTGTCCTTTTTCCCTAAATAAATTCCTTAGTGAGCTATACATGTCCAGTTGGGATGAAACAAAGTTCCCCTGCAATTAATTTACTATACCTACCAGTTAGACTTTATCTCATGACAAGGTGAACCATGGTTTTACATCAGTGAAAATAACAAAATCCATCGAGTAATGCCTATAAAAAATTCTCAAGGTCAAACTACCCTAGGTATTGAATTGATTCAACTATCCCTAAAGTGGTACTACAATACCCACCTAATCCCAAGAGATCAAAATTTATTTATGAGTTAATTAATTTTGGTGAATTTAAATCCTCTATGTAGGGTTATTCCACGAAGTAAATAACTTCTGTATATCTACAACCCCAAAAATAATGAATCCAATTTATTCTGGAAGGTATGTACTATACCTATCCAATTCCTTTGGCCTCAGACTGTTTGGACATGTAAAATAAATATAGTGAAAAAGACAAAAATCTTGTAAAACTGACTTTCGGTTTTTCCTAAGGGCATTATGGTAATTATTTTGAAGTGTTTCCAACCCTCAAAAATCAAACTCGCAATTATACATAACATACTCTGAGCACAAATTTATTTGAGCAACAGATCTTTTATGGTGATTTATTAACCAAAACTAGAGTTATTTTCACTAGAAAAATCATAACTAATTAAAAAAAGAGCTAAATGGTAAAACCACTTTTGTTTGCCTTGTATTTTCAATACCTATCTGATGGTACCCCTTTTGTACGTTGGTATCATACATACCAAAGCCTTAGTTCCAAACCCCTTTATTAAGTGGTTCTGGAAATTAAATCCTAAAGGAAATTCCACAAGTGTTCTTCCATTACTTCCAAAAGCAACAAACTCAATTTATCAAAACTTACTGGAGTGAGTAACGTGTTTTATGTTGGTTTGTTTTATGGTATTGTTGATTGTATGCCTTGTATTGAGTGTGCCCTTTGTTTGCTTGCATGTGATCCATATCGACGATAGATGCTATTAAACCGGGGACAAGAAGATGGTTATTACTATTGCTATTATTATGGTATTCTAAGAAGAAGTCCATGGACATAAATTGCTAGATTACTTATCTCAGGCAAGCCACCTTCTTGCTCATAAGCCTTGTCCTATTGTTTTACTTATGCATGTGTTACCTATTATCTATGAAACTGCATTCTTTTATTATATGATGAGCTATATCTGGTAGTGGCTTGGCTCCTCCAAACCATTACACGTTTGTACTACCAAGTACACCCCCCTTGATGACACCTACTCTACCCTAGTATCTTAGATGGTGTAATAATCCATATCCCCTTGGAGACCCTGATTTAGCCAAAGCAAAGCTACATGATGGGAAGACCCGGAAAAGTTTACAAAATGTTTTACGGTAAAACCTTGGTGAGGTTGGACCTACCAAGAGAAGTTTGAGAAATGAAAAAGGTTTTTGTTTTACAAAAGGTGAAAGAAAGATGGAGGAAAAATGTTTACAAAAACACACCTGGTTCTTTGCAGCTTTAGATATAACAACTTAACCCGTGCAACCACATTACTCTAGAACGGGACAAGGATGGATTTGATGTTTGTTTATTCTAGTATAAGCTGCCTCGCAACGACTACAGGGGGATAAAAATCCCTGGAGGGTGGGCCTTCTCTTGTAAAGGTGTGGGTAAAGTGTACAACCTCTACAGAGTGTAAATCTATTCGAATAGTCGTGTCCGCGGTTATGGACGGGTTGTACAAACTACTGTAGTGCGGTGCTGGTTTTGTCTTCAAAAAGAATTTCGGAAAAGCAATGGCTTTGAAAATGTTTCAACCATGGGATGGTCGGAAAGCATAAAGGTTTTAGACCATGGGATGGTCGGAAATAAAGGAGAAATGTTGGCCATGGGATCACTGGAAGGAAGACACAAATGGGTGACCCAGTCCTAGTGTTTTCTAAAAACTTTTCAAAAAGGTTTCCAAAATGTTTTACAAAAGTTTTCAACAAAGATATGTAGATGCTATATCTAAAAGAGAAACTATTTGAGAAAAGAACCTCGCTTGGAGCCCTGCTACTACCACAGCCATATTGCATATCCTCTTGTTATTGTTATTCTATTAAGGTGGTTTGCGAGTACATTCCAAGTACTCACTGGCATTGTCCTTGGCTATTAACTTGGTCAGATATCAAGTAGATGATGAAGTTGACGACTATGCGAGCTAGGACGTTCTCCCAGGAAGTTGCCTATAGGTTAAGGCATGGCTCGGGCTCTACGCTCGATGTAGTTCCGCTAATGATTATTGATGTAGCCATAATGGCATGTAAGGTATGACATGTAACCGCTTGAGTAATGGATGTTTACTTTGATACTTGTCAGTTATGTTCCACGACTAACTGATCATGGGATCGTGGTGTATGCATAACATGGATTCTCGGAGGATTAATCCGGGGGCCCCACAGACTTGGTATCAGAGCCATCCTGACTATAGGAGAACCTTAGTTAGCATGGTCGTTAGACAGGAAAACTATTTTGGAAACCCCGACTTTTTAAAACCAATTCCTCAAAACATTTCGAAAGATTCTACTTCTTATCTCATTCAAGCTTAAACGATTTTGAAAATGACTTCCTCTATTTCTCATCCAAAATTTCAAACATACGGATTTTAAACAAATAGGACCTTGGGTGAAGACGATGAAAACAAGATGAAGAGAGCAACTACCAGCAAACACCAGGAGACTACAAGATCGCCCTACAAGCGGAATCCCCATAACCAGAAGAAATCAAGTATAACACTATGGCGAAGCGTCCGATGACACGACAAAGGCTTCATTCGCAAGATAGTGACCCAGACCTCAATAACGTGATCTCTAGGATCAATAGTCATAATATTAGGATTCCCCTATATCACAAGTAGTTAACTCCTTGGTCCCCCTAGTAAGCCGTCTTTTCTTGCCTAAGTGCATAGTCTGTTGCTTGATGTGTGTTGTTTGCGAAGGAATTTGCGACCTCATTGCTCTGTTCACCTTGTATGTGTGTTGTGGCTTGTCTTGACCTTAGTCAAAATGTGACTCGTGGATCGATACCCCACCTAGTACCTCAGGCACCCTTGTTTGTTGTTGGTAACGAGAACCCTACTAACCTCTAGAGTGAGGAGAGGAAAAGCATCGGAAGAACCCAGTTTTTGACATCATCAAGTTAGAACAACTCGAGGACTCCTCCTTAGCAGGATGGCCTACCCCATCAAATTCAACTCTCTAGACTCGTCACCAACACAAGACTCTGCCAACCCCACTATCGACAAGAAAACCACAAGACTTACCCGAAGACAAGAAGTGAAAACCTAACTACCCTAACCTTCGGTATATTAGAGCTTCCAACCACCTCAGGAGACTAACTATTCTAGTTGACCCTACCTAAACCGACGGGAAGCCTCACTAGAATGCCAGGATAACCCCAAACCATGAAGACAGAAATGCATGAAGGTAACGAGTCTACTCCACCAGCGAGCAAGAGGAACATAAAGAGTTCAAGTGAAGACAACTTCTTTGAGGTTGAATGCCTCTAACTCGACTGCAGACCAACAAGAAGAGCCGTTAACCGCTAACCTTCCCTAAGCTACCTCCTTAAGGCTTCATTAGGAAACCTCCCGACAAGGTTTACGCAAATGGATGTCAGTCGAGGACTTCAACTCAAGACTCAAGGTGGTATAGCCTTCTTTCGCATCACGCCATCACTCCAAGATAGAAGATCTATACCCTTCTGAAGGAACATTAGTGAAGCTTTAAGGTGTAAAGATTGCGTCTTTCCACTCAAATCCAGAAGACTGTCCCCTAGAAGATACTCCAGGGAGATTACAGATCTGACGTCTTCTTGCCAAGCCTCATCTCGCGAGTTATTGGATGAGAAGCTAACTGAAGATCATAAAAAGACTCTCGGCTATCTCCGCTGAAGACCCACCGGAAGGGTCGCCTCCCCACTAACCCTTCAGTTCTAACCCGCTTAGAGGACTGATGACTTAAACTATTCAATAAGCTAAGTACGAATAAGAGTAGTTTATGAGCCTCATAGGACATAGTTGGTGAACTTCATCTGAAGGTTTCAACCCCGACTAAAGATTGGTGATACTCCTCAAAACATCATCCGATAACACCAAGAAAGAAGGACCGCCGCATCCTCGAGCTACCCTAGTTTAACCCTAAGGGGGAAAGACTGCATCTTTCCCACCACAATAGCTTAACCCTCGTCCAGAAGCAACGTCAGGAGTTAGACCCAAAATCATGAACTATGATACGATAATCCCTTAATAGAAGCGCTGTAAATTCTAATAGAAGGAAGATCACTCCTCACAATCCCGATTGAAGCCAAGACGATTGAAGTTCAACCTCACCGTCTTAGTGACCCTCTTCAAAGACAAAGCCAAAAAGTTAGGATGCAAGAAACACATAACACTAACTCCAACACAAAATCCCCTAACCTTACCTCCTGAATCTTGGGACGAGATTCTTTTAAGGGGGAAAGGTCTATAACATCCTAATTCCAGCAACCCTAATTAGTTGTCTAGAATGCAAAAATCAAGTGGAACAAAAAAAATATTGTTAAGTGTTGCCATGTTTGCTTGTTGTTTGTTTGTGCTTATGCATCTAAATGTATAATATATGATATACTCCCTACCTCACCATCAATTGACAAAAGCTAGTTAACAAAACTGTCTTGGCTCATTCTACCAATTCTCAAATGTTCTGGCATTTCGAAAACCTGAGCCAAGGTGCCTTTGCAACCCTAACTATTTTAGTTGCTTCTATTAACAAAATTATGGAGATATGGTTTTTACAAATTTTATCACTTCATAAATACTAAATAAATAATAAATATTAGTTAAGTGATATAATATTTTAAGTTTATTGTTTAGCACTTTAGTTTTTATTTTTCCAAGAATTTTATTATATTATTTATATTTTTCTACCTTACCAATATTAATATATGAATTTTCAAAATATTATTACTTATAAAATCTTTATTAAATAATAATTATTTAAATAGTTAACACAATAATGTTTGTTAATAAAGTTAAATTATAGATTTTATTTTTCTGATTATTTTTATATACTATATCTATTTTTCTGAATTGTAAAACAGAATATATCTATTTAATAAGATTTATTCATTTTCTAGAATTAAAAATAAATAAATAAATGTATTTATTAAGTAATGATGATGTCAGCATGGGGTAGGGCTTTTCTTACCGGTGCTATTCCTAGCCCCAGCCACTGACTAGTGGGGCTCTAACCACGTCAGTAGCCACGCGGCGCGGACCAGTCAACGATGACGCAAGACTGACGTCAGCACGCCGGAATCACAGCGGCTGAACGACGGCGCACGGCGGCGCCACCAACTTTTGGCACTAGGGGTGATACAGAGAGGTGCATTCGAACAAGGACAACGAGGCGAAGCTTACTACGCGTGCGCTGCTACATTTTGGTCACCAGAACAATAGCAGCGATGAGTAACTGCGGCGGTGGATGACGAGCTACGGCGACAGATCAATCTAAGGCAAAAGGAAAACATTAAAGTGGTACCTAAGCATCGCAGGCTCACCGTGATGCTGTGGGTGAGGTCAGTTTGGCCGGAGGAGCACGGTAGCGGTGATAATCGATGGTGAGGTTGCAATGGCCAGCGAGATGCGAGGCTCGATTCCGCCGACACAGTGAGTGCATACTTGCTAACCTTGCTGGAGACGAACGAGAACAGTGAGGCGCTCCTCGTGGTGGTCTCAGCGAGGCCTGGGGTGACAAGAGACAGTGAGGATGACGATCTCCGACGAACTAGGGTTTCGGCTCCTGGAGAGGAACACAAAGAGATGGAGAGCGAGCGAGGGTGGAATGAGGATGAGGATGGACAAAGTGTCGTCGTGGCCTCCGTATCCCCTCTTGAGCCACGGCGCGAGCATCTTGGCACACCCCAACATGGCGGATGGTGACACGCACCTACTTCGGGGGCGTCGCAAGGTGAATGACGACGATAGAAGCAACGAAACGGTAAGTGGGCCTGGACGGTGCTGGGCTGTGGTGGAGCGAGCGAGCAATGGCGACTGGTGCCCGCGGGCAACAGATAGCACAAGGAAAGGGCCGTGGGCCAAACTTGTTGCGCTGCTCCTATTCCTTTTCCTTTTTAATTTCATTTTTTGTTTTCTCTTCTTCTACAAAACCTTTTTAAGTTTGAATTTTCTTTAGTAATTTGAATATCCAAAAAATTTGTAAGACATGGATATGATGATAGAGGTGAATTATAACCCATTCCTCTAAATTTCTTGTTGTGTATACAAAATATGTTATTATATGAAGGGTTCTTTTACTTAATAAAGTAATTACAAATTAGGGTTTTAAGGATTTGTTTCTAATATGAAAATCTTATAGAAATGTTCTTGTTTTCACCATGGTAAGGGTGATGGTTTAGGATGGCTAATGCTATAAATAGAATTCTATTCTAGCTTAGTCTCATATAAGAATTAATGTATAAACCTTTTAATGAATTAAATTTTGGGGTTCATAGTTTGGTGGTTTAAATTTTATAGTTCTCAACACTTGGAGATTTGCCTAATTAAGTGCTACTTGAATAGTAGTGTTCAGAATTATCATAGAACCATCTTGGTTAATTCTTTATGTATTAATAACAATCATTAATGAAGATGTTCAGTTTCTAGTGGTTAACAAGAGCTTTGAGGAATTTAATAAACTCACATTCTATTTTGGCTATGGATGAAGGTTAAGGACTAAGAAATATTCCCTTCATGATTTGTAACCAGGAATCATATCTCACTCAGAATGAGTTATTGAGATTTCTTCCTAAGGTGATCTTGATAGTTTATAAAACTAGGTTTCTATTAGGGTTTATGATAATAAAGCAGACAAGGCTTCCATCCTTAAACACTCATCTGGTCCTCTAATGACCTCTTAGGCATTTCATTTAACTAAGAGATACTATCCATTGGTTGCTTAAAAATATGAATTGATTACTGATGGTGATATGCCGATTGGGGTGTACCCAGCAGGACGTTCCGGTTGGGCCAAAAGGTCTCGCGACTGGGCCTGCGTGATGGCGACTGGAATGCGACTAAGATGAAGGCTCGACGACTGGAGACTGGAAGCCCAGAAGCATACCAGAAGCCTAGTCGGATTAGGTCAAAGCCTCTGAATCCTTATCTGATTCGGTTGTAACTTGTAAACCCTAGCGAGGTAACTCATATATAAACCTCCCTAGGGTATCCTCAGGACTTACGTCCATCATACACCCCCTCAAGCGACTAGCTACTTAGACGCCGAGCTCGCCACGCCTATAACTCGCCCTCCAGTAATCTAATCTAGCAGGAGTAGGTCTTTACCCTCCGGGGGCCCAAACCTAGGTAAACCCATGTGCATCCGCCCCCATCTGACACCGCAGATGGCCACCAGCTCTTGCCCCCGATTCAATCAATCGTTGCCTACTACAGCGACTGCCGTGGCCATTTCCATGATAGTGGCGCCCACCGTGGGGCATAGCAGGACTGGCTTGAGTTCTGTGGCGAGACTCTATTCGCCGATCGATCGGCCGCTAGCCACCGGCCACATGATCGCCATCGGCGGGATCTTACAGATCCTGCCCAGCAGCTACATCCCAGCATCACGCCCGGTCACTCACGGTGCAGTGATGTCGGTCGGCTCCATCAACCTCTTCGTCGGCTTCACTAGCGTGGTCGACCCAACTGCGATGGTGATGGTTGGCGCATCGCCGCCGCACCGCGATCTGCTCTCGGAGGATCAGGTCCGCTCCATCAGGAGCCTCGTCACCGAGTATGACTCGGCCGCCAGCAACGCGGCCGAAACCAACGCCGCCACGAATGATGAGGCCCTAAATGACGACGCCGACTCCGCGACCCTTGCCTCGGTCAACAGATCTATCACCGCGACATCACGAGAGGACTCCATCACGCGAGTCTCCAACCCGGAGGATTTCGAGGACTCCTCCATCCTCGGGATTTTCGACTCCGCTTCTGGCTCGGAGTCGCCTGAAGACATCCATGCCAGATCCAATCGCCTTAATGCGATCTATATGGCGGGCAGCACGGCCGCCCGCCAGATCCGTTCTCCACACTGCTCCCGCCAACTGCTACGGCCACAGAGGTGGAGGAAGCCCGCCTGCGACTCGCAGAGGCGCAACGCAACAAGCTCGCCGAGCGCGAGAAATACCGCCTCGAGTGGGAAACAGCGCGGGAGATATCGCTCTATCATCAGCGCCGCATCAGGACCCGCCTAAACTCCAATGTCCAGGGCCACGTCCTGAACTTCAATGACGAAAGCAACCCCGCACGCGCGGCCGAGAATGAATACTGTGAGAACGCACCACCAGGCGGAAGCAACCCTGCGAGACCACGACTTGGCGCACCGGCGACCGGAGCCCCTCCACCACCCATTGGCCGCGCCCCCCCACCGGACTAGCCGTGGATCATCATCTCGCCACAAGCCCGCAACGCCAACGGACTCCCACTCTATTGCACCCCGATGGACAACATCATCGCGACTGACACTGCGGTCGCCAACCTCGACGTCGAAGGCCACGGCGCGCTGCAGATCCAATAATCCAAGGCTCTACTCGCCAGGGCCGTCGAGCAACAAGCTGCAGGAGTCGACCCGCGAGGGCAGATGTATCCCACTCCTCAGCTAGTAGGGCGGCCTCGAGTGGCCACCCCACAATCACCAACACCATGACCTGCCCACCACCGCAGCCACTGGCGAACTAGCCGTGGGCCGCCAACCCCACACTCTCCACCAATGAACCACGACCGGTGAACAACACGGTCGCCGCCAACAGGCAGCCAATCGACGCCCGCACAAACATCATCAACAACCGGGCCTGGCAGGTGTGCCAGCCCAATGACTTGAGGCACACCCTTATTAAATGCGGCGACCCCGAACCAAGGGGCTCGCTCAGCCGAGTCGGCCCCCAATGCTTTGGGCCTATGATAAGAGGGGAAAAGTACCCCGCCAACTTCAAGGCCCCCAAAGAGATCAAAAAGTACGATCCAACGTACGACCCAGTAGTATGGATGGACACATACATCATGGAGATGGCAATCGCCGGCCACACCGACCTGCTCACCGCTCGCTACCTCCCCCTGATGATGGAGGGCACGACTAGGCAAGGGATCAACACCCTCCCTGCCGACAGCATCGACTCCTAGGAGCAAATGCGGGATGCCTTCGTCAGGCACTTCGAGGGCTCCTACACCCGCGCCACCACGATTGAAGACCTGGAGCGGTGCATCCAGGGACAACGCGAGTCGACCCGCCACTTGATTCAAAGGTGGCAGGAACTATGGATCAACGCCTCTGGCATCCACCCAGACACGACGATACATTGTTTCAAGAACGCGTGCCGGTACGAACCCCTGGTCGCTAAGATCAAGCGGGTCTACCAGACGCTCGACAACATCCCCGACCTCCTCGAGATCGCCAAGCGCTACGCGGAGGAGGACCGCAACCAAGATTCCGACGACGAGTCGGGGGGGAGACGCCGCATCGGTGGCCACGACAGCGGGCGACAGCGCGACATGCACTACAGCAACACCCGCATCACCGGCAAGCGCCGCACGGACGGGCGAGTCGACTTTGTCGCCAACACGGGCTATGGCGAACGCGACCCAAAAATCTACCGCCACGACGGAGGAAATTACCGCGATGGCGGAAACTACCGCGGCAACAATGCGGCAAGGCCGTAATTCGACCCCCCCCCGCCCTGCTCAACCAGCCCTGCGTCTACCACAGCAGGAAGGGGAAACCGGCCACTCACACCCCCGCGGACTGCCACTCTCTCAAAGAGATCGAAAAGGCAAGGCGAGCAAGGGAAGACCCCAACAACAACCCACCCCGGGACAACGGAAACGCCGGCGGCTTCGGCAACGCCGTCGACTCGCTACACACCTTCATCGGACTCGGCACCAAGCGCGAGAGGAAGATGCTTGCCCGTGTAGTCACCGTCAATGTGGTGACACAGGTCAACATCCCACGCTTCCTCAACTGGTCCGAGTAGAGCATCACTTGGAGTCGCCAGGACCATGCCCCTAGAATCGAGTACCTAGGGCGAGTCGCCCTGGTAGTCAGGCCCAAAGTGGCCGATTACTGGCTACCCAAGACATTGATGGATGGCGGGAGCTCAATCAACATCATGTATCTGGACACGTTCAAGAGGCTATAGCTCCCGCAGTCGGGAATCCAGCCGACCCTGACAACCTTCCACGGTATCGTCCCTGGTCGGAAGGCATGCTTGATCGGAAAATAGACGTTATCCGTCACCTTCGGCACAACGACGAACTACCACACCAAGCGAATCGAGTTTGAGCTGGTTAACTTCCGCAGCCCCTACCACTATGTCCTGGGACGCCAAACGTTTGCCAAATTCATGGGGACCCCCACTACGTGTACAACATGATGAAGCTCCCAGGTCCGAGCGGAATCATCACCGTCCATGGTGACCCCTATATGGCCGTGGAATGCGAGGACAGAGGCACTGAGCTCGCCGATGCCATCATCGCCGTGGAGACTGACCACGCGGAGGAGCTCGCGAAATACGTGGGCAACATCAACAAGGACGACCCCACCATACCGTAGAAGCCAACCGCCGCGAATTCCATGTTCGAGGCAACAATGCATACCCGCACCGGCGAGTTCGTCCCGGACGACTCCAGCCAGACGGTCACCATTTTCACTAGAGTCAATAATCTAGATTACATGGTAATATACCGAACACCCATGGCGTTCTGGTGTTGGTCATGCTTTGCCCTAGGGAGAGGTTTAGTCAACGGATCTGCCACATTCAGATCAGTGTGTACTTTGCAAATCTTTATGTCACCATCTCGGACATACTCGCGAATAGCGTGGAAACGTAGCTTGATGTGCTTCAGCTTGCTATGTGACCTTGGCTCCTGTGCATTAGCTATGGCACCTGTGTTGTCACAGTAGATGGCCATCGGGTCCAACGCACTGGGAACCACGCCGAGTTCAGTAATGAATTCCTTCATCCAAATGGCTTCTTGTGCAGCCTCCGAAGCAGCTATGTATTCCGATTCAGTTGAAGATTTCGCCACAACGCTTTGCTTCGCACTCCTCCAGCTCACTGCAGCACCATTCAAAATAAATACGTAACCCGACTGTGACTTTGAGTCATCCGGATCGATGTTCCAACTAGCATCGGTGTAACCGTTTACAACAAGTTGTTCATCACCTCCATAAGAAAGAACCATATCCTTAGTCCTATTTAGGTACTTTAGGATATTCTTGACCGCTGTCCAGTGTTCCTCTCCAGGATCACTTTGATATCTGCTAGTCAAACTAATAGCATGTGCTATATCCGGTCTTGTACACAGCATGGCATACATGATAGAACCTATGGCCGAGGCATAGGGAATTTTATTCATTTTCTCTCTATCTTCTGCCGTAGCTAGACTTTGAGTTTTACTCAAGGTCTTACCTGACAACATGGGCACGAACCCTTTCTTGCTATCTTCCATTCTAAACTTCTTTAGAACTTTGTCCAAGTATGTACTTTGTGAAAGCCCTATTAGGTGTCTTGATCTATCTCTATAAATCTTGATGCCAAGAATGTATGCCGCTTCGCCAAGATCCTTCATTGAAAAACTATTATTCAAATAGGTTTTGACGCTATTAAGAAGTTCTATATCATTCCCAATCAACAATATGTCATCTACATACAGTACTAGGAATGCTACAGAGCTCCCACTCACTTTCTTGTAAATACAAGCTTCTCCATAAGTTTGTATAAATCCAAAGTTTTTGATTACTTTATCAAAACGTTGATTCCAACTACGGGATGCTTGCTTCAGTCCATAAATGGAGCGCTGAAGTTTGCATACCTTGTTAGCATCTTTAGGATCGACAAAACCCTTGGGTTGTACCATATACAACTCTTCCTCAATGTCACCATTAAGGAACGCCGTTTTGACATCCATCTGCCAAATCTCATAATCGAAATGTGCAGCAATTGCTAACAAAATCCTCACAGATTTTAGCTTCGCTACTGGTGAGAATGTCTCATCATAGTCAACTCCTTGAATTTGTCGGAACCCTTTCGCGACAAGTCGAGCTTTATAGACGGTAACATTACCATCAGCATCTGTTTTTCTCTTGAAAATCCATTTCCTCTCGACAGCCTTACGGCCATCCGGTAAGTCCACCAAAGTCCACACTTGGTTTTCGTACATGGATCCCATTTCGGATTTCATGGCTTCTAGCCATTTTTCAGAATCTGGGCTCACCATAGCTTCTTCATACGTCGCAGGGTCATCATCGTTGTCCACCAACATGACGTTCAAGGCAGAGTCATACCAATCAGGAGTGGTACGAACCCTCGTTGACCTGCGAGGTTCAGTAGTAACTTCGTTCGAAGTTTCATGATCATTATCATTAGCTTCCTCTTCAATTGGTGCAGGCGGCAGCAAAACATCTTCCGGTGCTGCGCTACTCTCAAATCCGAGAGAAGGTTCAATAACCTCATCGAGTTCTACTTTCCTTCCAGTCACTTCTTTCGAGAGAAACTCCTTCTGAAGAAAGGATCCATTCTTTGCAACAAAAACTTTGCCTTCGGATCTATGATAGAAGGTATACCCAATTGTTTCTTTAGGGTATCCTATGAAGACGCATTTCTCCGCTTTGGGTTCTAGCTTATCAGGTTGTAACTTCTTTACGTATGCTTCGCAACCCCAAACTTTAAGGAACGACAACTTAGGTTTCTTACCAAACCACAATTCGTACGGTGTCGTTTCAACGGATTTAGATGGTGCCCTATTTAAAGTGAATGCGGCTGTCTCTAATGCATAGCCCCAAAATGATAACGGTAAATCTGTAAGAGACATCATTGACCGAACCATATCTAAGAGAGTTCGATTACGACGTTCAGACACACCATTACGCTGTGGTGTTCCCGACGGTGTCAACTGTGAAAGTATTCCACATTTCTTTAAATGCATGCCAAACTCGTAACTTAGATATTCACCCCCGCGATCAGAACGCAGAAACTTAATCTTCTTGTTACGATGATTCTCCACTTCACTTTGAAATTCCTTAAACTTCTCGAAAGTTTCGGACTTATGTTTCATGAAGTAGACATACCCATATCTACTCAAGTCATCCGTGAAAGTGAGAACATAACGATATCCACCACGCGATGCTACACTCATTGGACCGCACACATCGGTATATATTATTTCCAATAAGTCTGTAGCTCGCTCCATTGTTCCAGAGAATGGAGTCTTAGTCATTTTTCCCATTAGACATGCTTCGCATCTTTCAAGTGATTCAAAATCAAGTGATTCAAGAAGTCCATCTGAATGGAGTTTCTTCATACGCTTTACTCCAATGTGACCAAGACGACAGTGCCACATGTATGTAGAATTATCATTCAATTTAATTCGTTTTGCATCTATGTTGTGAACATGTGTATCACTACTATCGAGATTCAGTAAGAATAAACCATTCATCTCAGGTGCATTACCATAAAAGATATTACTCATATAAATCGAACAATCTTTATTCTCAGACTTAAAAGAGTAACCGTCTCGCAATAAACAGGATCCAGATATAATGTTCATGCTTAACGCAGGCACCAAATAACAATTATTTAAATTTAAAACTAATCCCGAAGGTAGATGTAGAGGGAGCGTGCCGACGACGATCACATCAACCTCGGAGCCATTTCCAACGCGCATCGTCACCTCATCTCTTGCCAGTCTTCATTTATTCCGCAGCTCCTGTTTCGAGTTACATATATGAGCAACCGAACCAGTATCAAATACCCAGGCACTACTACGATTACTAGTAAGATACACATCTATAACATATATATCAAATATACCTTTCTTCTTGATGTTGCCGTTCTTCAGATCCGCCAGGTACTTGGGGCAGTTACGCTTCTAGTGACCAGCTCCCTTGTAGTAGAAGCACTCAGTTTCAGGTTTAGGACCAGCCTTGGGCTTCTTAGCAGGTGCGGCAGCTTTCTTGCCGTCCTTCTTGAAGTTGCCCTTGTTCTTAGGCTTGCCCCGTTTCTTGAAATTGGTGGTGTTATTGACCATCAACACTTGTTGCTCCTTCTTGATCTCCACTTCAGCAGTTTTCAGCATGGACGACAGTTCAGGCAACGTCTTGTTCATGCAGTGCATGTTGTAGTTCATCACAAAGTTCTTGTAACTTGGTGGCAGTGATTGAAGGAGACGGTGAATCCCCAATTCATTAGGAATCGATATTCCCAACTCTTGGAGCTTCTTAGCGTACCCAGACATGGTGAGCACGTGCTCGCTAACGGAGCTTCCTTCTTCCATCTTACAGTTAAAGAATTTCTCGGAGGCCTCATAGCTCTCCATGGCCGCGCGAGTCTCAAAAATTAGCCTGAGCAACTTAATGATCTCGAACGGGTCGTGGTGCTCAAAACGCTGTTGGAGCTCCGCTTCTAAACCGTACAGGATGGCACACTGAACTGTGGAGTAATGCTTCTTCCGAGTGGCGAAAACATTCTTTTCGTCATCGGTGGCATTATCTGCAGGTGGGTCACCTAGCGGTGCATCGAGCACATAGGTCAACTGACCAGCCCTGAGGACGATCTTCAGTCCACGGAACCAGTCCGTGAAATTGCTTCCATTATTTTTAAGCTTTTCTTTCTCTAGGAACGCATTGAAATTGATGGAGGGGGTCGCCATAATCTACAACAATTTGCAAGTAGTTTAGACTAAGTTTATGACAAATTGAGTTCAAATTTAATTATTAATCTAACTAGGTGAACTCCCACTCAAAACAACATCCCTCACATTGTCTTAGTGATTACACGAACCAAGTCCACTACACCAAGTCCGATCTTCACGAGAGAAGATGTAGTTTCATCGGTGAACAATCTTCATGTTCATCATATCAATTATATGACTCATGCTCTACCTTTCGGTATTCCGTGTTCCGAGACCATGTCTGTACATGCTAGGCTCGTCAAGATAACCTTAGTTTCCGCATGTGCAAATCTGGCTTGCACCCGTTGTATGCACACGTAGAATCTATCACATCCGATCATCACGAGATGCTTCGAAACGACGAGTCTTAGCAACGGTGCCAACTAAGGGTGAACACTTTATTACTTGATATTTAGTGAGAGGGATCATCTTATAATGCTACCGTCGCGATCTAAGCAATACAAGATGCATAAAGGATTAACATCACAGGCAATTCATAATTAGTGTGATATGATATGGCCTTTTCTTCTTGCGCCTTTGATCTCCATCTCCAAAGCACGAACATGATCTCCATCATCACCAGCATTGCGTCAAGGTCAGTGGCGCCGCTTCATAGTTGTCCATCATCACCAGCAACTATTACAACTACTTGGAATAAAGCTATTACAAGATGAATAGACACGCAGGTCTTAACAGAATTAAAGACAACCATTAGGCTCCTGCCGGTTGCCATATTACAACAAGGATCATTGCATACATCAAATACAATCACAATCACATGTTGGCCATATCACATCACAAAACCCCTGCAAAAACAAGTTAGACGCCTCTAATTTTCTTTGCATGTTTTACGTGGTTTGGGGCTTTCGCATAAGACCGATCTTACCTACGAACAAGGACCACAACGTTGATACAAGTGTTGTCAAGATGCTCATTGTAAATTGAATCTTAACTATGGTGGGAGAGACAGACACCCGCAAAGCCACTTGTGCAAAGCAAGTTGCACGTCAAGCGTGGAGCAAGTCTCATGTGCGATGACATGTAATGTTAGGCCGAGCCGCTTCATCCCACCATGCCGCAAGATGCAAAGTACACGCTAAGACACCGACAACAAAAGCATCAACGCCCACAAAAAAATTGTGTTCTACTCGTGCAACAGATCTACGCATAGATACGGCTCTGATACCACTGATGGGTTCGTAGCATGGAAAACAAAAAATTTCTACCGCAAGAACGAACAAAATCTAGATCTAATCTAGATAAAAGCCAAGATCTAATCTATTAGACATGAGCAACGAGATAGATGGGAACTAACCCTCGTAGATCCGAAAGCGTTAACGAGATTAGATCTCGTGGTTGATGTAGTCGATCACTTGCCGATCTCAAGATCGTGTGGACGATCCTTCCGGCGTCGCGTTCCAGCAGCGCTTCCGCCTTCGGTCAAGTAGACGATCCTTCCGGCGTCCCGTTCCAGCAGCGCTTCCGCCCTTGGTCAAGTTGACGATCCTTCCGGCGCCGCAATTCGGCAGCGCTTCCGCAGTCGGTCACACGTGCGGAGTCGAAGCAGACCTTCCTCTCCCCGTTCCAGCGAGCAGCGGAGGTAGTAGATCTTCTCCACGGAATCCCAGCAGCACGACGGCGTGGTGGTGGTGGTGGACTAGAGAATTCTGCAGGGCTTCGCCTATGCCTGTGCAGAATATGGTGGAGGAGAGAGGCGGCAGAGATTGGACGTTATTAGAGCGTGGGTGGAGGGGGCGCCCCCTGCCCCTCTATTTAAAGAGGGGATGGCGCCATGGGGAGGGGAGTCCTTGTAGGACTCCTCTCCTCCCTAGGCCGGCGGATTGGAGGTGGGGGGAGGAGTCCTCCTCCCCCACGAATCCGTATCTTGACCCACCAGGACTCCTTGATCCCTATCTTGATTTTCAAGCAAACTCCAAGATATCTTCTTGAACCTTCCGGAACATTCTGAAACCTTCTAGAATCCTCATACAAACACTCCGGAACATTTCCTATCTCATAAAATGATCTCCTATATATGAATCTTATTCTCCGGACCATTCCGGATCTCCTCGTGATGTCCCGGATCCATTCCGAGACTCCGAACAACATTCGGTTTCCAACGCACATTCCATATCTACTTAAAACAACTTCGAACCTTAAGTGTGTCACCCTACGGTTCGTGAATATGTAGACATGATAGAGACACATCTCCTATCAATAACCATCAGCGGGACCTGGAGATCCATAATGGCTCCCACATACTCAACGATGACTTAGCGATCGATTGAACCACTTACATACGAAACTAATTCCCTTTGTCTCGCGATACTATACTTATCCGAGGTTTGATCGTCGGTATCTCCATACCTAGTTCTACCTCGTTACTGATAAGTACTCTTTACTCGTTCCGTGATATGTCATCCCTTGTGACCTAGTCACATGCTTGCAAGCTAACTAGATGACATTCCACCGAGAGGGCCCAGAGCATATATATCCGTCATATGGATGGACAAATCCCAATCTTGGTTCATGAGCTTCAACACATACTTTCAAATACCCAATGGCACTTTTATAACCACCCAGTTACGAAGCGGCGTTTGATGTCATCAAAGTATTCATCCAGTGATGGTGATTAACATAACCTCATGGTCGAAGGAATAGGTTACTATGTGTTTGAAAGCTTACAGCAATACGAACTTAATGACTTGATCTTATGCTACGCTTACTATGGGTGTGTATGTCCATCACATCATTCTCCTAATGATATGACCTTGTTATTAATCACATCCTAATGTCCATAATCAGGAAACCATAATCATCAATTAATCAACAAGCTAGTTCAACAAGAGGCTTACTAGGGACTCTCTTATGTTTACAAAACACACATGTATTAGTGTTTCCTAATAATACAATTATAGCATGGGATGTAAACATTCATCATAAACACAAAGATATAATAATAACCACTTTTATTATTGCCTCTTGGGCATATCTCCAACACCTTGTTCCCCATGCCTAAAGCACGCCATAATGATGCTGCGCGCTTTCTCCACAATGCTCTCTAGGCCCTGCTAGCCGCATCCGGCGCCGACAATGCCAATTAAGCACATTCAAAAAAATCATCTGGCTGGAAGGGCAATGGGAGATCGGCCTTGAAGTAGAGCTTCATGGCTTGCCTTAGAGGGGCTAAATACCTCAGTTTCGGCGAGTGTCGCGGTGGCGGAGCTACGCAAGGTGAACTGTCGTTTGTCCGAGAGGGGAGTGACAAACTGACAGTAGGTTTGGACTCCGAGCACGCGTGAAAATAATAATCTCCCATTTTCTGAGAGGATACTAATTCGACACTCGTTGCATTATCCGCTCAATCTTTATTGCCCTTCTCAGCATAAGTGTGCGAACGTATTCAAAAGATTGGTCGTAGCTATCCACCTCATCGGGCAATGTACCAAGACAGGTAGGAGACCGGGTTCCATTTTAGACATGTTGACGATGTGCCCTTATGTTTATTCCATATTATTTCTATGCCATTATGTATTGTTGAATTGTAGCAACACCATCAGAAATAGGGGATGACGACGTGGCATGTTTTATTTTTTAAAGGGCATCAGAAATAGGGGATGACGATGTGGCATGTTTTCTTACTGGCAGGCCCGCCTCCTCCACCTTCAACAGTGCGCATCCCAGGATCGAGGACTAGTGTCGCCCACAAACACATTATTGTGCAATTTTCCATGTTTTGTCGCAACCAGCTCTACTCCGCTCCTCTACTCCTGCCACCGCCACTTTGTTCAGTTGTGCACCGCTCTCATCGTCCCGCCCTCCACTCCCTGCCATCCCCTCACGTCCCCTCCCCTCCCTACCCTGTCTCCTTGCCGCCGTCCACCGCCCAGGCACATTTGGAAAGGAAACCGAGAGTCGGCAGCTGGGTTAGGCTTGAGAACACAAAGGTGGGTCCTGCGTGGCTGGTGAGCACAGAATCTCCTTCCAGTCTGGAGAGAACAGGGGAGAACGAAATAGGGGAAGAGGAAGCGGGGTGTAGAGCTTTGGAGGTATGGAGCCCAGAGAAGGTGTCGTACATCCTCATTGAAGGGTAAGAACTGTGATTCCTTTTCTGCATACCACAATCAGCGTTTCTAGTCTCGTGGTGATGCAAGGATATGTGTTGGTAACCGCAGGATGTCTGTATAGCATGTTCTTGAGCATGATGCTTTGTCAAGCGAGCATGAAGACACTGAAATGTGTGGTGGTGCAGATGATGATGAGAAAGCATATCCAGATGTGGCTGCTGACCCTGATAGGATTGAGAGTATGGAATATTTAGTTGATTCAAACTTTGAGCCTGACTATGGGACCGATGAGGAAGAGGAATGTGAAGATGTGGAAATGGGATGTAGATACGATGACGAAGACGAGGACATGCCAGTGATACACTTTGACAGGGACAATCCTACAATTAATGAGGGGACTGCCTTTGAGACTGTGGAGGACTGCAAATATGTAGTTGCCACCTATGCATTTAGAGTTGGGTTCGAATTTATCATGGAAAAGTGCGACCAAAAGAGATTTAGCATGCATTGTAGGGAAAGTAATGTGTGTAAATGGAGATTACATGGATCTCCAATGCGGGATGGACACCCATTTCAGGTTGCAATAGCTACATTTAGTTTCAGTCTTTCTCATATTTATTCTACTGATAATTAGCTCTGATTTATTTGGATTCTTATCGAATGCAGATCAAAGTAAACACGAAGAAACACAACTACCCTAATACTTCTTTAAGTGATAAAATTAGAATGGAGACTACCAAGTGGATTGCTCCTACAGCACTTGACTGGTTGAGGCAGGATCATAACATTGGACCTACTAAACTTAGAGCAAAGATTAGCAGAAAGTTTAACGTTCTGATTCCTTACCACAGAGTCTTTGATGGGAAGGACATGGCTCTAGACTTCATTCAACGCAAGTGGAATGACAATTTTCACATGTTGTATAGTTTCAAAGCTAAGGTAGAGAAAACATCACCTGATACTGTTGTTGACATCGATTACGAGGTTGCGAAAGGAAGAGAAAAGGTATCAAGGGGGTCAGGTATAAGCAGGCAGATAAGAAATGCTTAAGAAAATGTTTTGTCTGCCTGAAGGCATGCTAGAAGGGGTTCCTAGACGGCTGTAGGCCATACTTGGCAATAGGCGCAACTTCTTTAAAAGGGAAGTTCAGGGGACATGTTGCTTCTACTTGTGCTTTGGACATGCATAATTGGATTATGCTCGTAGCTTATGCTGTTCTTGAGGGTGAATCAAATGAAAGCTGTACATAGTTCATGCAGAGACTACGGGCAATAATTGGTCACCCTGAAGGCTTGGTGATACACAATGGTTCATGCAAGGGTCTTGAGAATGATGTTGATGTTGTGTTTCATGGGGTTGAGCATAGGGAATGCATGCGGCACCTCGCTACTAACTTCACAAAGAAGTTAAAAGGAAAGATCTTTGAAGAGGACTTGTGGCGATCAGCATACACATACACCCCAAAAACGCATGCTACATACTTGCAGAACATGTATGTAGTGCCAAAGGTGAAAAAATACCTTGAAGAACATCACACCAAGCTATGGGTCAGAAGCAAGTTTGGTGAGTTAAGCAAGGTGGATTTTTTTGCAATAATTTGGCAGAGAGTTTCAATGCTAAGATTTTGGGCATGAAGACACTTGCAATTGTTATTTTGTTGGATGGAATAAGACAGTGCATAATGGAGAAGATAGATTTAAGGCAAAGAATTTGTGCAAGAAATTTTTTAGGCCATAAAATAGTTCCAAAGGTGGTTATGTTACTGAATGCAACAACTAGGGCAATTAGAACGATAAATATGAGGATAGTCATAAGTTCCAGAACATTGGTTGAGGTTTATGCAGAATGCAAGCGTGGAACTAAACAGAGGTACACTATAGACATTGGAAACAAGACTTTTTCATGCAGGAACTGGCAGATTACTGGTTTTCCATGTCACCATGCACTGTACTTCATCTGAAAGCTAAGAGGTAGGGGAGCTGAAATAGAGAACTATGTTGACAACTATTTCTCTGTGGACAAGTTTGCTGCAACTTATGCAGAAAACGTACCACCTATGGCTGATGAAAATGATTGGGAGATTGTAGATCCACCAGCTCTTAGGAGGCCACCTGGGAGGCCTAGAAAGCTAAGGATCGAAGCGTCCACCGATAAATGTTCAACGCTAGGAGCTAGGAAAAGGAAATGCAAATGTTGTGGAGGATTCGGCCATATCAAGAGGTTGTGCAGAAACCCAGTTCCACATGATCTTGTCCCTATTCACATCCCGGTGGCATAAAATGAGGCTTCTCAGCCAGAACTGGAGGAAGAGCAGTGCGAAGACGAAGAACTTGAGGAAGTGCAGTAGGTGGAGGAAAATGGTGATGAGAACTCAAAGGAAAAGTTAGGTAAGAAGCAAATTTATGAAGAAGTGGAGGTGTCGGCGAGAAAAGGGTGTGAAAAGAAACAAAAGGGTAAGCGGAATGGGAAGGAAAAGGAAAATAATGGAGGTGTATTAGAATATGAAGAAGTTGCAGGGGTGA
This sequence comes from Avena eriantha, assembly GCA_910589775.1. Classification (NCBI taxonomy): domain Eukaryota; kingdom Viridiplantae; phylum Streptophyta; class Magnoliopsida; order Poales; family Poaceae; genus Avena; species Avena eriantha. The sequence goes on along the minus strand of OU342743.1, from coordinate 342,171,074 downwards.
TTGAGGATGTTCTTGAGGATCTTTCAGCTAACTCCAGGAGAAATAATAAATCCCTGCCAATTTCTTCTTTGTACGATTCTCAGATGAAAGGCAATCTTAAAATTTGTTTTATTTGCCATTTGATCATTCTTTTCCATCCTGATCAATTGTTGCTTAATGCAGCATGGGCTAGCAGACTAATAAGAGGAGCAGAAAGATGCGAGCACAAACTGAACTAGTCGTGTCGTCTTTATTTATATCTGACGCATGCAACGTGTCTGTGATGGGGTCAGATGGACCAGATTACAACTTTTTATATATTATTACATTGGATTAATTTTTACCTGCGTATGGATGCAACTACTAGTTCCCATCTCCCTTGGATTCCCATCTCCTTTAGCGCACTCCAAAATTATGGTTGTGCCATCAAGTGTTCTTAGCGGAGTCAGTGTATTGTCCCATCAGATGTGGACGCGGGAACTTTGTTTCTTCATAATTGGACGAATTTTAATTACTTTAAAGATAGAGAAACCTAAAACATGGCCAATATATGCCCTCAGAAACTATTCCTCAAAAAATATTATTACTCCCTTCATCTAGAAATAAGTGACTTGAATTTGTGTAGATTCGTATGTATATAGACATGTTTTGGGTACAGAAACATTTAAACATCTAAAAAAAGCTAAGTTAGTTATATCTGGACAGAAGTAGTACAGTATTACAACACGCTCGACCCCTTCTCCTCTGGCGCACTCCAAATTATGGTTGTGCCATCAAGTGTTGGGAGCAGAGTCAGCGTATTATCCCATCCGATATGCCAAGAATATGCGAACTTTATTTTCAGGATCGGTCGACTTTCGATTAGATTTAAAGACAAATACACCTAAAACATGGCCAACATATATAGATTCTAACGCTAATCAACTATGACTCAAGTGACCACGATACAAAGAGGGCATTAAGATACCGTACATAGATTTAATTCAGGGTTAAGTGGCCCTAATCGATTATGACGCTCCCGTAGTCTCCATCATCCCATGATGTTGTCCGCGTCACCGTCAGCCTCCTCCGCATCGGAATCAATGCCGACATTCCCAGCCGTGTTCCTCCTCCTCATGGATTCTTCACGGCATGCCGCATCGATAACGGTGGAGGTTGTACGCCCAGGCACTGCCCAGAAGTGATGCCTCCCTTCTGGGTTACGCAGATCCGGGTGGATCTCCCTCCAGTGGGTTCTGCACAGGTCAATCAACGCCATCCGCTCCTTCTTGAAGAACTTTCGCTAGTACGCGCTCATGCGCGAGTACCGTGCCATTGCCCTCTTCCGCTCCAGTAGCTGGTGGCAGTGCTCCTCGATGCCTCACCAATGCGTTGTCGCGCAAGAGCGGTGCGACAGGCACCCCGGTGTAGCAGAGCTCGAAACCGGCCGGAAGCCTCGCGAATGGCGGCGCAAGTATGTCGTAGTGGGCGAACATCTGAGCCTCGTGCAAGCTAAATTTGGGCCTCTCCCTCTCCCTCTCCCTCTCCATCGGGATGAAGGAACACAATCTGAGCTTCTTCCCCAAGGTTAAGGGGATAAGGGCAAGGACGTAGGCCTAGTCATGGATGCCACTGCCAATCAGTTCGCAGAACATACTTCTCGCGGATCGCCCTTACGGAGGACATCCTTATTGTCCACGCACCCCGATCCAAAGGTGCCTAACAATCGGGGATCGGATGTTCTGGAAGCCCGGAGTAGTTGCTGGTTAGTTCTAGTGGATCCATGTAGTTTATGGAAATACCACACGTGCAATTAATCTAGTGGTGGTTTATGAAAAGAAGACACATGCAATGATTGTAGTTGTGGTTCCGTGTGGTTTATGAAAAGAACAAACATGCCATGACTATAGTTGTGGTTTACGAAAATAACACACATGCAATGACTATAGTTGTGGTTTATGAAAAGAATACACATGAAAATGACACTGGTGAATCCATGTGGTTTAGTAAAATAACACACATGCAATGAAACTAGTGGTGGTTTAGGAAAGAAGAAACATGCAATAACTCTAGTTGTGTTTTAGGAAAGGAACACACATGTAATGACACTAGTGGTGGTTTGTGAAAAGAACACACATGCAAATGACAATGGTGGGTCCATATGGTTTAGGAAAGTAACACACATGCAATGACACTAGTGGTGGTTTATGAAAAGAACAAACATGCAATGCCCCTAGTTGTGGTTTATGAAAAGTACACACATCCATGACTCTAGTGGTGGTTTAGGAAAAGAACACACATACAATGACACTGGCCGATCCATGTGGTTTAGTAAAGGAACACACATGCAATGACACTCGTGGTGGTTTATGGAAAGAACACACATGCAAATGACGATGGTGGATCCATGTGGTTTAGTAAAATAACAGACATGCAATGACATTGGTGGTGGTTTAGGAAAAGAACACACATGTTATGTCTCTAGTTGTGGTTTAGGAAATGAAAAAACATGCAATGACTCAAGTGGTGGTTTATGAAAAGGATACACATCCCTTGACACTGGTGGATCCAGGTAGTTTAGGAAATGAACACACATGCCATGACACTAGTGGTGGTTTAGGGAAAAACAACACATTCAAAGACATGCAATGACACTAGTGGATCCATGTGGTTTAGGAAAGGAACACACATGCAATGACACTAGTGGTGGTTAAAGAAAAGAACACACATGCAAATGACTCTGGTGGATCCAAGTGGTTTATGGAAAGAACAAACATGCAATGACTCTAGTTTTGGTTTAGGAAAGGAACACACATGCAATGATACTAGCGGTTTATGAAAAGAACAAACATGCAAATGACACTAGTGGATCCATGTGGTTTGGGAAAGGAATACACATGCAATGACACTAGTAGTGGTTTATGAAAAGAACACACATACAAATGACACTGGTGGATCCATGTGAAAAGGAAAGGAACACACATGCAATGGCACTGGTGTTGGTTTATGAAAAGAACACACATGCAAATGACACTAGTGGTGATTTAGGAAAAGAACACACATGCAAAGACATGCAATGACACTGGTGGATCCATGTGGTTTGGAGAATGAACACACATGCAATGACACTGGTGGCGGTTAATTAAAAGAACACACATGCAAATGACTCTGGTGGATCCAAGTGGTTTATAGGAATAACAAACATGCAATTACTCTAGTTGTGGTATAGGAAAGGAACACACATGCAATGACACTGGTGGTGCTTTATGAAAAGAAAACACAGGCAAATAACACTGCTGGATCCATGTGGTTTAGGGAAGGAACACACATGCAACGACACCGGTGGTGGTTTATGAAAAGAACACACATGCAAATGACACTGGTGGATCCATGTTGTTTAGGATAGGAACACTCATGCAATGACACTAGTGGTGGTTTATGAAAAGAACACACATGCAAATGACACTGGTGGTGGTTTATGAAAAGAATAAACATGCAATGAATCTAGTTGTGGTTTATGAAAAGTACAAACATGCCATGACTCTAGTGGTTTAGGAATAGAACACACATACAATGACACTGGCCGATCCATGTGGTTTAGGAAGTAACACACATGCAATGACACTGATGGTGGTTTATGACAAGAAAACACATGCAAATGATGCTGGTGGATCCATGTGGTTTTGTAAAATAACAAACATGCAATCAGATTGGTGGTGGTTTAGGAAAATAACACACATGCAATCTCTCTAGATGTGGTTTAGGAAATGAACAAACATGCAATGACTCTAGTGGTGGTTTATGAAAAGGACACACATCCATTGCCACTGGTGGATCCAGTTGGTTTAGGAAAAGAACACACATGTAATGACACTAGTGGTGGTTTATGAAAAGAACACACATGCAAAGACATGCAATGACACTGGTGGATCCATGTGGTTTAGGAAAGGAACACACATGCAATGACACTAGTGTTGGTTAATGAAAAGAACACACATGCAAATGACTCTGGTGTTTCCAAGTGGTTTATGGAAAGAAAAAATATGCAATGACTCTAGTTTTTGTTTAGGAAAAGGAACACACATGCAATGACACTAGCGGTTTATGAAAAGAACACACATGCAAATGACACTGGTGGATCCATGTGGTTTAGGAAAGGAACACACATGCAATGACACTAGCGGTTTATGAAAAGAACACACATGCAAATGACACTGGTGGATCCATGTGGTTTAGGAAAGGAACACACATGCAATGACACTAGTGGTGGTTTATGAAAAGAACGCACATGCAAATGACACTGGTGAATCCATGTGAAAAGGAAAGGAACACACATGCAATGACACTGGTGGTGGTTTATGAAAAGAACACACATGCAAATGACACTACTGGATACATGTGGTTTAGTAAAATAACACACATGCAATGGCACTAGTGGTGATTTAGGAGAAGAACACACATGCAAAGACATGCAATGACATTGGTGGATCCATGTGGTTTGGAAAATGAACGAACATGCAATGACACTAGTGGTGGTTAATTAAAAGAACACACATGCAAATGACTCCGGTGGATCCAAGTGGTTTATAGGAATAACAAACATGCAATTACTCTAGTTGTGGTTTAGGAAAGGAACACACATTCAATGACGCTAGTGGTGCTTTATGAAAAGAAAACACATGCAAATAACACTGGTGGATCCATGTGGTTTAGGAAAGGAACACACATGCAATGACATTGGTGGTGGTTTATGAAAAGAACACATGCAAATGACACTGGTGGATCCATGTGGTTTAGGAAAGGAACACACATGCAATGACACTGGTGGTGGTTTATGAAAAGAACATACATGCAAATCACACTGGTGGATCCATGTGGTTCAGTAAAATAACACACATGCAATGACACTAGTGGTGGTTTAGGAAAAGAACACACATGCAAATGACACTAGTCGATCCATGTGGTTTAGGAAAGGAACACACATGCAATGACACTGGTGGTGGTTTATGAAAAGAACACACATTAAAATGACACTGGTGGATCCATGTAGTCTAGGAAAGGAACACATATGCAATGACACTGGTGGTGGTTTTTGAAAAGAACATACATGCAATGAAACTGGTGGTGGTTTATGAAAAGAACACACATGCAATTAATCTAGTGGTGGTTTATGAAAAGAACACACATGCAATGACTCTAGTTGTAGTGCCATGTGGTTTATAAAAAGAACAAACATGCAATGACTATAGTTGTGGTTTAGGAAAGGAACACACATGCAATGACACTGGTGGTGGTTTATGAAAAGAACACACATGCAAATGACACTAGTGGATACATGTGGTTTAGTAAAAATAACACACATGTAATGACACTAGTGGTGATTTAGGAAAAGAACACACATGCAAATGACACTGGTGGATCCATGTGGTTTAGGAAAGCAACACACAAGCAATGACACTGGTGGTGGTCTATGAAAAGAACACACATGCAAATGACACTAGTGGGTCCATGTGGTTTAGTAAAGTGTAGGACCCCGCTAAAACCACTACTAGAAAATCGTTTGTTGTTTTCTTTTTTGTGCATCATCATGACTGCATGCTCATGTCATCATGCCACATTGCATTTGAGCGTCTTCATGTCTGCATGCATATGTTTGTCTAAAACTATTTTCTAAAAGCCTATCTTTGTTTTCTAAATTTCCCCTATCTTTATTCCAAACAAAACCCGGTCCTTCCGGATATTTTTCTTTGTCTAAATACTATTTACGAAAGGCTTTTAAAATCTAATAGTAATCTAACAAAAATAAAAGATTTTGTCCGGGGAGGCAGTCCAACCGGTCAGGCCAGAGGCCCAACTAGCCAAACCGCCTACCATCCGGCCCAAAAGACACCCTAATCCCTACCTGCCCCAAACCCTAGCTAAACAACACCCCACCCCGATGTCGGCCACACCCCTCACTGTCATGACTCTCACCGGCGCGCGAGCACACACACACAACACGCACGCACTACCGCAGCCGTGCACGGTACCAGCGCACACAGCGCGCGCGACGTGCCGCCCGCACCTGCCCACCACCTCGTCATACCCCATCCCCACCTCGCTCCCACCGACGCGCCCCACGATCCCATCCCCGTCCGCAACCCCATCCCCGCCTAGCCCCATTCTCGAACCCCACATCTGCTCACCCCGCGTTGCCGCCTCCATCCCCAACCTCGCCGCTCCGCCCCGTGCAGCAAGAGCCCGGGCCCTGCGCGGCCCCGTCGCCATGTCCTCTGGCCATCCGTCGCGTCGGCGACGCCAGCAGCCGCCTTCCCGTCGAGTTGGCCCCGCCGTCGTCATCCTCATCTCCACCGGCCGCCCCCTCGCGCGACCTTGACCTCTGGCGCCTCGACCCCCGTCCCGCGCTTGATCTCCTACTGCCGTCAACCGACCCGAGCTCGCCGGGCCCCACCTCCTTTCTGCCTCAATGACACTGGTGGATCCATGTGGTTTAGGAAAGGAACACACATGCAATGACACTAGTGTTGGTTAATGAAAAGAACACACATGCAAATGACTCTTGTGTTTCCAAGTGGTTTATGGTAAGAACAAATATGCAATGACTCTAGTTTTGGTTTAGGAAAAGGAACATACATGCAATGACACTAGCGGTTTATGAAAAGAACACACATGCAAATGACACTGGTGGATCCATGTGGTTTAGGAAAGGAACACACACACAATGACACTAGTGGTGGTTTATGAAAAGAACACACATGCAAATGACACTGGTGGTGGTTTATGAAATGAACAATCATGCAATGACTCTAGTTGTGGTTTATGAAAAGTACACACATGCCATGACTCTAGTGGTGGTTTAGGAAAAGAACACAGATACAATGACATTGGTCGATCCATGTGGTTTAGGGAAGGAACACACATGCAACGACAATGGTGGTGGTTTACGAAAAGAACACACATGCAAATGACGCTGGTAAATCCATGTGGTTTAGTAAGATAACACACATGCAATGACATTGGTGGTGGTTTAGGAAAAGAACACACATGCAATGTCTGTAGTTGTGGTTTAGGAAATGAACAAATATGCAATGACTCTAGTGGTGGTTTATGAAAAGGACACACATCCATTGACACTAGTGGATCCAGGTGGTTTAGGAAAAGAACACACATGCAATGACATTAGTGGTGGTTTAAGAAAAGAACACACAAGTAAAGACATGCAATGACATTTGTGGATCCATGTTGTTTAGGAAAGGAACACACATCCAATGACACTAGTGGTGGTTAATGAAAAGAACATAGATCCAAATGACTCTGGTGGATCCAAGTGGTATATGGAAAGAAAAAACATGCAATGACTCTAGATGTGGTTAAGGAAAGGAACACACATGCAATGACAAAGGTGGTGGTTTATGAAAAGAACACAGATGCAAATGACACTGGTGGATCCATGTGGTTTAGGAAAGGAAACACACATGCAATGACACTGGTGGTGGTTTATCAAAAGAACACACATGCAAATGACACTAGTGGATCCATGTGGTTTAGGAAAGGAACACACATGCAATGACATTGGTGCTAGTTTATGAAAAGAACACACATGCAAATGACAAAAGTGGACACATGTGGTTTAGTAAAATAACACACATGCAATGACACTAGTTGTGATTTAGGAAAAGAACACACATGCAAAGACATGCAATGACACTTGTGGATCCATGTGGTTTGGAAAAGGAATACACATGCAATGACACTGGTGGTGGTTAATTAAAAGAACACACATGCAAATGACTCCGTTGGATCCAAGTGGTTTATAGAAATAACAAACATGCAATGACTCTAGCTATGGTTTAGGAAAGGAACACACATGCAGTGACACTGGTGGTGCTTTATGAAAAGAAAACACATGCAAATGACACTGGTGGATCCATGTGGTTTAGGAAAGGAACACACATGCAAGCGCACTGATACATTGCAAATGTATCTATAATTTTTTATGTTCCATGCTTGGTTTTATCTAATTTCTTATGTTTTGTCCACACTTTGGAGTACTTATCATATGATTTCTTGGACTAACCTATTTACAAGGGCCATAGTGCCAGCTGCCTATTTTCTGCTGTTTTTGGTTCCAGGAAAGTCAGAAAATGAATATTTTCGGAGTTGGACGGGACAAAAGACAAAGTCATTATTTTACCGGGGGACACCTGGAGCCAGAATACGAGACGGAGAAGGGCCAGAGGGCGGCCACACCACCTGGCCACGCGGCGAGGCTTGGCCCGCGCCAGGGGATGGAGTGGCTAGCCTAGGCACCCCCTCGGCCTCTCCTTCCGCCTATATATTGCCTCTGATACGGAAACCCTAAGTACCCAATCAAAATTCCATGAAAGAGTTTGTAGCCGCCGTCATCTCCATCCCTAGATCAGGAGGGATCTAAAGCTCTTCCCGTTACCCTGCCGGAGAGGGGAATTCAATCTGTCGTTGTATTGGGAACGGCAGTAACTATAGAGGTTAGATAGAGGTGTTGGGACTAGCAGGGAAGCTATCGACAGTGTCCGCAGGCGGGATTGGATACAAGCGAGCGTAGCTGGACGCAGGAAGTACCCAGGTTCGGAGCCCTCGTGGTGAGGTAAAGCTCCTACTCCTGCCGGATCTGACTATGTGGGATATACGAGCTACAAGTGCTCCTCGAGCTATATTCTCTAGCTACTGCCTTAAATGCAATGAAACCAACCCTTTCTACTGAGGCCTTGCCTCTCCTTATATAGGCAGAGAGGCAACGGTCTCACTGGCTAGTCCGACTGGCGGGCCCCACAGGCGGGTCCCAGCCGGCTGGTCATCTACAATATCCGGTATGGTATGTCACATCGGAGTACGAGCGGTATGGCTGTCATAGACACAGTGGACGCCATGCGAGCCAGTCGTCAGCATCGGGCCAATGTTCCTGCGTCATCCCCGCAAAGTCTTCGGTATGGCTGGGTAGGTGCTGGTCTTGTCATCGTACAGGGCGTGCCGCGCAATGATACACACGTCGTCCTGTCTCACTGATTGGTTCTGGCTACATCGCCATAGCTGGCTACTTCTTGCTGATCCGGCTACCATGTGATAGCCGGCCTGTCTTGTACTATCCGGCTGCATCTGGTCAGCCGGACACGATCCGACTACTCAGTTTCTTGTCCGGTTGGGGTACCTGTGGATTCCGCCCTTAGGCGAAATGTGCGCGTGCTCCCTTCTGATTTTGAATTTGTGTCCGGCTGTGGCTGGCGGTGGCGCTACCCATGACGTCAGTGCTGATGCCGGCGACGCGCGCACGCGCCATCATTGCACTGCGGCGGGCAGCGTAACGTCCCGTCGCACGTCGCCTCCGGAAGCCGCTGCCCGGCGCTTCGGTTCTCGCTCTGGGATCTTCTGCGCATCCTGCCTTGGCACACAGGATCTAGGCGGCGGTTGGGGTGCTGGTCGCCCGGATGGCCGCCACGTGACGTCGTGGGCGGTTGCACTTTCGGCCCTTTGAAGGGACACCACGGGGGATGCTGTTCCCTTCCTTCGCTCCCTCGTTGCAGTTTCCTCTTCCCCAGTGCGCTCCTGCCCTTTGCGCCCTTGCCTTCTGCGCTCCCTCCTTGCTTCGCTATAGCCCGCTGCGTCGCACGCTCGTCGTCGTCAATGTTACGGGCCACCACCACTCCTCCATCGCCGCTACCCCCTGTCAGCCGGAGATGGCCGTCGACCGCGAGGCTTGGTGCGGCTCCTCCGTCACCGAAGATCAGATCGAGAAGCACCGCACCACCCACGTTCTTCCGTCGTCGGAGGAGGTGGCGGTGCGGTTGGCGCCGGCAGGAGAGGTGTCGCTGCACCCGGCGGAGGGGGAGCGCGTCATCTTCCTCTCGCACCTGTCGCGCGGGTTCGCGTTGCCGGTGCACCCTTTCTTCCTCAACTTCTTGGTGTTCTTCGAACTCTGCCTCCACCACCTCGGTGCCAACGCAATCGGCACGCTGGCGCACTTCGTGGCATTCTGCGATAGCTACCTCGGGATGCAGCCGGATCTCGGGCTATTCTGCCAGCTCTTCAGAATCCGGCCATAGGTGCAGTTCACGCAAGGGCCGCTAGTCGTCTGCGGCGGCCCCTCCATCTACTCCCGCTTGTAGACCGGCTACCCCAAGTTTCTTCTACACGACACGGTACGGTTGTGGCAGCAGTCGTACTTATATGTCAAGAACCTCACCAACGTCGACCAGATCAACCTTCCGGCCTTCCAGGATGTCGAGTCCAGCCGGCAGAAGTAGGACTTGAAGATCCACGGCGACAAGGCGGAGTCGGATGAGATGCTGAAGCGCAGGCACTCCCTCGTCCACTGCCGGCTGACCGGCCTGGACGTCTCCCTCGGCTGGATGTCCCGGCTGATGATGCCGTTGCAGCAGCGAGCGCAAAAAATGTGCTATTACTCCGGCCGGTTGGACCTGACCCGGCTGTCGCGTTGCGATCCCCGCTACCACAACCTGAAGGAGTGGGTGTGGACGATCACCAAGGAGCGGCTGCCGGAGGGCTGGAAGTTCAGTCTGGCGCCCTACAGCCGAGAGAACCGCGCGCCCCGGGAAGGTTCCTCTAGCCAGATTTCTTCTTTCGTGCTTCTTGCCCTTCTTTCTTGTTTTATCCAACTGATCTCTTATGTTTGGAGATGTTTCCTTGCATCCTTCGCGAGGAGGGTGAGGCTCCCTGGAGGAGTTCATGCCCAACTTACCCGAGCCGCGCGCTCGGCGGTCCGGCGAGGAATCAGACAGGGATGGGGATGCCTTCCCTAGCCAGAACGATAAGCCGGCCGCCGACCCCCACCCGGAGGTTGACGAGGAGGAGGCCGCGCCAACCCCCACCCGGAGGTTGACGAGAAGGAGGTCGCGCCGACCACCGATCCGGCGCCATGCCCTGCGACGGACGGCGAAGCCGGCGGGACCGGCTCCAGCCGTTCCGGCTCCCGCCGGTCTGCCGTGGAGGAGTCGGCTCCCAAGAGGAGCCGGACCAGCACCCTGCCGCCGAGCCGCCTTGGCCGGAAGAAGGGGCCGCCTCCAGTTGTGCCGGGGTACGTCCTTCCTCTTCCTTCATCGTCTTCTGCCTGTCTCTTTTCCTGCCTTTCTGCATTTGGCTTATTTACTTTTCTTTCTTCCCTTTCTTCTTCTGTCCTCTTAGCACGTTGGTTTCCTTTGGAGCCGCGAGCCCGGCACGAGCACCGACCGGGTCGCCGCCCGCTGCTCCGACTGCGCCCGCCAGCACCCCTCCTTCATCCGAGGCGCCGCCTCCACCTCCGCCTCGATCTGAACCGGCTGCCCCAGCTAGATCGGAGGGGCCCCAGCTGGAGGCGGAGTCTTCCCAGCCGGGTGGATCTTCCATGGGCGCGCGGGGGGCCGCTGCCGGCAAGGAGCTCATTTTTGTCGGGATGACAACTCCGACAAGGAGCCGGGGAAGGAGTGGAGGACGACGGTGGTTGCCGCGAAGGAATCCTTGGTCATCAACGCCATGGATGACGACGCTTCCTCTGCCCCCTCGCTGACGGACCTCGCCGCCACACTCGAGCTGGTGGTAAAGGAGATCCGGCTGCTGGAGGCCGCAGCCGGCGGGAACCGGTCCCTGGAGCAGAAGCTTGTTGCTGCCAATGGGACCTCCCAGAGTAAGTTCGTTTCACTTGTTTTGCTCTTTTTTTTCTTTTACTGATAGCTAGTTTTGTTGCAGCCATCCACGTGTGCACTCAGCGTGAGATCGATCGCTTGAAGAAAGCGAACGACCGGCTGAGCAAGTCCAACTCTAATCTGCGGCTGCAAAATAAGGATTGGCACGTGAGGGTAGACGGCTTGGAGGCCATCATCAAGGAGCGCGACGCCTCGCTCGCCAGCCGGATTGAAGCCTTCAACCTTCTCGAGGCCCAGAACAAGGACCAAGAGAAGGAGATCAAACGGCTGGCAACAAAGGAGAAGGCTCTGGTGGAGGAGATGATGCAGGTCGGCCACACGGCTAAGGGTAAGTTCCCCTTTTCCGCCTTCTTTTCTTTGCAGATCTGGTAGCCGCATCCGACTCTCTTTTCTGACAGCGTTTTATCCCGGCATAGACCTGCTGGACTACAACCGGCTGTAGGATAACTGGCCGGGAGCGTAGCCGACGGCCCAAGAGCTCGTCGTCCTTCTTGGCGAAGAAGCTACCAAGCTTCGTCAAGCAGCACGGGATGTCTTCTCCTTCCTATGGCCGGACGCTCCGGTTCTAGAGACGATGGCGCGACTGGCTGCGAAGGTGGGAGAGGTGCCGGCTGCAGTGGACCGGCTGTGGGACTTGGCGGCGCGAGCCGGAGCGGAGATGGCTCTGGCCCTCATGCTTTCCTGGTACAAGGACGCCCGCATCGAGAAGATCGATGGAGGCTTCCGTGCCGGCGCTGATCTTGCCGCCATCCGCCAAGCCCATCCGGAGCTCCGCGGATCCGCCATCAAGATCGCCAACTACATGGACCCCGACGAGGTTCTCACCGACTCAGAGTCCGTTGGTACTCCTGATGCGGAAGGCCCGACGCCGCAGCCTGCGGGCGCCGGAACCGGATCGAGCTCCGCGCCTCCTCCTCCGCCCGAAGCTTCTGCCGGTCAAGGTGCTCCACACGGCAAGGGTCCTGCCACTTAGCCACTGCCCCGCGATGCTAGGTGTGTTTGTCTTCCGTTTAGTTCTGTTTGCAACTTGTTCGTCCGGACCGGCTACTTCTGATGCCGGGTAAACTTATGGGAGCTTTGCCTCCTTTGTGTTTGTTAATATCGAACTTGCCTGAGTTTCTTTCAACTTGTGCGTTTCGAATTTTCTTTCAATATTTCGCCGGTTGACTTCATCCGGCTTGCTTCGTCCGGCTACACACCTTTAGCCGGAGGAACTACACCTCCAGTGGGGGCGTGCTAGTGCACCCACTGGGTGTAGCCCCCGAGATTCGTAGTAGCTGGCGTAGCCAGGTGCTTCAAATCTTCCCTCTTTTCCCAAATCATCTATATTTATCCGACTAGACTCGTCTTAGTCGGTTGCCTTCGCTGGCTGAACACCTTTAGCCGGGAGAACTAACATTCCAGTGGGGGCACGCGAGCGCACCCACTAGGTGTAGCCCCCGAGATTCGGAGTAGCTGGCGTAGCCAGGTGTTTCGAATCTTCCTTGCCTTCTCTTGCTCCTGCGCTTTCCCTCACCAGGGCTCTGAACAGCCGGGTAAACGCCCTTAGCCAGTCAGGAACTACAATATTCCACTAGGGGCGCGTGAGCGCACCTAGTGGGTGTAGCCCCCGAGATTCGGAGTGCTTGATGAAGGCAAGGACTTCGAATCCACTTCGCGCACGGTACTAACAGCTTAGTAACCGAATTGGTTTAAGCTAGTTGCAAGGCCGGGACGCCCGGTCTGTCGCGTCTCCTCCCTGTTTTTCGTGTGGGATGCCTCGGGCTTTTGCTCTTGCTAGCTGGACAACCGGGTTGCGGTCTGTAGCTGAGACGAAGAGTGGGCCTCTAACATCGTCGCACACTAATTAGTCGGTTTGTTGACTTAGCTGGCCGGGCCAGCCGGCGAGCCCCCGGGTAGGGGTTGCCGGAGCCAGAAAATTAGAACCAGAAAAGCAGATGCGAAAACACATTTCTAGCAAGGAGCCCCCGAGATTCTCGTAGGGGTCCGCATTTTCATTCATAGGGTTTGCGGGATACATACACTGTCTGGCGACTAGGTGTAAAACGGGCGCAGCAGGGCCATGTTCTAGGGACGCTCGGTTTCCTCGTCTAATTTGTCCATCTTGTTCTTGCGTGGCTGCTGCGCGTCGATGAGGTAGTAGGAGTCATTGGGCAGTGCCCGGCTGATGATGAAGGCGCCCTCCCAGGGTGGTAATAACTAGTGCATGCCCTTCGTGTCTTGCACCAGCCGGAGAACCAGGTCACCCTCGAGGACCACGACTGGACGGACCCGGCTTGAATGGTAGCAACGTTGTCGCTGCTGGTACAGGGTTGACCTGGACAGAGCCAGCTCACGGGCCTCCTCCAGGAGATCCGCTTCGTCCTCCCGTGCCTCCTAGTTGGCTTTTTCGTCATATAGGAGCTTGCGCGGTGAGTCGAACTTGATGTTCGCGGAGAGGACGGCTTCCAATCCGTAGACCAGGAAGAACGGCGTGTAGCTGGTTGATCTGTTCGGTGTGGTGCGGAGGCTCCACAGCAGGGCCGGAAGTTCACCGATCCAGCATCCGGGTGACCGCTCCAATGGCTCGATGAGACGTGGCTTGGTACCGGCCAGCACCAAGCCGTTTGCTCTTTCCACTTACCCGTTGGACTGCGGGTGCGCAACGGAAGCGAGGTCCAGTCGGATGCCCTTGTTGATGCAGAACCGGGCGAAGGCCCCCTTAGCGAAGTTCGTGCTGTTGTCGGTGATGATGCTGTTGGGGTTGCCGAATCGGTTGATGATGTCGGTGAAGAAGGTGACGACTTTCGCCCCGTCCAGCTTCCGGATGGGCTTGGCCTCGATCCACTTCGTGAACTTGTCCACTGCCACCAGCAGATGGGTCATGCCCGCACGTGCTCGCTTGAAGGGACCGACCATGTCGAGGCCCCAAACCGCGAAGGGCCAGGTGATCGGTATGGTCTTGAGTACCAAAGTTGGCATGTGCCTGAGCTGCCCGAAGCGCTAGCACCTGTTGCACGCGCGGACCAGCTGCTCAGCGTTCTCGAGGGCGGTGGGCCAATAAAAACCATGGCGCAACGCCTTGGCGACTATCGCCCTTGACGAAGCATGGTGCCCGCACTCGCCCTGGTGGATGTCCTTAAGTAGCCGGTGGCCCGTGTCTGCATCGACACACCTCTTGAAAATGCTGGATACGCTGCGCTTGTACAGCTCACCGTTGATGATGTTGTACGTGTGCGCACGGCGCCGGATTTTCCTGGCTTCCACCTCGTTATCCGGAAGTTCTCCGTTGGCGATGTAGTTCATAAAAGGTTGTGCCCAGGATGGCACTTCCCGAATGACGAGGACGCTCCCGCCCTCCGGTTGACGGATGTCGGGGGGTCGTCCGGGTGTCGTACCCGGGACAGCAACCCCCGAGCTGCTTGACGAACCGGCAGCCCCCGGGTCTTGCGAGCCGGAGGGAACTACCTTGCCGGACTTGGTGTGGGTCTTCTTTTTTGGCGGCTCTGTCGACTCCGCTTTTGCCGCTTCGTCCGCCGGAACGCTCCCCGCCCAGATGATGGAGTCTGATTCCGGTGACGGGTTGATGGAGGGCTTGCGTAGGTGCTCCAAGGAAACCCCTGGTGGGATCGCGTGCCTGGTGGATCCGATTCGGGCGAGCGAATCGGCCGCCTTGTTGTTGGCGTGGGGGACGTGATGGAATTCGCATCCGTCGAAGGAGGCGCTGAGCTTCTGGATGTGGAACCGGCAGAGGGCCATGTTTGCGTCTCTGGCATCCCATTCTCCGGAGACTTGCTAGACCACCAGATCCGAATCACCGAAGCACAGGATCCGGTTGACACCAATCTCCTGGGCCAGCCGGAGTCCGTGCGCCAGTGCCTCGTATTCGGCTACATTGTTGGAGGCCTTGAAGTGGATCTGCAGCACGTACTCCAGCCGGTCTCCCTTGGGCGAGGTGAGCATGATGCCGGCTCCCATGCCCCCGAGCATCTTCGAACCATCGAAGTGCATCTTCCAGTGGTCCGAATCTGGAACTGGTGGGAGATACTGGGTCTCAGCCCAGTCGACGAGGAAGTCCGACAATGCCTGTGACTTGATCGTGAGCGGGGGCTCATACTGGATGGAGTAGGCGGCTAGCTCGATGGCCCACTTGGCGACTCAGCCGGTGGCGTCCTTGTTGCCGATGATTTCCGAAAGGGGTGCGGTGCACACGACCTTAATCGGATGCTCCCAGAAGTAGTCCTTGAGCTTCTTGCATGCTAGGTACACGCCGTAGCACATCTTCTGGTAGTGGGGGTAGTTCTGCTTGGAGAGGGAGAGAACCTCGCTGAGATAGTAGACAGGTCTCTGAACCGCCTGAGCCTTGCCTTCCTCGGGGCTCTCCACCACTAGGACGACGCTGAAAACCCGGCTGATGGCTGCTATATAGAGCAACATCGGCTCCTTGCTAGCGGGCGTGGCTAGAACCAGTGTTGTGGATAGCATGCGCTTGAGGTCGTGAAATGCGGTGTCGTCTTGCGAAGTCCAGGAGAACTTGTCCGTCTTCTTCATCAGCTGGTACAGCGGGAGTGCCTTCTCCCCCAGCCGGCTGACGAAACGGCTGAGGGAGGCCAGGCATCCGGTGAACTTTTGGACTCCAAGCAGGCTCCGGGGCGGCTGCAGCCTCTCGATTGCTGCGATCTTCTCCGGATTTGCCTCGATGCCTCGTTGTGATACGAGGAAACCGAGGAGCTGACCGGATGGCACTCAGAAGACGCACTTTTCTGGGTTCAGCTTCATCTAGTACTGGCGGAGGTTGCCAAATGTCTCTCGCAGATCTTCGAGGAGGGTGCGCCTCTCTTTGGTCTTGATGACCACATCGTCTACATAAGCATGCACGTTCCGGCCTATCAGCGAGTGCAAGCACTTCTGCATGCAGCGCTGATAGGTAGTGCCTGCATTCTTTAGACCGAAAGGCATGGTTACGTAGCAGAAAGCCCCGTAGGGGGTGATCAATGATGTCTTAATTTGGTACAGCCGGCCGTGGAATCGATAACTTGATCGATCTGGGGCAAGGCGAAGGGGTCTTTCGGGCACGCCTTGTTCAGGCTGGTGTAGTCCATACACATGCACCAGGTCTTGTTCTTCTTCAGCACCAAGACTGGGTTCGCCAACCAGTCCAGGTGGTACACTTCCATGATGAACCCGGCTGCACGGAGCCGGGTGATCTCGCCACCGATTATCTTCCTCTTCTCCTCTATGAACCGGCGCAGAGGTTGCTTGACCGGCTTGGCATCCGGCCGCACATGAAGTGAGTGCTCGGCGAACTCCCTCAGCACACCCGGCATGTCCTTGGGGGACCATACAGAGATGTCCCGATTCTCGTGGAGGAAGTCGATGAGCACGCCTTCCTATTCGCTATCCAAGCCGGCACCAATGGTGACGAACTTAGTCGGGTCGGAGGGGTCGAGCAGGATCCTCTTCGCCTTACCCAGCTGGAAAGCTCCTTCTCCAGCCGGTTTGCTACTAGCCGGCATGTCCTGCTGGGCCATGGCCACATTGCGCATGATCACGCGCTTCTCCTAGGCTATGATGAGGGCCTCTGCCAGTTTGGAACCGGCTGAGGCGCACTCCATCGACCGCCTGAAGCAGCAGGCGACGATGATCATGTTGTGGGGTCCCGACATCTTCGTCTTGAGGTACGCGTAGTGGGGGACGGCCATGAACTTGGCAAGGGCGGGGCGCCCGAGGAGACCATGGTAGGAGCTCGTCAGGTTTACCACCTTGAACCAGATTGGTTCGCGGCGGAAGTTCTCCTCGGTCCCGAAGATGACGTCCAGCTAGATTTTCCCCAGTGGGGCGCAGGCTGGCCCCGGCAGTACGCCATGGAACGTTGTGGTAGTCGGGCGCTGGTTGCTTTCGCGAATGCCCAGCTTCTCCAACGAGGACAGGTAGAGGAGGTTGAGGTTGTTGCCTCCGTCGATGAGGACGCGCGAGAATTGGCAGGTACGCGCGTTGGAGACTATGAGGGGGTTGAGCACCATGGCGTAGCTCCTGGGAGTCGGCAGATGCTCCGGCTGGTCTCCACGGCTCTAGGTGATGGGGGTTTCCGACCAGTTCAGGTACTGGGGGACCGGAGAGACGATGGCATTGACCTCCTTGGAGCGTCGCCTGTGGCTGTGCTTGTCGTCCTGCTCCGTCTCGAAGATGTGGTAGGCGGCGTGCGGCTGGGGGTAGCCGTTGTTGTTGTTGCCGCTGTTGCCACCGTTACCATCATTGCCGGCTCCCCTAGCCAGTGGTGGGGGTCCGCCAGGAGGGGGAGGGCGGAGACGAGGCAGGTTACCATGGTCTTTTAGCTGGCGGGTCCAACTGCAATTCCGGGTGGTATGCGTAGCCGGTTTGAAGGGACCGCTATGCCACTTGCACGGGTCATCAAACATCTGGTCGAAGGTGAGACATGGCTTCTGCCTTCTTGCATCATTAGTCGGTGCATCGGACACGCCCTCCACAGCATTGACCTGCCGCGCGTGGTAGCGGGGCTTCTGTTGTCCAGTCTGGCAGTCCCCGTGGAACCGGTTGTTGTTGTCGTGGTGTCTGGAGGATCCGACTTCGCCAGCCGGATTGCTCAGGCGGTCGCGAGCCAGCTCTGTAGGAGTCGGATGCCCGTCCACATTCACTCGGAGAGGCTTCTTCATGGCGGCATCCGCCGTGGCGTACTGGTCCGCAACCGTCATGAGCTCCGCCATGGTTTTCGGCTCGTCACACAGTAGCCGGTGGCAAAGCATGGTGCCTTCTCGGCAACCCTCGATGAAGAAACTGATGTCCTGGCTCTCCAGAATGCCCTCACAGGTGTTGTGCAGCTCCATCCACTTGGCCAGGTACTCGCGGTCAGTCTCGCGGTCACCTTGGACGCACAAGGCCAGGTCGCGTGGGCCCCCTGGACGCTTTTACGTGCCGTTGAAGTTGCGGACGAATACTTTCTCGAAGTCTGGCCAGGCATTGATGCTATTGGGCACAAGACTATTGAGCCACGTCCTTGGCGACCCGGTTAGCATGAGGAGGACGTAGCGCACGGCTGTGCGCTTGTTCCCATGGGCGATGCCGAGTGCCGTAGCATAGTCAGTCAGCCAATCTTCCGGTTTCATGCTGCTGTCGTACTTGGGGGTGTACCTGGGCAGGGAGAACTTATCTGGAAACGGCTCGTTCCGGATGTGGGGTCCGAAAGAAACCGGACCAGTAGAATCTTCCTGATCCGTGACGCGCGCTTGAGCGAGGAGCTTGATGCGGTCACGGGTATCCGGACAATCCGGGTTGGGCACTCCTACCCGGCCCAAGAGACGAGAACCGGCGGGTCTAGGCGCTCCGGTTGGTGGAGGGGGAGGCGGCGGGTTGTTGTTCACTGTCTGCTCCTGGCGCGGCTGGCCCCTGTTGCCAGAGCTGCGACGCCTGCTGCGGGCCTTAGCCGGCTGAGGGGAGGACGCCTGCTGGGTGTCGCGTGGTGCGCCCTTGCTGTTGGCAGGCAGCTTGCTCCCTCTGGAGTAGCTTGGGTCCTCCTGCATCTGCCGGTTGTCATCAGCCTGCTCGTCCGTGATGCGGAGGAGCTCCTGCACGCGAGCGTGCTGGCGGGCTCGCTCCTCGCCCTCTAGATTGGGCAGTTCCTCTGCTGTGGCTCGCGCCACGCGCAGGTTCTTGATGTGTGTGCTGTAGGTGGGCCGGATGAGGGCGGGTGCGCAATCCGGCTCCCCATCCTTCTCCATCCTACCGCCTAGCTCGCCGCCCCAGCGCCGTACCTGGCCACGCTGGCTCGGCTCCGCGGTAGCCGGAGTGAAGCCATGCGCGCGGTCATACTCACGCCGGGTGATCTCAAGTTGCTTGCGGGTAGCCGCCAGTTCCATGGCCTCCTGGAGGAGGATCTGTCTCTCCATGGCGAAATTGGCCTCCGCCTCCTCCGGGTTATCCGCGAGGTTAACCGGCGTCAGGAGCCGATCAATGGCATCCTCCACCGGATTCCGAGGCTGCGGAGGGGCGGAAGTTCCAACCTCGTTCACGCCTCGCTCCCGCGGCTGGCGGGGCTAAGAGCTGGAGCCGGCCATCATGACCTCCACGCCGCAGGATGCGACGGAGGTGCTACCGCCTGGACACGGCAGCTCCGCGATAGAGACAATTTCCCTAAGGAAATGCTCTAGAACGGTGGCGACGTAGACAGGGAGGTCGCCGAACAGTAGGACAGTGCCGTGCACCGTGAAGGAGGTTCCGGCAAAGAAGGAAGCGTTGTCGATGACGCAGTCGAATATGCCGAGCGTGAGCACCAGGCTAGAGGCCACGCGCTCACCGGCTGAAGTGCGGGGTCCCGTGCAGAACGTGACTCAGGTCGAAGCCATCTAGCCCCACGGTGGGCGCCAACTGTCGTTGTATTGGGAACGGCAGTACCTATATTGGGACTAGCAGGGAAGCTATCGACGGCGTCTGCAGGCGGGATTGGATACAAGCGAGCGTAGCTGGACGCAGGAAGTACCCAGGTCCGGAGCCCTCATGGTGAGGTAAAGCTCCTACTCCTGTCGGATCTGACTATGTGGGATATACGAGCTACAAGTGCTCCTCGAGCTGTATTCTCTAGCTACTGCCTTAAATGCAATGAGACCAACCCTTTCTACTAAGGCCTTGCCTCTCCTTATATAGGCAGAGAGGCAACGGTCTCACTGGCCAGTCCGACTGCTGGGCCCCACTAGCGGGTCCCAGCCGGCTGGTCATCTACAATATCCGGTATGGTACGTCACATCGGAGTACGAGCAGTATGGCTGTCGTAGACACAATGGACACCGTGCGATCCTGTCGTCAGCATCAGGCCACTGTTCCTGCGTCATCCCCGCAAAGTCTTCGGTATGGCCGGGTAGGTGCCGGTCTTGTCATCGTAGAGGGCGTTCCGCGCATTGATACGCACGTCGTCCTGTCTCACTGATTGGTTTTGCCTACGTCGCCGTAGCCGGCTACTTCTTGCTAATCCGGCTACCATGCGATAGTCGGCCGGTCTTGTACTGTCCGGTTGCATCTGGTCAGCCGGACGCGATCCGACTGCTCAGTTTCTTGTCCGGTTGGGGTACCTGGGGATCATCCCCCTGACACACCCTGGAGGCCTTATTCATCATCATGCAAGCCTCTGGTGTGATGCGTGAGTAGTTCATCTCTAGACTACGGGTCCTTGTAGTAGCTAGATGGCTGGTTCTCCTCCTTTGTGCTATCATGTTTAGATCTTGTGAGCTCCATTCATGATCAAGATCATCTATTTGTAATTCTGCATGTTGTGTTTGCGGGGGATCCGATGGATATTGAGATGTTATTTCAGATTGATTATTGATTCTATCATGTCTTTGTTATTTGTGATCTTGCATGCTTTCAATTGTTAGTAGCTATCTTGGCCAAGTACATGCTAGCAACTCCAAGAGTTAGTATTTATGCTCGATAGTGGGTTCATTCCTCTGGTAATATGGGGAAGTGACATAAATCTCTAAGGTACTAGATGTGTTGTTGCTACTAGGGAGAAAACAACAATCCTTTGTTCATAGAACAATCATATTGTTTATTTTACATGCAATTCGTAATACAATTATCCGTTGCTTGCAACTTAATACTGGGGGGGTTCGGATGATAACCTGAAGGTGGATTATTAGTTATAGATTCAGTTGGATGGCGGTCTATGTATAATGTTGTAATGCCCAATTGAATCTCAAAGGATTCAAGATGAGTAGTATATGTTGTATGCTTTCTCGATTTTTGTCAATTGTCCCGCTGTAATTTGTTCACCCAGCATGTTATCTATCTTAAGGAGAGCCACCTCTAATGAACTATGGACCTCGGTCCTTTCTTTTACAATCAATCTACAAACTATTTATTGCTTTGTGTTTACTTTCTGCAAACTATTACTTCCTTCCATTCGATACGTTTAATCCTTTGTTTCCAGCAAAACCGGTGAGATTGACAACCTCATCGCAAGTTGGGGGCAAATTTCTGTGGTTGTGTTGTGCAGGTGTCCACGTTGCTACTAGCACCGGTAGTACGCCCTGCCAAGGCTCAGCTAGCAACACCTTTGGGGTGTTTCCTTGCTCCTACTGGATTGATAACCTTGGGTTCATACTGAGGGAAAACTTGTCGTTGTGCTCATCATACCTTCCTCTTAGGGTTCCCCAACAAGCTCGATATATTTTGGGCCATAAAGCATATTTTCTGGCGCCTTTGCAGGGGAGTCAAGGACATCTTCACAAGGGGAGTCCCTCATAACCAATCTCTTTACTTTGTTGTTTTTGTTTTGCTTAGTTTACTTTTTCTTTGTTTGCTTGTTTCTTTATCAAAAACACACAAAAAATAGTTTTACAAGTTTGCTTTCTTTATCAAAAACACAAAAAATGACTACTCCTGAAAACCCAAAGATGTGTGACTTCACTAGCACCAACAACAATGATTTTATGAGCACACCTATTTCTCCACCTGTTCCTGAAGCTACTTTCTTTGAAATAAAACCTGCTTTACTCAATCTTGTTATGAGAGAACAATTTTCTGGTATGGGTAATGAAGATGCTGCTGCTCATCTAAATAACTTTGTTGAACTTTGTGAGATGCAAAAGCATAAGGATATAGATGGAGATATTATTAATCTTAAATTGTTTCCTTTCTCTTTGAGAGGAAAAGCTAAAGAATGGTTAAATTCCCTAACTAGGAATAGTATTAATTCTTGGACTAAGTGCAAAGATGCTTTTATTGGAAAATACTATCCTCTTGCTAAGATTATATCTATGAGAAGTGAAATAATGAAGTTTAAACAATCTGATAATGAACATGTTTCTCAAGCTTGGGAAAGAATGAAATCTTTGGTAAAGAATTGTCCCACTCAGGGACTGACTGCTTGGATGATCATCGAAACATTTTATGCAGGATTGAACTATTCCTAAAGGAACCTATTGGATTCTACTGCTGGAGGTACCTTTATGACTATTACTTTGGGTGCTCCAACAAAGCTTCTGGATAATATGATCGTTAACTACTCTGAATGGCATACTGAAAGAGCTCCACAAGGTAAGAAGGTAAATTTTGTTGAGGAAACCTCCTCCTTGAGTGATAAGATTGATATTATTATGTCTATGCTTGTTATGGGAAAGCCCATATTAATCCAAATAATGTTCCCTTTGCCTCTTTGGTTGCTCAAGAAGAGCAAGTTGATGTGAACTTCATAAGAAATAACAATTTTAGCAACAATGCCTACAGGAATAATTTTGGTAACAACAATTATAAGCCATATCCTCCCAACAATGTTAATGCTTATGGAAATTCCTACAACACAATAGGAGTGCTCCTTCTAAACTTGAAGTTATGCTTAAAGACTTTATTAATAAACAAACTACTTTCAATAAAACTATTGAGGAAAAACTCTCTAATGCTGAAAGGAATATAGCATCTTTTGCTGAAGTTCAATCTTCTTTGAATAAAATGGCTGTTAAACCTAAAACTAATGAGAATCCCTTTGCAGATACTAATGCCATACAAGTAAGAATTGATGAAAATGTTAGACTATTAGCTGAATTACATGCTAAGTGGGAAAGATAAGATGAAATTGCTAGAAACATTAGTGTTTCTACTATCACCACCACTAGTGTTGAGGCTAGTAATATTTCTACTACTTTAGATGATAATTTTGATTTTGATCTTGATGGTTGCAATATCTCTGAAGTTATTAAGTTCCTACAAAAGCTTGCTAAAAGTCCTAATGCTAGTGCTATGAACATGGCCTTTACAAAACACATTACTGATGCTCTCATAAAGATTAAAGAAGAAAAGATGAAACATAAAGCTTCCATTACTATAAAACAAGAAGATGGTTGGGAACCCATCATTAATATGAAAGTGAATGATTTTAATTTCAAAGCTTTATGTGGTCTTGATAGTAGTGTTTCTATTATGCCTAGAAGGATTTATGATATGCTTGATTTGCCACCACTTGAAGATTGTTATTTGAATGTCCCACTTGATGATAATGCTAAAAAGAAACTCATGGGGAGTATTAATGATGTTCTTATTATGGTTATCAATGCCTATGTCCCCGTTGATTTCTATGTTTTGGATGTTGAATGCAATGCTTCTTGTCCTATTACTTTGGGAAGACCTTTTCTTAGAACTGCTGGTGCCATTATTGATATGAAAGAAGGCACCATTAAATATCAACTCCCACTCAATAAAGGTATAGAACACTTCCCTAAGAATAGAGAGAAGATTTCTTTTGCCTCTCCTATGAAAACAAAATTTGCTCTTAATGCTTCTTCATTTGAGAATACTTGATTCTTTTTCTTGCTTCTTATGCCGTTAAAGAAAAGTACTTATTGGGAGATAACCCAAAAGTTTTAGATGAGTCTTGGAAGTTATTAGTTCAGTAATAACCGCTCCTTATCCTTTTTATTTGCTTTTTGTGCCAAGAGTAACCTCTAATGAGAGAGAAGTAATGATTGGGAAAGTTGATGTCCCGAAACAGATTTATGTGCTTCACCGTAAACATTCGTGTAAAATCTCTGAACGTCCTTTTGAGGCGAGATTTTTTGTGCTTCTGCCCCAGGTTGTTATCTAACTTTCATTATTTCAACACTTTTTTATTTGAGCAACAGAAGGTCTTTGAAAAAATTCGTCTATACCTGCTGGTCTGTTTTGACTGATTTCTGCCATTTTCTGCATTTGCTTCTTGTTGGTTCCTTTTTGAGTTCTTTTGGGGAATTGAGATTTTGAGGTAAGTGCTACAGTAGCTAGTGTTTTAATGTAAGTTTTGTTGGTGTTGGAACTGAACCTAAAGACCTATTATCTTGAGTGCACTAATGTTGCTAATAAAGATTATGTGAAGTTTTGTATGAAGGAAAAATTTCAGGTTTATGGAAGGAATGAGTAATGAGGTGAAGGATGGACTAAAGCTCAAGCTTGGGGATGCCATGCGTGTCACCCCAAGAAATATCCAATAAGTACAAGCATCAAAGCTTGGGGATGCCCAAGGCTTGCCCCCTCTTCATCAATAAAAATCCCAGGTTTCTTCCAAACGCCTCGTTTTTATTGTTTCATGCACAGTTGTGTTGTTCTTGGAGCGTCTTCTTTTTCATTTTCATTTTGGTTTTTTTTCTTAGTTTTCTTAGTTTGCTTAATAAATTGGTTGAACCCCCTCTTTCATACATTGGTTTTCAAATAGTTTGGTTTGGTTTGGAAAAGAGTAGGAAAGTTCATGCTTAAGTGGTAAAGAGAGCTTATTTTTGATTGTGGCCTATGCTTTGACATGGCATGCTTGATATTGTTTTGGCTTTATGCTTAGTATTCTTTGCTGTAGCATGACTTGTTATAAACAATTGAGATTGATTAATGTGCCTTGGATGAATCGTGCATTGTTTTAGCATATTAAAGCATAGTATTGTGGTATTCTCCTTTGATGCTTTATTTGGTTGACTTGGCACATGCTCACACCATGTTATGACTATCCCAAGTCACCATAGCCTTTATGATCCTTTAGTTTTCAACTTGTAGTATCACTTTATGCTTTGATCAATGATGTTTTGTTGCTCTTCATCATTATGGCCATTATTGCTCTCTTAGTTTGTCGCTCCAAGTCTTTTGCTAGCCTCCATAACCAAGTATGAGTTCCACTCATGCATCCAACTCCCTAAACCAAGTTATTCCAAAGAGTCCACCATACCTACCAACTAGCATATGCTATTCCAAGTATATTCATGTTTTTGTTTACCTTCCAAATTAAACTTGTTATGAGAAAACTAGTGATTAAAGCTCTCACGAACTTGATGGCACACTTTACTTTTCTTGCCCTTAATAAACTTGAACGATTTTTTGGGGATTAGCAGAACCATGTTGTCATGGCGAATGCTTTCAACATTGCACTGGTACTTTGTACCTAGTTGATATCATGCTCTTTTGTCTATGGGTGTCGTCGATGTGAAATGAAAGGGGAGCTTGTAAGTCCATGGAGTTATGTATATGTGTTAGAGAAACACCTGGGCCGCTGGTCTAATCCATGCTGACATGGTGGAAACCTGCAGCGTAGCCATATTGAGCTGTCTATGAAGCATTCTTCTTATAAAAAAAGAGGCCTATATTGAGAAAAAAGAGAAAGAGAAAAACTTATGAAAAGAGGAAAAAGAGAAAAAAACACCATATTCCCATGGTAAATAACAAGATTACTGAGATGCTTGTTGTCTGCTTGCCTTGTCATTTTCATACGGGGATTCTTCCGTATCATCGGGCAAGGGGTACCTCGTTGGCGGTTCTCTATGATACACATGTACTTACAATGACAAGAACTTACCGGTGACTAAACATGAGTAGCATGAGGAGCGGCCCTCGTATTCAAGGGACATGAGATTTCTAACTTATACTTCATCAAGCATATACACCATAGTTTGTTCACTTTAACCTTAATCACTTTAAGATGCTTATGATAGGGGCAATGAGAGCTGAAATCTATTAAGTACCATAATTTTTGGAAGCTCTTTATGAGACTTGAATCCCTACTTCCTTCTATGAAGGCCTTTCTTCCACTTATATATTGAGTCTCCAGCTTCTATCTTTATGCACCTACTTTGAGAGCATAGTGGCCACTCTTAGTTCTATGTGCATTGTAACAACCTCAGACCCTACGCTCTAAGTCCAAGCCTAGATGAACCAAAAGTGGTTAAGGAATTTACAGCGGGGGCCCAGGGCCACCCACGTGTAGGCCCGTCGGCCACCCTCACCACTTCCAAGAACATCGGGACAAGAGCGAGCAGCGTAGGCAACAGGCGAAGAGATCAAATACATACACAAGTGAGTATGTATGCAAGCTACCTTACAACAGTTCTTAGAGCCATACCATCTAAAAGAAATAGAAATATTTCAACGCCGTACGACAAGATCCAAATATCCTAGATAGAGATAATAGTGTAGGATAGCTCCTCATACATCAAACATCAGATTATCAAGCGGAAGCGGGAAACAAGATCCGAGTACGGATAAGAAGCAAATCGGCATAAGATGCCACATAAATAAGCACATCCCGCCCACAGATCTCACGGATCCCCATCCCCGTAATCTCTACAACGAGTGATCGTTGCCAACATCATCTGTCTCCTCCACCCAGTATCCATCTTGCGAATACACCTGTTCATCTGAATCAAACAATTTATCGTGTGAGACCCTAGGGGTACTCACCAAGTCTTTATGCCTCTAAAGGGGACATATACCTGGGGTGACGCAATCGCAGCAAAATATAATAACTAACAAGTCTATAGATACTCACTAACCATCCGCCTGACCAAAGATAGACGGATGTTCGTTAATTAGAAACAACAGTTATAACAGTATAAAGTAACAGATCCATCCTCCTTCTCGCTCACCAACGAGAAAGCGGACGAACAACCCATCCGTTGGCAGTTTTATTAACCATTCCATGAGTATTGCACTAATTACTAGTCAGATATTTAGTCAAATTAAAAGCGGTACTTTAGTTATGATTGTCTATGATCGAGAAACTATGCTCCAAGTCATCCATAACCGCGGACACGGCTTTCAGAAAGATTTACCCTACAGGGGTGCACAAATAGCAACACACACTCGATCATCCTCGGAAAAACCAACTCAAAACCCAACGAGGCATTCACGACAAAGCGATCACAGGATTCATAAAATATTTCAGGGGGCCACCCCATTAAGCTACCCGCAACGAAGTTGGTCGGCTTCGAGACGGACCCAAGGTTTGTGTCAATGGCTGTAAACGACTAGGAACCCGAAAATGTGACTGGGCTTGTCGATACCGCGAAAACACTCCGCATCCAAAACAGTACAGGTGCTCCACGCACAATCTTAATAAAACAGTAGCATGGCATAAGTACAGGATAGTAAATAAAACCCCAGACTAGTTTGTGGCCCCAAGAAATATAAATGAATCAAGCTCTGGCTCAGGGGGGTCCATAAGGCCTCCCGGATGTGGATAGTGCGAATAGTCAAGGAACAGGAATCAAGTACTCGGGGTCCTACGGGACACAGGTGGACATAAAAACCAAATGACTGATATTGCCCACCAATGCCTCTTTCATTAGTTATCCCATTACTACTCAGGTTAAGATGTTTAGGTACCTCGTTGTCCATCAGACACTCACATACCCTACCCATGCTGTTCTACGACTGGCATGGCTCAAACAACTCCTGTAGTAATGGCTCATGGGATGGAGGAACAAGCTCGGTGGGGTTTAAAAGTAAAGGCTATGCAGTACTTGGGATTCAATTTAATGCATTCGCGACTCCATGATGCAAGAATAAGATGGAAGCAATAGGTACTACATGTATGCAAGCATGTGGTAATGCTTGCCTGGCAGCTCAGTTGAAGCGAGAGATGGATCTGGGTAGTACTCCTGGGATTCCTGATAATTCCCCTGCTCGGCGTCTATTCGAAAGAAGAACCAAACAAACAAGGGCCAACACAAGCAACCAAGCATGCCATGATGACTGATGCACAATTTACTTGGCAATAATGTAGCATGGCAAGGTTGAGGTGTGGGGACAAGAATAAATCATTTTATTAATTATTTGGTCAAGTTTTATTACCATAAACAGTTCTGATTATTTAATATTTATATGATTCATCTTCAATTCAAATCATGGAATGCGTAGTTAAAACGAGCTCGTCGCGCTGATCGATTTAGACATATTATTTGTCAAATTTGGAGTTATAGAATTAAAGTTATTAATTAATTAAGAAAATGCATGTTTATGGCACTTAAACAATTTCGAAAATTTAAATTAGACAAACATTATTTTGTATGGCATATTTGAATTCCTCACATTTTTGTGATTCAAAAACATATATTATTTGTATTATTTGGATTTGTCAAATAAAAGTTATTATTATCTGGATTTAAAAACATATTAAACATATTCTGGAATTTTATTATTTTTGAAAAAAATGGCGGGGACTTTTGTTACCCTGGGGCACTCTACCCACAGTCACAGAGACGCGGGGCCATTGTGGTGACTATGCGCTGACGTGGCAGGAGCTTGTGGGTGTGACAAGTGGCAAAGAGGAGGACTGCGGGTTGAGGCTACAAAAAGGCCAGGGGGCTTTTTACAAAACCGTCAGGAGCAGCTCTAAACTGAATTTCAGATCTGGGAAAAATTGATAGCGAAAAAGCCTATGTTCGGATGAATATGCCGATGAAACCATGAGGAATTTGAAGATGTCATAAAAACAAAAATCGTAGATCTATCCACGATGTACAACTTTGTAGAAGGAAGTTTCTTCATAGGAGTAATGTACGCGCCGTAATCGAGTGGAGAACAGAGCGGATTCAGATTTTTAAACAGAAATTTTAGAAAACAGATTATTTTGCCCCGACTTCAGCAGATGGTTTCTTCGGCTGTGAAACTTAAAATCGAGCGAGGTTTATGCCCTTGGAAAGCTGGGAGTACATGGAGCAACTTTGATGTTGAAAATTTTCGCGAAGGAGAAACGAGGACGTCGGCAAAAAACTAAAGGGAGGTGGAGCCTGGGGGTAGACGTGCAGATTCAGTCCATGTCGACCGCGTTCCAGGCAGGGTGGTGAGCGTGTCGCGGTGGGGTAGATCAACAAGCATGTGAGAGGAAGGAGATGCAGAGGAGGATGAGGGGCTCACGTAGGGTTGTGCTGACGTGGTGGATGAACTGGACGAGGTCGATGACGGTGGCGAGGGTTGGCGTCCGAGGCGGCGAGCGATAGCTGTACAGGGACAACGATGAGGAGGAAGTTCTCGGCTGGTCCGGCTCTTCCTGGAAGGATAGCTCGATGCAGACGAGATGGCGATGTGAACCCTTTACTCCATGGTCCCAGGGGTTGACGGAGTCGGCGACGGGAAGGCACGCACGGCGGCGGCCATGGTGGTGCTGGGTAGGGAGCAGAGGAGGAAGGGGAGGTGTGGAGACCTAGGGTTTGAAAGCGCGGCGATGCGGCGGGGATTAAGAAGACGCGGCCGCGGTGCATCAGTTGCGGTTTCTACAAGGAAGGTGTCGGGCGTGGAGCGATCGGCTCGGTCGGAGTAAAGGTGCTGCGGTCGCTCTCTCCTCTTCGACCAAAGGCGAAGACGGCTGGTGTCTGAAAGCTCGGCTGAAGGAGAAGAAGTAAAGAAAAACAAAGGGGGGCCAGATGGGCCACGGTGGAGGAAGGGGAAAAAGACCCAGGTGGGCTTGCCGGCTGCTGGCGGTGAGGCATTGGTCGCTGATCGCTGTTTCTAGCCCTGCTGCTCTGAAGTCTACTGCAGTTGCTTTACTGAATCTGAAACTCCCCTCTGTTTTCGCTTGAGTTCCAAAAAACGTTTTGAACCAGAACTGAAAAGAGTTTTCAAAAGAGAGGAAGCTTAGAAGTTGCATAGCAGCACGATACCCAAGAGTTACAGGATTTGGGGTCACGGTTGGTCTGGTTCAGGAATCGGGCTAAGCCAGACTACCCCTGAAGCTAGGTGTAGGTTTAGTTTTCTTTACTTTGCAAAGTTGGTTTGATTTAATTTCCAACAAAACCAAGAAGGAACAACTAAGAGAGAAAAAGAGGGGCATGTGTACATGGCTCATGCATTCATGAATAACTACACCACTTTTAGTTGAAAGAACAACGGGCCATTTATTCTAATTTGAATCCAGATTTTAATAGAGTCACACAAGAGTTGATGTAAGCTTTTCACCTCATATGGCATTAATGAATAGTGGCATGCATGAATGAAAGGTGGTCTTTTCTAGTGAGTATGTGCCACTGATATTTCCATATATCCACCATAATTCAAGCATAGCCATAAATTCAATTAGGGACACACAAGACAAAGCAGAAGAATTCTACTCTACATGTCATGCAAAAGTGGACATGTAGACTCCCATACTAAATGTGGAGAAAACAATATCAGACTATGTATGTAGGCATGTAGAATAGAATTGGATCCACCCTAAATTATATGAACTAGATTTAGATACCAAAGAGAAATGCAATTGCTCAGATATAGCCTGGATGGTGGAATTATAAGGTGGCGACAAGAAAGGTGATGGATTTCACAAAAGATATGTCCCCAACTCGACTTGGACATGAAGCAATATATCAAGAAGCACAGACAATGTATCAAGAGGCAAATACAATTAATAGTGCATATGAGATAAGAACCAAAAGAAAAAGGGTTTTATATGATGCTCAAATGCAATGTGGCATGATGACATGAGCATGATATAATTATGATGCAACAATTATATGTAGAAAGTATCATTTTATTATTAGACCATGTAGCATTACAGATGTTAGACAGATGGGATGCTACATGCATTGTCCCAAGACTTGTTGATTGATGCATAACTTTGATATTTCTTGTTTTAAACTATTTGTATCTAGTCACGTTTATAAACTTTGAAGGTGTCCTATGCATTTATGTTTTCTACTCTATGAGGGACAAGCTGAATACTATTATGCTATGTTTTCTTTATGTGTAACTAATAAACGTCTTACAAAGCATTGTTATTCATGAATCTTTTGTTTGTGCATTTTCATGTTGCAACATAGTTTCTTTGCCTTATTGTTAGAACTTTGTCTTTCATGTTATGATTGAAGTACTATGATCCCAGCTTTGAATGTTTTACAAATACTTTGTTCAAGTTTATGATGGTGCATGTCACCTCAAAATTTATTTTTTCTTTTTATCACTTACCTACTCGAGGACGAGCAGGAGTTAATCTTGGGGATGGTGATACATTGCAAATGTATCTATAATTTTTGATGTTCCATGCTTGGTTTTTATCTCATTTCTTATTTTTTGTCCACACTTTGGAGTACTTTTCATATGATTTCTTGGACTAACCTATTAACAAGAGCCATAGTGCCAGCTGCCTGTTTTCTGCTATTTTTGGTTCCAGGAAAGTCAGAAAATGAATATTCTCGGAATTGAACGGGACAAAAGCCAAAGTCATTATTTTACCGAGGGACACCTGGAGCCGGAATACGAGACGGAGAAGGGCCAGAGGGCGGCCACATCACCTAGCCGCGCGGCCAGGCTTGGCCCACGCCGGGGGTGGTGTGGCTAGCCCAGGCACCCCCTCGGCCTCTCCTTCCACCTATATATTGCCTCTGACACGGAAACCCTAAGTACCCGATCAAAATTCCACGAAAGAGTCTGTAACCTCCATCATCTCCATCCCTAGATGGGGATGGATCTGAAGCTCTTCCCGGCACCCTGCCAGAGAGGGGAATTCACCCTAGAGGCCTTCTTCATCATCATGCAAGCCTCCGGTGTGATGCGTGAGTAGTTCATCTCTGGACTACGGGTCCATGTAGTAGCTAGATGGCTGGTTCTCCTCCTTTGTGCTATCATGTTTAGATCTTGTGAGCTCCGTTCATGATCAAGATCATCTATTTGTAATTCTGCATGTTGTGTTTGCGGGGATCCGATGGATATTGAGATGCTATTTCAGATTGATTATTGATTCTATCATGTCTTTGTTATTTGTGATCTTGCATGCTTTCCGTTGTTAGTAGCTATCTTGGCCATGTAGATGCTAGCAAATCCTAGAGTTAGTATTTATGCTCGATAGTGGGTTCATGCCTCTGGTAATCTGGGGAAGTGACAGAAATCTCTAAGGTACTAGATGTGATGTTGCTACTAGGGAGAAAACAACAATCCTTTGTTCATAGAGCAATCGTATTGTTTACTTTACACGCAATTTGTAATGCAATTATCCGTTTCTTGCAACTTAATACTGGAGGGGGGCCAAATGATAACCTGAATGTGGATTATTAGTCATAGATGTAGTTGGATGGCAGTCTATGTATAATGTTGTAATGCCCAATCGAATCTCGAAGGAGTCAAGATGAGTAGTATATGCATGTATGCTTTCTCGATGTTTGTCAATTGCCCCGCTGTAATTTGTTCACCCAGCATGTTATCTATCTTAAGGAGAGCCACCTCGAGTGAACTATGCACCCCGGTCCTTTCTTTTACAAT
Organism: Avena eriantha; assembly: GCA_910589775.1. NCBI lineage: Eukaryota > Viridiplantae > Streptophyta > Magnoliopsida > Poales > Poaceae > Avena > Avena eriantha. Next base: position 342,138,483 of record OU342743.1, on the reverse strand, counting down.
CAATCTACAAACTGTTTACTGATTTGTGTTTACTTTATGGAAACTATTACTTCCTTCCATTTGATACGTTTAATCCTTTGTTTTCAGCAAAACCGATGATTGACAACATCATCGCAAGTTGGGGGCAAAGTTCTGTGGTTGTGTTGTGCAGGTCTCCATGTTGCTACTAGCACCGGGAGTGCGCCCTGCCAATGCTCAGCTAGCAACACCTTTGGGGTGTTTCCTTGCTCCTACTGGATTGTTAACCTCGGTTTCGTATGGAGGGAAGACTTGCTGCTGTGCTCATCATACCTTCCTCTTGGGGTTCCCCAACGAGCTCGATCTATTTTGGGCCATCAGACACTGGTGGTGGTTTATGAAAAGAACACACATGCAAATGACACTGGTGGATCCATGTGGTTTGGGAAAGGAACACACGTGCAATGACACTAGTGGTGGTTTATGAAAAGAACATACATGCAAATGACACTGGTGGATCCATGTGTTTTAGTAAGATAACACAGATGTAATGAAACTGGTGGTTTAGGAAAAGAACAGACATGCAAATGACACTGGTGGATCCATGTGGTTTAGGAAAGGAACACACATGCGATTACACTTGTGGTGGTTTATGAAAAGAACGCACATACAATGGCACTGGTGGATCCATTTGGTTTAGCAAAGGAACACACATGCAATTAATCTAGTGGTGGTTTATGAAAATAACACACAAGCAATGACTCTAGTTGTAGTTCCATGTGGTTCATGAAAAGAACAAACATGCAATGACTATAGTTGTGGTTTACGAAAATAACACACATGCAATGACTATAGTTGTGGTTTATGAAAAGAACACACATGAAAATGACACTAGTGGATCCACGTGGTTTTGTAAAATAACACACATGCAATGAAACTAGTGGTGGTTTAGGAAAATAACATACATGCAAAGGACACTAGTGAATCCATGTGGTTTAGTAAAATAACACACATGCAATGACACTAGTGGTGGTTTAGGAAAAGAACACACATGCAAAGACATGCAATGACACTAGTGGATCCATGTGGTTTAGGAAATGAACACACATGAAATGACACTGGTGGTGGTTAATGAAGAGAACACACATGCAAATGACTCTAGTGGATCCAAGTGGTTTATGGAAAGAACAAACATGCAATGACTATAGTAGTGGTTTAGGAAAGGAACTCACATGCAATGACACTGTTCGTGGTTTATGAAAAGAACACAGATGCAAATGACACTGGTGGATCCATGTGGTTTAGGAAAGGAACACACACACAATGACACTGGTGGGTGGTTTATGAAAAGAACACACATGCAAATGAAACTGGTGGATCCATGTGGTTTAGGAAAGAACACACATGCAATGACACTGGTGGTTTATGAAAAGAACACACATGCAATGACTCTAGTTGTAGTTCCATGTTGTTTATGAAAAGAGTAAACATGCAATGACTATAGTTGTGGTTTAGGAAAGGAACACACATGCAATGACACTGGTAGTGATTTATGAAAAGAACACACATGCAAATGACACTGCTGGATCCATGTGGTTTAGGAAAGGAACACACATGCAATGACACTGGTGGTGGTTTATGAAAAGAACACACATGCAAATGACACTGGTGGATCCATGTGGTTTAGGAAAGGAACACACATGGCATGGCACTGCTGGTGGTCTATAAAAAGAACACACATGCAAATGACGCAGGTGGATCCATGTGGTTTAGTAAAGGAACACACATGCAATGATACTAGTGGTGTTTAATGAAAAGAACACACATGCAAATGACTCTGGTGGATCCAAGTGGTTTATGGAAAGAACAAGCATGCAAGGACTCTACTTCTGGTTTAGGAAAGGAACACACATGCAATGACACTAGCGGTTTATGAAAAGAACACACATAAAAATGACAATAGTGGATCCATGTGGTTTAGGAAAGGAACACACATGCAATGACACTAGCGGTTTATGAAAAGAACACACATGCAAATGACACTGGTGGATCCATGTGGTTTAGGAAAGGAACACACATGCAATGACACTGGTGGTGGTTTATGAAAAGAACACACATGCAAATGACACTAGTGGGTCCATGTGGTTTAGTAAAATAACACACATGCAATGACACTAGTGGTGGTTTAGGAAAAGAACACACATGCAAAGACATGCAATGACACTGGTGGATCCATGTGATTTAGGAAAGGAACACACATGCAATGACACTGGTGGTGGTTAATGAAAAAACACACATGCAAATGACTCTGGTGGATCCAAGTGGTTTATGGAAACAAAAAAGATGCAATGACTCTAGTTGTGGTTTAGGAAAGGAAAACACATGCAATGACACTGGTGGTGGTTTATGAAAAGAACACACATGCAAATGACATAGGTGGACCCATGTGGTTTATGAAAGGAACACACACGCAATGACACTTGGGGTGGTTTATGAAAAGAACACACATGCAAATGACACTGCTAGATCCATGTGGTTTAGTAAAATAACACACATGCAATGACACTAGTGGTGGTTTAGGAAAAGAACACACATGCAAAGACACTGGTGGATCCATGTGGTTTAGGAAAGGAACACACATGCAATGACCCTGGTGGTGGTTAATGAAACGAACACACATGCAAATGACTCTGGTGGATCCAAGTGGTTTATGGAAAGAACAAACATGCAATGACTCTAGTGGTGGTTTAGGAAAGGAACACACATGAAATGACACTAGTGGTGGTTTATGAAAAGAACACACACGCAAATGACACTGGTGGATCCATGTTGTTTAATAAAGGAACACACATGCAATGACACTGGTGGTAGTTTATGAAAAGAACACACATGCAATGACACTAGTGGTGGTTTAGGAAAAGAACACACATGCAAATACATGCAATGACACTTGTGGATCCATGTGGTTTAGGAAACGAAGACACATGCAATGACTCTGGCGGTGGTTGCCTCTAGTGGATCCAAGTGGTTTATGGAAACAACAAACATGCAATGACTCTAGTAGTGGTTTATGAAAGGAACACACATGCAATGACACTGATGGTGCTTTATGAATAGAACAGACACGCAAATGACACAGGTTGATCCATATGGTTTAGGAAAGCAACACACATGCAATGACACAAGTGGTGGTTTATGAAAACAACACACATGCAAATAACACTGGTGGATCCATGTGGTTTAGTAAAATAACAAACATGCAATGACACTAGTGGTGTTTTAGGAAAATAACACACATGCAAAGACATGCTATGAAACTAGTGGATCCATGTGGTTTAGGAAATCAACCAACATGCAAGGACACTAGTGGTGGTTAATGAAAATAACACACATGCAAATGACTCTGGTGGATCCATGTGGTTTATGGAAAGAACAAATATGCAATGACTTTGGTTATGGTTTAGGAAAGGAACACACATGCAATGACATGAGTGGTGGTTTATGAAAAGAACACACATACAAATGACACTGGTGGATCCATGTTGTTTTAGAGAAGAACACACATGCAATGGCACTAGTGGTGGTTTATGAAAAGAACACACATGCAAATGACACTGGTGGATCCATGTGGTTTAGTAAAATAACACACATGCAATGACACTAATGGTGGTTTAGGAAAAGAACACACATGCAAAGACATGCAATGACATTAGTGGATCCATGTGGTTTAGGAAAGGAACACACATGGAATGACACTGGTGGTGGTTAATGAAAAGAACACACGTGCAAATGCCTCTGGTGGATCCAAGTGGTTTATGGAAAGAACAAACATGCAATGACTCTAGTTGTGGTTTAGGAAAGGAACACACATGCAATCACACTGGTGGTGGTTTATTAAAAGAACACACATGCAAATGACACTGGTGGATGCATGTGGTTTAGGAAAGCAAACACACATGCAGTGACACTACTGGTGGTTTATCAAAAGAACACACATGCAAACGACACTGGTGGATCCATGTGGTTTAGGAAATGAACACACATGCAATGACACTTGTGGTGGTTTATGAAAAGAACATACATGCAAATGACACTGGTGGATCCATGTGTTTTAGTAAAATAATACATATGCAATGACACTAGTGGTGGTTTAGGAAAAGAACACACATGCAAATGACACTGGTGGATCCTTGTGGTTTAGGAAAGGAACACACATGCGATGACACTGGTGGTGGTTTATGAAATGAACGCACATGCTATGGCTCTGGTGGATCCATTTCGTTTAGGAAAGGAACAGACATGCAATTAATCTAGTGGTGGTTTATGAAAAGAACACACAAGCAATGACTCTAGTTGTAGTTCC